>OZ020299.1:4335097-4451202 GCA_963971205.1 Aethes cnicana
GAAAATTCTGAGATTTTTTTCTCTTGATACGGAAGGTTATTCCTATCCATAAAAAAAAATCGAGCACATTGTAATTTTTCACCCATAGCCAATTATGATGTTCAAGAATGATTGACTTTGCGTCTTCTAATTTCGAATGGAAAGCAAGACTTTCCGAGCATGTTTGAGAAAACATTCATGCTCATCACACAAAGTTTGCTTCTAGCGACCATCGGCACAGCAGGCAGGTCCAGTAGTGACCCACCAACTGGGCCAATCCGGTTGTCTGAAAGAAGGAAAACGAAGTAAATCATACTGGCCGGCTCCTGATGCAGCTGCGCCCGGATGGCGCGGGCGCGCGCCTGCAGCTCCAGCAGCTCGAGCACCGTGAGGCCGGCGCGGGCGGCGCGGCCGGAGCCGGAGCCCGAGCGCGAGCGCCGGCGCCTCTTCTTACTGCGCCGGTGTTTATGCTGAAAAGGGCCATGATGAAGCCGTATATTTATTTTTAAAAATAATAATAATAATAATAATGCTTTATTTCAGACAACACATTACATGGGTCATGGGTAAACTTAAGTCTAAGTTAGTGAGATATCAAATTATTATTATTTATACGACTTGTATTTGGGCTCATGTAGGGACGCCCAAACACCATAAAAGGGGTTGTCCAGCCTTTCAATAAGTTTTAATACAGCAGCTCAAAAAGTGAACATTTCGACAGGTACCTGCCATTTGAATGTGCTGAAAGTTCGATTTCCCAATGAGCGCTTTGTTTTTTAACTGCTAGTGAGCGTGCCGAAAGTTGTCTTTTTACGAACTAGTGCGTAAAGTTTTTTGAGCTTCATCCTGTTCGTTTATTTCTTTATTCAAATATATTAAAAATGTCGTTTGATATACGGGCGAAATTGTCATTTTCAAAATAAAATGACAAACTTTTCGCACTTGCATCAAAATATACTATTACTAGCCGTTTGGCCGCGACTTCGTCCTGCTGCGTAGACTTAGAATTTGGCCGTATCCGATAATACTATACATATAGATGTTTATAGAAGGATTGAAAAACTGGTTTGTCCCGTGGAAAACCTGTGGATATATCGGGATAAAAAGTTGCCTATGTTATTCCCAGAGTCACAAACTATCTCCATACCAAATTTCATCCAAATCGGTCCAGTCGTTTCGACGTGAAGAAAGAACAAACAAAGACACTTTCACATTTATAATATTAGTATTTATTTATTTACTAGCTTCTGCCCGCGACTTCAACCGCATGAAATTCGGAAATAGCGTTCCCGCGGGAACTATGCGTTTTTCCGGGATAAAAAGTAGCCTGTTGACCAGTGTTATAAACTACCCCCATACCAAATTTGGTTGCAATCCTTCCGAGTAGTTTTCGAGTTAAATCCGGACATACATACATACAGACAATTTTTCTAAAAATCGTTATTTTGTGTTCAGTATCGTTTATATAGTCCCCTCGACTTGATAGTTTATTTTAATTTTCATGTTTCAGACACAACTTCTTTTACAGACTTATTATTAGTATAGATTTATTTTATTTTGAGAATAAACAGATTGCTCCTGAAAAATTGTCACTAAGACTTATTACTAATGTGTTCACTATTACCTGCATTTGTTGAACCATCATAACAAAAGGCGGACTGAATATGTAATCGCATCCTCTACCAATCAACCATAGAGGCCAATCCACACTAATATTAAAAATGCGAAAGTAACTCAGTCTTATTTCATTTAAGGACTACCAATAGAATTATCTGTTGTAATGTATTAACATTACTTTACTTCATACAAACATGGAAAAATAACTTTAAACTTAAGATTGCGATAACGGAATTTCACTCAAACAGAAGCTACTACCACTACTACAGCCTATTTGCATCCCACAGCTGGGCACAGGCCTCCTCTCATCACGAGAAGGGTTTGGGCGATAGTCCCCATGCGGGACCTGTGCGGATTAGGGACTTCACACACATCTTTGAATTACTTCGCAGATGCGTGCAGGTTTCCTCACGATGTTTTCCTTCACCGAAAAGCACAGTGGCAAATTCAAATTAATTTTCGCACATAAGTAAACTTAGAGGTGCGAGCCGGAATCAAACCCCAAACAGAAGCTAGTCATTCTTTAATCAGATTGTCTTGAATTTGATCCAGAAAAATTTTCTTTGACTAATGCCTTGATTTTACCTATGTGGAAATCGGTTATTGTGTTCCCATGGGAATGTTGCGTTTTTCCGTGATAAAAAGTAGTCTATGTCCTTCCTCGGGACTCCAACTATCATCATACCAAATGTAATTTATAGGTCCACCAGTTTAAGTGTGAAGGCGTAACAGACAGACAGACTTACTTTCGCATTTATTATATTAAGTATATATGTATACTAAAAACGTACCTTCTTCTTTTTACTGCTTTGACTGAGAACTTCATCATCGGATGATATGCTGTCCAATGATATTGTTTCTAGGTGCTCCGGAGACTGGCTGGAAGACTCTGTGTCGGATGGAGGCTCCGCCCCATCAAGGATGGCGCATAACCGTTTTGAACTGATGCCTAAAAGCTAAAGAAATGATATGAGTTAGCGTAGAAAACAAGAACATTAAATACTACCAAAAGTATGGGATAAATAACATGAAACATACTTCTTCCAAGCATAATTCCTGCAAATCACTTATAGACAATCGCCTGACGCACTCTGGGGCTAATGCTTTCAATTCTCTCGACTTCAAAACCGAAAATACTTGGTGCATCAACTCCACTCTGTCGTGAATGTAATACGCTAAGTCATGTTCATGTTCTTCCGGCGCTCGGTTGGTAGAGGAAGTAGCCGCTGCTTTCTCCTGTTTAACTTTATGGTGCTTCTTCATTCGATGCATTGTTGATTAATCCACGGAAACATTTCTAAATCCTTCGCAAAATCATGCACATATTTGCATATTTGCTGTTTAACTGACTAAATTAAAATGATTGATGTAATACAAAAGTGCTTTAAACTGGGCGTATTTTTAATTTTGACGGCTTACTAAGGGCATTCACTTCAAATCTGACAGCAATTGGATGCGTTCAAGTTAAAATTAAGCGCGTCAAATGTCATCACGTTAATTCTTTTGTTTTTCATATTTTTAACGTCAGTCCGTTATGAACAACAAATGATACATTTAGTTTCCATTTGGATAAATAATAAAATAATCACCAAATTAAACATGTGGAATGTTTAATTTCAATAATCAAATTAATTAAAATGTTGGTGGCCGCCTTTTATAGCATGGTTCTGTAAATGATCCACATGATATACAAGTTAATTTTATCTGAAAGTGTTTTCCTGTGTGTTTTTCACAATCTTATTAGAACAGGATAAGTCTAAATTGCATTTAATGAACGCATCTGTAGTAATTTATGATAAAGAAACATAAACAGTAATGGCGGTCGCTACGCTTTTCGAAAATGACCATTATTTGATAGTAAACAAGCCATATGACATGTACATAAATTCAGAAGATGAAAACGAAACGGTATGTATAATGCTTATAATGTTTTTTGCGTAAGCTGTAACATAATTTTAGGTTATGTTACATACATATGGTAAACAATAGTGTTGCGAAATTACAAAGGGGGACCTATCGATATTCTTTTTATCACTCCCCGTTTCGTATGTTTTTGCTCCCTAACTACTATACGGATTTTGGCAGAATTTGGTACTAATAAAAGATTGGAATTTGGTACTAATGTAGATAAAACGCGAGAACATAGGCTACTTTTCATTCCGATGGTTCCATGGGCTCGGAATTTCCGCGGGTTGCTAAGTGGCGGTAAGTACTTGGCTTATAGCTTGGAAAAAGAGTAAATTGCGGTGACAGGTGGAACTAAAACTTGAATGTTAATAAAGTCATTGCTTGTTTCACAAATCTTCTACATCGCGAGCTTTTTGCGTGTAACTTTCATTATTCTTCTAGTAATATGTATTTTTCTTCATAGGTTTTTGCAAAATTCTCATTTAAATTGCGAAAGTGGCGACCCCATTTTTTCACACTCTCTTTTGCCAAACTATACGTGAAAAATTCCACGGCGGTCATGGATTCAATATTTTTTTTTTAGAATTCCGTGACCTACAGCATCGCGAAGCACGATTCGCACCATTGCACATCAACACACCCCCTGCACTTCGTGCACCGTCTCGACTACGCCACGAGTGGCGTCCTCTGCATAGCCAAGAACAAACCGTCGTCGGCCGCAGCGGGGAAGCTGTTCGAGAACAGAGAAACAAAGAAATATTACTTGGCTATAATTAGAGGGCACATTCAATATGAAATGGTCGACGTTGAGTATCCAATTGGTGAGTTCAGTTCGTCACTAGTAGAGTCAGCACCCGCAATGCTGTCGATGCGTTAGAAATGCAACTAGATAACATTCCGTGATTTTTGTTGATGCTAAAAATCTGTAGGGGAGAAGTGGCTTGAAGGAGCCATGTTTTGAAAGAGCCACTTGCATTATTTCGGTAGTCTATGAACGAATTGGTCACTTATTTTTAAGTAGCAATACTGATTTCCTGCCACCCACAAACATTTGACAATTCGCCGGGACCAATGGTCGCCGGTATATCGAGTCAAAGTTTTTGGCACTCAAAAGTAAGTTTTGCGTCAGTTAATTTGTTTTTTGGTATTTTACTGTGAACCAATAGAGATACATGAATTGTATATTGAGTTTGTGTATATACTGGACCTTGCAGCTGCGTAAAAAGTAAGGCGCAGAAGTTTTTATATACTTAGTTGTTATTTTGAAGGCAATATTTTTTTTAACAATAAGTCGTGAAAGAGCCGGGATAAAGGGCCTTAAAAGAGCTGGCTCTTTCATAACCGGCTCTTTTAAAAACCTGTATTTGAAATGGATAAAATAAATATTAAGCGGATTTTATATACGTCTACTTAGGTATTATTACATTATTTGCTTCAGGTATTGCATTATGGAAAAGCTTGGTCCAAAAAATTAAAAATAAAAACCAGCATAATCGAAAATGGAAGAAGCACTTCTGGTTGGGCTTATGAATCCTGTGGCATTAAAGGGAAATTCAATTACTTTTGTAAGATTTTTTTCCAATTTTAAAAGACATTTTTACATTATTGTAAAGGCCGAAAAAACTTAATTTGAAAGAAATCGAAATATTTTGAAGTTTAATGTGAGCAACACTCTTTCAAGTTCTTGAAAATTTTACAATGTGGTTTTTGAAAAAAAGATTATTATATGCTATTTTATGAAAAAATCAACAATGGTTAGGAAAAAATTACCTCTCAAGTAAAAATATTAACATTATGTACCTAAAATAGGTAGTTAGGACTGAAAATATGTTAAAAATTAACGCATTTGTTAGAATGACTTAAAATAACTGATAGAATATAAAAATAACGAAAAAATCATAAGTTTTCAATGCGTATTTGTTAGATGTGTCTTTTTGTTAGTTATAATAACCGTGCATAATTAAAATTTTGCATTATTTTCATAATTAATACAAACTGGCTCTTTCATAACTTTGAGTGGCTCTTTCAATACCGAAAAGTTATGAAAGAGCCAAATGACACACTTTACGAAAATGTTTTTACCGATTTTTCGTATGAAATTACCTACTTTACTAACAAACAATAATTTGAGTAAAAAAAAACCCAAGTTCTTTCATTAAAAGTATGTCTTTTTGGTTCGTTTAGAAAACTGTCTCTTTCATACCACTTCTCCCCTACTTAAAAACTTGAAAAGTAGCCCTGTCCGTCTGTCTGTTACCTCTTCACGCTTAAACCGCTTTCGCACGTTCCCACAGGAACGCGATAACGTCAAGCGCTGGACTGATTTAGATAAAAATATGGTATTGAGATAGCTCGAGTCCCGGGGAAGAACAGGGAATAGGCGGGTTTTTATTCCGATTTTTATAGCTCCCATGGAACGCCTATAACCGAATTCCATGCGGGCGAAGTCGCGGACAGAAGCTAGTGTGTGATAAACGCCGAAGTTTATAAATAACGGCTAACGGAATAATGATATTACGTGAATTCGTCATAGGCTGCGTTCCGAATTACGCTCAGAGCGCTCACAGAACCTTGCATGCTTTTTCCTCTTAGCAGTCGACTTTCAAGAGGAAAAAGGATGCAGAGTGCTGTGAGCGCTCTGAGCGCGATTCGGAACGCAGCCATAAATGTAGTAACTGGAACTCCCAGTGAACAAAATTTGTACCAGCTGTTGCGCGGTGGTGAGAGGCGTAAAACGCTTATTTCTCTCTTTCGGGCACGTTTTTATAATTATGTACGAAAGCGACCTTCGACATCAGATAGACAAAAATTCTAAAAACCCTTGGAATGTTATCGATTCTAAGTATCCCCAGCCAACTTTTTTTCGAATATCTCCCATGTACAGACTTTCGACCCTCTTTAGCTTTATTATATGTATAGACAAGCTTCTGCCCGCGACTTTGTTCGCGTAGAATTCGGTTATAGCGTTCCCGCGAGAATGGAGTATTAAATTATAACAAATTATATACTAAAACCTTTCTCTTGAATCACTCTATCTATCAAAAAACCGCGTCAAAATCCGTTGCGTACTACATCTAAGCGTACATAGGGACAAACAGCAGGGAGCGACTTTGTTTTATACTATGTAATGATTACCGGCATTGTGTTCGTGTATTCTAGCCGCTGATCCGACGACGGTCGGCTCGACGCACAAGATGCTCGCTCTGACGGGCACGCCGGCCGGCGGCACGCTGCGCCCGCGCCAGGCGCAGACGCGGCTGCTCCTGCTGGAGACCGGGTACTACGGGAGCGATCCCGTCAGCGTCGTGCTGCTGAAACCCGCCACTGGTACGCCACGATCTACCACTACAGCCCATTTACTTACGTCCCACTAGGCACAGTCATTGCCACAGTTGAGCACACTTAAAATACCTAGATACCTTCAGACAATTAGCCATTCTAGCACACACGCATACATCTTTATATATACTTAGATCTAATCCATTTATTTTTACACACGCATACAGACAAATATACACGCAAACACACACTCGCTCAATTGCACTGATTAACACTCGAGGCACTTTACTGGCTTGGCAGCGCTATCTGCTCTGCTCTGTGCGGTTGTCCTGAAAACCAGCGTCTTGGATCGCACCAAGACAAAAATCTGAGGGCAATCTGAAGGCTGAGGAAACACAAACAGTGCGAGCACTGCTATTTGGCGGCAGGTTAGCGGGGAAAAACGGTGGTACCACCCCGGACGGACCTAGCACCAGGCCTCACCACTAGAAAATTCTCTATTTTGATTATTATTTATTTTGTTAGGTAAAACACGCTATTTTGATTTCCTCCTGATGTACTTAATGCAATGCGAATAAATACGCAGCAGGGACAGTTTACTTCACTGGTGTCCGTCAGAAATTTCATATTTGGCCATGTGATGTGACAAGCACGCTGCGATCGTTTTCGTAACCCCCACCACTGTGTTTGCACACAGCGAAGGGACTATAGATAGATGTACATCAGTGCCGGATTAAGCTAGCGCAGGGCCCGTAGCAAATTGAGTCTTTTCTCAGCTCAGGCTAAATACACATACTTAACACACACTAAATAAACATAGACAAGTAAAGTAGCGATGAGATGACCAATGACCTAAGAAATTCTTCCTGCACGTGAACCGGCCTTTAGTAACTCAATTGTTTCCGGAAAAAAAGTAGTAGGTACTTACATTCATTTGGCAAAATATTGAAGCATAATCCAATCTAAATTTATATTTTTTTGCGGTCAGAAAGTGTAGTGCGCCGGGTGCGCGGTTCCCCCAAAGGCGCGGGGCCCGTAGCATTTGCTACTCCTGCTGTATGGCTAATCTGGCACTGGTGTACATATCTATTAATTATTATATTACATTGTAAAGTGCTAAATAAATAAAAATAAATAAATAATCTTAGAACATTTCACACAAATTGACCTAGCCCCAAACTAAGCAAAGCTTGTACTATGAGTGCTAGACAACGATATAAATACTTATATAGAGAAATACATACATATATAAATACTAAACATCCATGACTCGAGTACAAACATTTGTGCTCAAGTTTGCCCCGAGCAGGATTCGAACCAGCGACAGTTGGAACAGTGGGCAGGGTCACTATCAACTTAGCCAAACCTGTCGTGCTGGGCACAATAGGGATGACGACAGGGTGAAGAAATCGAAATTCTAATTAGTCCGTCAGTCAGGTAATAAAAAAATGACTAAGTTAAAACGCATTAAAGTTGGAGAGTGGGGGCTTAATAACTACGTCACCGTTGGGTATAAATCGTATCTAACCGTGACGTCACGCGACATTTCAACTCGGTTTGATTACGTGAAAAAAGAAAAAATAGGTGTCCAATACTTTTCAATAAACTTCCTGATAGACTAAGGATAAAAAGTTGTCGTCATCTCTATCATTGATGTTCCCAGGCCGGCGACATCAGTTGCGCGTGCACTGCGCTGCCATCGGTCACACAATACTCGGCGACTATACTTACAGCAACGCCGAAGACTCCGCGCCCCATCGGATGTTCCTGCATGCCACTAGGTAACTTCTGGCCTTAACTAAATCCATATTTTAATGTTATAAATACGAAAATAACGCTTCACGCTTCAACCGCTGGACCGATTTGGATGAAATTTGGTATGGAGATAGTTGGAGTCCCGGGAAAGGACATTGGCTACTTCGCGATAACCGAAATCCACGCGGGCGAAGTCGTGGGCAGAAGCTAGTCAACTATTAAATAATCACTCACAAAAAACGTGCATATCAGGACGGTAATTCTCACTATTGGAGACCTCGAAATTGATGCCAAAATCATCAAACAAACTTTGAGGAGTTCACTCTTTTCTTCATGGATCCCATCATCAGAACTGAACTAAATTAAAATGGGACTAACTTGAACACGCCTTACGAATAAAAAATAATCTTCGAAATCCGTTGACGCACGTTTACCATTTATTTTCGTTGAATAATATTAAAAAAAGAGATTCTGACGAGGACAGTGAAGAATTGACGACCTTTCATCTCTTTAGATCTTTATTGTAACTACAGGGTCAAGCAAAACGTGACGATAATTTACCCACAGAATCATGCATCGGTTCTAAGCATGTTTTGGAGGGTTTTTTTTAAGTTGGTAACACTGTTGGTAGTTGGGTCATAGCTGATTCTGTAAAATGTCGTTTGCTTGATCCTATATATGTTTATATGTGAATAAACTTTCATTCATTCTTTTTTTGAAGTCGGATAAAGTGTCGATACCTAACATAAAGATCACTCGGCTAACTTTAAGTTATCTGGTAATTAACTTATCGCAAATCCTATTGTTATAGACGTGGAAGTGTGGATGGATGTTTGTTTCGCTTTGACGCCTTAACTACTGAACGGATTTTGGGTGAAACTTTGCATGCTACTTTAAATGATTGAATTTCTCATCAATATTATGATTTCAGGTTGGTGCTCCCATTGCCCAGTGAAACGTTAGATATTCAGACGGCTGACCCATTTTTCTGCGACCCAAAGTTCACATCGAGATATCGTTCGATGCGAAGTCTACACAAGTATCGCACGAGGGAGGACTTCCGCAAAGTCTGCGCCGTCACCGACCAAGCACTCGTTATTGGTGTTAAACATAAAGTGTTCAAGTACAATTGAAATATATTTAATTGTTAGTACGAATTTCATTTATTTACCCTTCTCTTTAAGGATTCACAATCAGCCGAAGAACAATGGCCCGTCAAAACGGTTGCTCGAACAACTGGGGCACCCGTTTGGCGCTCAGTAAATTTGACACTTAAATCTTAGGTTTCTTTTTTATAAAATATTTATCTTGACACATATTATAAAGATGCGTTATTAGCATATTGGAACGTATTTTCTAATGTCAGTTTGCTCCATATATTTTGACATATTCTGTTAGGCACGTTCGTCCATTTTATATCATACTAGCCGGCTCGCCGCATACCAAAGCAACGAGCGGAGCAAATGCTTCTATGATGGGGGTCGTCACTTTGCTTTACTGCGTGTATACTAGTGTTATCGTTTGCGAGTCCAATTTATTTATCGACTATCGATACCGACATAAAGCGTAACATCACTACTGTCATTTTAATTTCAGCTGTAAGATATGGAGGGTTGAAGTAAGGCACATTCCACACTCCATATGTATTTAATGACCCAAAGAACCTAAAAAAATACTCATCGAAATAGAATTATGAAACAACTTATGACTCACAAAGGATGTGTACCTAATAGTACGATCAATTTCACCGATAAATCAACCAGAGACCTATTTGTGCATGGACGAGGAGTAATATAGTCCATGGTACTAATGTTACCTATGTCCCCTCATACAAATTACAACCCCACAATCGTTTCCCGACAACCTCCATGCAGATAGATAGGAGGTACATATACATACTTTATACATAAGAACATCTGGAGCGAATAGTATCAATTTCAAAACAATAAAAATCGAGCTTAAAGACGTGAGCTCGAAGGTCGTGTTTCTTCACAATTCAAAAACGCGCCCAAATGTTTATCTCTTGTCTCTCGTCATAAGTATGGAGTATGAAATATGTCTTGGTAAGGATCTCAAATGGCGAAACAGTCGAAAACGTGTCCAGCGGATTGGATAAGCAACAAAACAAAACACACTTTCCTCACAACCGTTTTCGCCTCAGCAGCGCCATCTGAAGGCGCTACTGCAGACTATCCGCCTAGGTGGCTTGACACTTTTAGCGACCGCAGCGCTCCCAACCTACCTGGTTCACTTTTGGAAATATAAAGATTGCGCTCCTTTACTCCTCTATACCAAAAAGGACCCAAAACTTGGTCACAGAGGTTCCAAAGGTTTAAAGACAGATAGGAATCAACCGGATGTACATGCAGATCCTTTATCCTAAATAAAACAATCCACCATTACCTATATTACATTTGTACTTTTGTAAAATGAAAACAAAATACCTACCTATTGTTACCTATTACATAATACTTACCATTACTGTGAGCATGCGACAACTCCGCAGCACGTAATCTTGTGTAAAGATTGAGCGGGAGTTCATTAAATGTAATTTGTTATCTTTTTTTTTTATGGAAATAAACAGAAAAAAAAAAAAAAAAACCATGAAAATGACAGCCCCTTAGTGAAGTTCCAGGAGACAAGTCAGATCGGATGTAGCGCTGCTGTGCTGAATGATTGTTTTCTTAATACATAACATAACCCTCCTTCTATTATATTATATAATCTGTACTTCTGGCGCAGTCTTCCTTTAGCCGCGTGGACGTTAATTTGCTTTCGGATAATATTATGAAGTAGTATTTTTTAAACTTTTCCTTTACTTAGTTGTGATCTCATTTAAGTAAACAGGAAGAAAAATGAAGTAATTCATGGTGGAAGCGGTGCTAAGGATGGTTTGTACAGTGATAATTATTCTGTTACTAGCCGATGCCGGCGACTTCGTCCCGCGTACCCGATGATACTTACATATAGATTGTTATAGTTATAGTATTGAAAACTGGGTTTACCCCCAGAAAACTCGTGGCCGTGGACATATCGTGATAAAAAATATGGGTCTCAAACTATTTCCATACCAAATTTCATCCAAGGCCAGTCATTGCGAAAGAAGGACAAACAAACAAACAGTTTCACATTTATAATATTAGTATGGATTTTTAACCGCCTTCATAAAAAGGAGGAGGTTCTCAACTCGTCTGTACGTTTTTTTGTATGTATTTTCCTCGACTACTCCTTCAATTGTGAACCGATTTCGATGATTCTTGTTTTAATCGAAAGGTCCTCCAGATTGATCTCATTTTAATTTTGTCTTATCTTGGAAGAACATTTCTTACCTATACGATTTTTTTCCCCTGTAATTTGACAACCCACTCTTTATAATTAATTTCTGATTGATTATCAGAACTTTGGGAGGGTTCACTTGAAATGTTGAGACCGACTTTGTAAACTGTCGGAGTTAAAATTCAATTCAATTCAATATATTTATTTCAGAAATTTCTATCCATAATTTATTATGCTTACAGTCTAGGGGTAAGTACACACGCAAAACACAATACAACACAAAAGACAAACACATAATACATCAATACAACAATGCCGAACATTCACTTTCTTCTAAAAAACCGGCCAAGTGCGTGTCGGGCCACGCGCAAAGTATAGGGTTCCGAAGTTGAAGATGCCCACAGTACCTTTCTAAGACTTATTAGCATCTAGCTAGCCTGTGGTATGACGTGCCCGCCCGACGCCCCTGCCGCTCGAGAAAAATCATTGGTTTTTTAATCAATTCAGAAGTTTGGTCGACTATGACTCCTAAGTTTGTACAGCCTACTTAGCTGTAATAGTTTTCCTTTCAACTACGTTATATATGCCATAACCGTGATTTTTTCAGCCATCCAAATACCACCATTTAGCTGGCAGGGGTGTGGGGGGGGGACACGTGACTCTAATAGTGCGTTTACATACACGCGAAACGCAATTAAAGCAGGGTGAATACACGCCCGCGGGCGTGTATTCACCCATAACCGTGATTTTTTCAGCCATCCAAATACCACCATTTAGCTGGCAGGGGGGCGGGGGACACGTGACTCTAATAGTGCGTTTACATACACGCGCCCGGGCTTGTAAACGTGCCCGTGAACGTCGTTTTGAACGCCGTTCATGTAAACGCAATTAAAGCAGGGTGAATACACGCCCGCGGGCGTGCTAGTCAGTGCAAGGATGGCAGACGACGAGGACGTTAATATCGTGGGGGCTAACTGCTTTGGGTTTCATTTACTTTCATAGGAAAAATAAACAACATGATGACGATGATGTTTTTTTTTTTCAGTTTGCGTCTAAATCCACCCGTACTAATATTATGAATGCGAAATTACAGTTACTTTCGCATTCTGTCTGTCTGTTATCTCTTCACGTTTAAACCTCTGGACCGATTTCAATGAAATTTGATATTCACAGAAAAAAGATATAGTGTGCCCGTAAGTACTTATTTTCTCCGTTTGAACTCTTTCATGAGTTTGTCGACCTCTTCTAAGCAACATTTTTTTTAATTTATGTTGCTTATATGGGGTCCATATTATTGGTTTGGTTCTACTTGGCAACACCCCAGGAAATGTAAAATTTTGGTCTTTTGACCATTCCGACAAATTGGCATTGTTAAATTAATTTTATTCGGCAAGTCGTCATCGTCCGTACGCCACGTTCACGAGCGCGTTCAAAATCAACCTGTTTACACGCCTGTGCCTGTGAACGCGCCCGTGAATGTCGTTTTGAACGCTGTTCATGTAAACGCACCAGAAGAGTTTTAAAAGCTCGAAGTGAAAACATTTAAATTGGAAATGTAAGTAGAAGTTTCTCTTTATTCATTTTATCCTAAATCAGGAACAGAATGATACATACAGATACAGATGAACATAATGTTTTCTTTTCACACCAACACCCATCTTTGATTCTTTAAAAGTTTAGCTCGTAAATAAGTCACCAAGTCTTGCTAGCTTTGGATGAAATTCTAAAATGTATATTTTGCTATTTAATTACATGACTATCCCTTAATTATTAAATTTATAAATGTCACTTACATTACTATATAAATAGAGCTAGCGGCTCTAAATGATGTTAAAAGCATGAAAATCGGGACGATGGATGCTTAGTCCATATAAATCAATTAGACCCGTAGAACCAATAAATAAATAAATAACAATCGGCCAAGTGCGTGTCGGGCCAAGCGCAATGTAGGGTTCCGAAGTTGGAGAATACGATACTTAACACATTTTTTTCAGTCATCCAATACTATTTGCAGCTTTTTAGTGAATTTCGGGGTGTACCGTGTGCCCTATTTAGTAACTCTTCATTTCACGTTATTTCATTGTATTATAGCATGGTTGGACGTAGACGTGTCTCGCCGCAGCAGTGGGACATGATGCTAGATTTTTTTGACGAGAACCCCACTTTAGCCAGGGGAACTCTTACTAATGACGGGGCCCAGGCTAAACAGAATGTAAATATGATGTGGAGTGAGCTGGCCTCCCAACTTAACTGTGTCGGGGATGGCGTAACAAAGAATCCGCAACAGTGGCGCGACGTAAGATTTTTGATTACTTTTGATTTTATTTTGTAAATAATAGTTTGATTTTTTTCTCCATTTGAGTGAATTAAAATCTCGCTTGCATTGCATGAACTATTAATACCTATCATAATACTTGCATTTCAATGTGCTTGTGGTTTCTATTGAATTTTATTTAACATAATATTCTTTGCACAAGTGCAATAAAGATTTTATATGCATTATTATGTAAAACTTTACAAAAAATAAAAATGAACTCTCCAGAGGCTCTTTTGTATGAACATTAAGAAGCTATTTTCTTTTCAACTAATTAATTTTATTGAATTACCATATAAGTAATTTAAGCAATTAACAAATTCGAACAGCAATGCAAAATTCAAATCAAACATCTTAGAGAACATTTATAATATGAGTGTAGATGAAGTTGTATATGCAACTGTAAGTACATAATTATGCCTAAAGAACACTCGTGTGATTTTATTTTGAAACTCACCTGACGGCTCGTTTCATTAAGCCACACTCGTGTTTTGAGGCCACTCATTATGCAACAGTTGCATAAACTTCTATTGCGGCCAGGCAGAGGCGTATTTAAAAAAATTGCGCCCTGGGCCACTGGGTTTTGCCGCCCCTTACAAGGGGGCATTTTTTTTTCTAAAAGAAAAGTGAAAAACAATAGGTACAAATAATTTATTTAGAAAATATACTTACATAAAAGGTTTTTTTTTAAGAAGGCATTCATCTTGCAGATCATCTGCAAGATCTATTGGGTAAATGCTTCGCAAGTTTATGGCTTTCTGTTTCAGCCATTGTCGCTAATTTGCCTAAACCGCAAAATTGGCGGTCACTGCGTGTAAAGCTCGGTCCACACTTGTATCATTTCAGCGCATCGTATCTCCGTCGCGTAGCACCGACGCGTATCATGATCGTTAGTGACTGTGGACGCAAAAAGATCGCGATCATGCTACGCGCCGTATCTGATCGCTTGCTGGATCGCATGTTGATACGCGTTAATTAAAGTCCCCACACACTCGCGATCGGATACGCGTATCAACATCGGTAAGTATGGACTTGTTTTCATGATACGCAGTTACGATTTGAGGCTGTTTTCACACCTCCGCCGCGAATTGGAAATAGCGGTAACGCTGAACATCCGCAATCGTTTGTCCGTTGTACGACGTACGAATCATTCGCGGAAATGCCTGTTCATGGCCTGCACTAACGCGTTGAGTCGACTATAGTTCTATCTCTCTCGCACGGAATACCGCCGCGGTGCCGCCGCTCTTTCTAGACGCCGTGCACATCTCCGCGTAGGATCCGCCAGTCCGCCACTGTACCGCAGTACCACGACGGACGATCTGTGGCTGTCGACAGCTTTTTCTTAGCGGAATAGTTAATTTTAGTAAAAAATGGGCATTGAATTTACAGAAAACTTATTAAAGAGGTCAGGAATAGGCCGATTATATATTTAGATAGTCATCCAGACCACAATAATACAAAAAAATAAGAAACAAAAAACCCGTCTACGTAAATTATAAAATAAAAAATACAAAAATAAGACTAAAATAAGGTCAGTTTGCTTATTTAAGATCAAAACGGGTAGCCAATAAAATAACTTAAATTTTACGTATATTGGTATATTTCCATTTTAAAAATCACACCCTGGGATTATTTATTTTTTGGTTGTATTAAAACTACGTTTTAAATAAGCAAATTGATTATACTTTCATTATTTTTGCCAAAAAACTGCATAAAATCTTCATGAGACTAGCTTTTTGTATTAATTTGTTTTCGCCTAGGTTTTTCATCTTTTAACTTATGTCGTGCACCCAAATTCGAGGGTGTTTTTAAATGCTAAAGAACTATTTTTTGCCCTCCTCGGACTCCGACAGAGACGACATTTTGCTTCGATTGCAACAACTGGCCGCTACAAGCACGCACCGCGTCCGCTACTCGATCCGCGGCGTGTGTGGAAGCAGTCCGCCGCGGCATTAGTGTAGCGATTCAGCGCTGCTGCTTCCGCGGCGGAGGTGTGAAAACGTCGCGATCCACCTCGAGTCGGTTTTTCCCTGATCATCAAAGGGTATACGGACACGCTGTTGACAAGTGTACGTGTACCCGATCTGAGCACCGATCCGATCAGTGTGGTGTGGTGTGAACATTGGCGTCCAAAGTTGTTACAGCAACAAGTGTTTATTTGTGTGTATGTTTGAAATCATGAATGACGGGCGTAAGGTACTATTTAGGTACTATTTTTTGAGCTATAAATCATTCCTGAGAACCAAAGCCGTTTCAGTGATCCAATTCAAGGGTACTATTTTTTAACCTAGATATTCCGTAGGTACTATTTGGGTACTATTTATTGGTATAATCAGATCCTGGATAACATTACGGTGTACGCTATCTTGACGGTCACCAGATCGCGACTGTGTGGGGACTTTAATAAACGCGTATCAACATGGATCGCAAGCGATCAGATACGGCGCGTAGCATGATCGCGATCTTTTTGCGTCCACACTGACGATCATGATACGCGTCGGTGCTACGCGACGGAGATACGATACTGATACAAGTGTAGAACGAGCTAACACATTTTAATGTTAAAAAGTTCAGTAATATTTTAATGTAGAATATACTCGTAGTTTTGTTTGATTTTTTGAAAATTCGACCGAGGCTGGCTTTGAGGGGAAGCCAGAGCCTGCCGCCCCGGGCCATGGCCCCCTTGGCCCTAGGGTAAATACGCCTCTGCGGCCAGGCCCTCCAATTGGTACTAATAACAATCATAATAATTTCTGGGTAATATTTTATACCAGTATTGGAACAGCCAAAAGCACCACCTAAAAAAAATGCGACACAACAGCGCCAAGAGTCGGCGCGGACAGGGGGTAGGCCGCTGCCACATGTGGACACCGCGGGAAGAGCGCATAATAGCGTTCATGCACAATGTGGTGGTGTATGGAGAGGAATCCGTTCAGATTCCTTTTGATGTAAGCTATATATATACTATTTGATGTAATACATGCAACACACAGAAGTATTAAGCATGGCATGCTAAATGCCATGCTTAATACTTCTGTGTGTTGCATGTATTTTGGGTTATATTTAAAGTAATGCATGCCTCATACATTAAAATGTATATATTTTTTAATCATATTATTAACCAATACCTGGGCATCCAAGCACCGCTCAAGTTCTTGTTTTTAATACAACAAAGAAAAGCTATGCCCAAATAAAATCAAGTATGCTTGAGGAACTAATCGCATCTCCGAGTAAGTTCTTAACTTCTTAATATTTTTATATGACGTCACCAGTTACATTTATAACTGAATGTATGTGTATCAGTACCAAAAAAATGTATATTGCATACTCTTAAGAATTTGTCATGTTTCTTATTCATAGCTCCCGACCACTGGACTGGAATCCCCAGTATTCACAAATTCGCCCAGTGCGCTCTCGTGGCACCTGTCCATGGAGTCTGAGGCGTTAGGTCTGTCATGAGATTTATTATTTATATTTTTTCCAATATAACTCTTGAAAGAGCCTGTAGCCAATTAAAAAAAAACAGAGGATAGTTAATGACCTATAGATTACAGGAAAATTTATAAAAAAGTCATGGTATTTGAAATCTATCACATAAAAGAGCTTATCCTGTGAAACGGTTTGAAAATGACGTCATTGAAAATAATCAAGGGTCGGAACCCTCTCCACGTGAGTTTAACTCGCTTCTTGGCCGGTTTGAAAATAAATTTTGGTCTCTTTACAGACACAATACCAGCATCCACCACCACCACTGCCATTCAGCCAGAGCATCCGGCGCCAGTGGTAAGTTCCTTCTCTACATGCAATCAGCCACCAGTTACATGTATGACATAATGTATGTGTACATAAAATGTTGTACATAAGTACATAAAACGCAGAGTCTGAGCATTAAATAAATAATAAATACATTTCTTGGGACATTTCACACATATTGACCTAGCCCCAAACTAAGCAAAGCTTGTACTATGGGTGCTAGACAACGATATAAATACTTATATAGAGAAATACATACATATACACGGTGGGTCAGAAAATATGGCAAATAATTAACCCACAGTATCGGCTATCGATTCTAAGTATATTGTATAAGTCTTTAATTTTTTTCGAGTTGGTAAAAAAAAATGTATATGGGATTGGTTGTGTGAGCGACGCCTGAATCCTATACAAAATATATTTTTTTTACCAACTCAAAAAAAATTAAAGACCTATACAATATACTTAGAATCGATAGCCGATACTGTGGGTTAATTATTTGCCATATTTTCTGACCCACCATGTATAAATACTAACATCCATGACTCGTGTTCATCACACAAAGTTTGCCCCGAGCGGGATTCGAACCCGCGACCGCCGGAACAGAAGGCAGGGTCACTACCAACTGGACCAATCCGGCCGACAAACCATTCAACGTGGTAATGCTGCCAGCATTTTGGGTACCATGCCAAGTGGTATAGGACTTTTAGATTAGGAAGTAGTGTTTTTGTTATTTTACTTATATTATTACTTTCTTTACAATAAATAAATATGCTTTACAAACAATGCCATTTCAAAAATCTAAATTGACGGGAATGTTAAAAACTTATACTTAGAAAAATATGGCTTACAGCCGTCAGTTGGTTTGGTTATAGGCATTGCCCTGACGTATCTCTTTTGGCCTTTGAATACCTTTTCCCGGTCTGTATTATTCCCCAAACTCCCAAACATATCTGAGAATAGACGCTATATAATTAATTTCTAATTTATTTATAATTGATTGTCCGAGCTTAGGGAGGGTTCACTTGAAATTTTGACATCGACTTTGTAAGCTGTCTGAGTTAAAATTCAAGTAAGTAAGTAACACTTTATTGTACAAAAAAAACACACACAAATACAATTATATTCAATTCATTATATTTATTTCAGAACATAGTTATTTCTATCCATAATTTATTATGCTTACATTCTAGGGGTTAGTACACACGAAAAACACAATACATCATAAAAGACAAACACATAAATAATGCCGGACACGCACTACACAGTAAAAAAAAAAGTTCCAATTATAAAGGTGGTTCTACTTTTTATGGTTACGAAGTCCACTAAAAACCCTTATAGTTTCGCCATGTTTGTCCGTCCGTCTGTCCGCAGCATATCTCGGAGATGCTTTGTTCTAGAAAGCTGTAGTTTGGCAGGAATGAATACACAATATTAGTTACGCCGACAAAGTTGTACCTACAATTTTTTTTTTTTTTTAAGGATACCTCCCCTTGTCGTAAAGTGGGGATGTAATTTATTTTTCTTGCGTACCCCATTGGATTTTGGATTCGAGTGTCCCCCGACCCCGCCAACCAGGTAAATGTAATGATAATTAAAAAACCAATATTATCTCGGGCTCGCCATACCGCAGCATGCAAATTGAAACTGAAGTTTGCTACTACTTTTGTGGACATCGCCAACTTCGGAACCCTACATTGCGTGTGGCCCGAAACGTACTCGGCCGATCTTTTTGTTAAAAAAACCACCACAAATAAAGGTAGGTAGGACGTGACTTAAGTATCACTGTGTGACTGTAGTCTTTGACACTGATACCGAAACCGAAATCGTACACGTACACGTGCAAACAAATTTTGAAGAGTTGTTATTTTCATCTTGACACGTTTTCTCTCTCATACCATAGTGTGAAGCATTTCTTGGTCCTCTTGCTATTAGTAAATAATCTTCCGTTACTTTTGAAACTTCACGTGTTTTATTAGCATCCGTAGATTTAAAAGCTATTATATTTTTCCTTATTGTTTCCTGATCGATACTTAAGTTTCTAATTTCGTCGGCACGGTGTTTTTGATAGCTTGATTGACGAACTTAGCGATGTACTTGTGTCTCATTCTTGAAAATCGGTTTCTTCTTTTACAGAATCACACATATTCCGATAGTGAACCTCAATTGATTCGGCTGAACTTGTACCATGTTCATTTGTAACTTTATAATCGATTAGCTCGTTCTTAACGATGTTATCACTTGGAATTTGTTCGTGGTTGCTGTCAAGTTTCTGGTTGATGTTGCTTTTATTTAATGCTTCTATCATCTTCAAGACATCTTTTGATTTTACAACATGATTGATCTGACCATTTTTTTCAATACTTCTCACATATTCTTCCAATATTAATTCCATTTTACCAATCAATGTTATTTCAGTATTAGTATCGATATTCGATTCAGGTTCGTGGTTTTGTATGTCAGCTTGTATTACATCTTCATAAACAGGTGGAACATTATTTTCCGGAACGGATTTTGCATTCTGTGAATTCGTTGTTATATTGGAATCATCACTGTTTGCAAGTTTCAAATGTTCAGTTAAACTGGTGTCTTCATAGATATTATTAATATCTTTAACTTTATCCATACCAGCAAAAGCAACTATATTTATTTCATCCCCTGCTTGTAAAATCACGTCTTTTACCTGAATTGTGGTGTAATCACTGCAATGCACTTCACAATGTGAAAGATAGTTCTGACTATCGAAAGACAAACCACATATACATTTTACCTTCTCAATTCCTAAGGCATAAGATTCATTAGGGCAGTTTTCTAAATGATCATACATATGTGATAACGTGTGAAAACAAAGTCCACACTGACACTTGTAAACTATCGCTAGTTTTTCAAGTCTACAGGGGATATTATTTTCCTTAGCTTTATCAGCATCTTGACTGCCTTCCGTTTGATTGTTTGCTTCAACTTGTGTTGCTATGTTCCCAGCGGCAATAGCTTCATTTTTCTTTTTTGACACACTTTTATTTGCCGCCCTTAATAACGACTCATTAGTTGTTGAATCACTTTGGTCATTGAACAATATCGTCCTATATTTTGAATCTGCATCAGGTACTTTGTGTGTGTCAGAATGCTGGATTCTAGCTAGGTCGGAATAGAAGGGTCTTCGGCACACTTCGCATGGGTGACTGTTGGAGCCGATGGAGCAACTCTGCTGTTGCACATGCGACTCAATGGAGTAAGGTTCGACGTAGTTTTTGCATGTCTCACATAGGAAGAGAAAGAACGGAGCCGAACTGTTATTCGTACAACTAGGCAATTTAAATCGGATGCATCGCGTGGCGAAGTACACACTATGATCTCCGGCGATGATCTTTACTTTAACCTTAGGGAGGTAATCAAACATGTTAAACCATTTATCAGTGAGCAGAAGCTTATGGTCGTAAGTTATACACTGAAACGAGTCGATGTCTAAATCGCTATGGA
This sequence comes from Aethes cnicana, assembly GCA_963971205.1. Taxonomy (NCBI): domain Eukaryota; kingdom Metazoa; phylum Arthropoda; class Insecta; order Lepidoptera; family Tortricidae; genus Aethes; species Aethes cnicana. The sequence goes on from OZ020299.1 coordinate 4,356,459, forward strand.
TCATATGCAACTGCTTATGAGTTTCATAATCGGAGCTAAATTTAACGTTGCAATGTTCGCAAAGCGTTGTTTCGTCATTAAGAATGTTTAAGATATGGTCTTGGCTGTGTGACACTGCCTCATCGTATGAGATGGTTGCAAAGTCGCATGCTTTGCACAAGTACATCATTATTTGCGGGGGTCTAACACGACTGCTGTCATGGTCTGAAGTAGAGTTCACTTCATTTGTTTTATTATTCTCGACCTCTATACTAGCATTATATAAAATAACATCTGCAGTAACATTACTATTTCTACATTTTGTATTTTTTTCGTTTGTCTTTCGTTTTTCCTCGACTTTGTGCACAGACTGTCTGTATTCTCTTGTCGTGACGAGTGACGAGGATTTTCCCAGAGACCTTTCATATTTCTCCGGTCTTGTAACATTTGTAACATTGTTCCTGTGAGATTTTTCTGTGTCAACATATTCGTTAGTATTTTCATGACTGATTCCAATAGATTTTAAATACATTTTTGGATGTTCTTTCTTCACATGAGCATTGTAAAGATTTGTATCGAAGTTTAACTTGCAAATTTTGCATTTCGTTTCATCACTCTTAGCTCTATGTGTTAATAAATGCATTTTCAACCGGGATTTTTCATCAAAAGTCCGAGGGCAATATTTGCATCTATAAGGCTCTGCTATGATCTTGATATCTGAATTATTTAAGCATATAAGCGGCTTCACTTTTCTCATCTCGATCACTTTGTGCACATCTGCATAATGCCACTTCAAATCGTCCATGTCCAGTTCAACTTTGCAAAGTTTACAGACTCTGGATGGCAAGTTCGGGGCTGCAGTTCTTAAATAATCTGGTTTCAATCTTAAATGGTGTTCAAATGTTGACTCAACCAAACCGGTGCCATCAGGGAAGAAGAGTAACCTTTCGTTTTCAACCTTATGTTTTCGGGTATAATGAATGTTCCTGGCTTGTTTGCTCTTGAACGTCCTTGTACACAATTTACAATCATACTGCAGCGTGTCTGTACTTGAAGATGCATTATTATTATCACTAGTTGATTTGCGATGTGTCATGGATGTTCTGGTGCTCTTAGCGACATTTTTATGTGTATGTTTGCTGGGAGTTTTTTCATTTACCACTTTGACTCCTTTCTGTTGGTACATTTGCCTTATTATTTTTTCTAGTTCGTCAACTCGTTTGCGTAATGTTTCTTCACTTGAAAAATTTCGTGATTTGCTAAGCAGTTTGATTTTACGAGTACTATCACTGGTTTCACTGCTTGTTGAATCTTTGTAAGACCTGTCGGAGTCTTCGCTATCGCTTTCTGTTTCTATTTGTTCTCTTCGTTTATTTTCACCTCCGTCGGTTGTGTTTTTTAAAATATCAGAATGTTCTTCCCGTATATGTGTCTTGTAGACTCTTCTATTTTTTATATTTTTGTTACAAAATTGGCATTTCAATTCATTATTATGTGACGATAAGTGCATTTTTAATCTAGATATGTCATCAAAACGTTTTTCGCAGTTGGGACAATTGTAAGGATCTACCAAAATTTGTAAATCTGAATTCTTCAACCGTATTATAGTGTCGACTTTGCTCACTTTGACTCTGTGTAGGCATTCGTAATGATCAACCACATCTTCCGTTTTTAAACAATCGATTGCGCAAAGTTTACATCTTGAATACTTGGATGAACCTTCGGATCTTGCTCTTTCGGCTAGAGTTTTAAACTTTTCAAGGCTATTTAAGACGCGTCTTGCATAATCAGTGTCTGGTAACAAAGCGTTACCATCAACGAAGAATATCAGTTCTGCTGATTCTATATTATGTGATTTACTTTTGTAATGACTATTCCTTTTTTGTATACTGTCGAATACTTTTTCACATAATACGCAGTGACATGGTTTAGATAAATTAGATCTTTTTGTAGATTTAATACCCACGTTACTACAATTTTGGGGAGGACTTTTATTAGCCCCAGTATTTGTTGATGAAGGGTTATATTTTCTTCGTTTTTTATGTAAAGGTGGCTCACAGATTGAATAATCCGATAAAAAAAGGTCATTCGAAGTCAAAATGTCGTGATCAACCTTATTGTATAATTTTCTTTTCTGAATGGTTTCTTCTTCACAGGATGACGAATTTGAAGAAAAGGTATCTGAATCATCCCAGCCAGATAAAAATGATATCTGAAACAATACTCACTCGTTAATTAACAAATTCTGCAATATTTATTTGAAATTTACGTAACTATCTCTTGACATTGACACTCCACCCCAGCCTCGCACAGATGGAGTTAGTAGTGAAGAAACATGAAAAGAAAACACAGTTTTGGGTTCCGTGGCCAAATTGCAAAAAACGGAACCCTTATTTCGTCATGTCAATCTGTCTGTCCGTCTATCCGTTTGTATGTCACATTCTCGGTAACTATGGGTACTATATGGTTCAGATTAGGGAGGTAGATGTGTTCTATGAACCGCAACAAAACGATGTACCTAGTACGATTTTGAGAGAAAATAATATCAAGGGTGATACTCCATCTACATGTAACTGAGGGATTAAAATAATATTTTAAGATATTACAGCCGGGTTGGGTATCAAGGTATCATTCAATTGGTCATTGAAAAACCGACCAAGTGCGTGTCGGGCCACGCACAATGTATAGGGTTCCGAAGTTGACGATGCCCTTAGTACCTTTCTAAGCCTGCATCTTAGCTAGGCTGCGGTATGACGTGCCCGCCCGACGACGCCCCTGCCGATCTGTAGTAGGTATGTGTATAATGGAATTTTACTTTTCCGTACCAACGCATTTTTGCTTTCTTGCAGTTGGTCGACTATGACCCAGAAACTTGTAGCCTTCTTAGCTGTGATATATTTCCTTTCAACTGCGTTGTATATGCCACCACCATGACACACTTTATATCCTTATCTTCATACCAAACCCATACCCGTCTATGTCCTTTCCCGGGACTCCAACTATCTCTATACCAAATTTCATCCAAACCGGTCCAACGGTTGAAGCGTGAAGAAGTAACAGACAGACAGAGTTACTTTCGCATTTATAATATTAGTATGGATTAGTATGGATATAGTAGGGATATAGATATAATTATAGATAATGTAATATAATATATAATACCTTTGGATGTACAAACTCACTTATTCAATTGCCGGGCTTTCTAAGAAATAAAGTAGGAGATAAGTGAATGACAAAAAAAAATGTGTAATAGTTTCTAGGTTATTTCTTACATAATCACGCTCAAAACGGTTACAATTTGAATGTAATTTAGAACACGGACATTTTAACTACTATGACTCATCTCATCTATGAGTAAGTACGAGGGGCGTTCAAAATATTCTCGGTATTGGAATGAAAACAAACAAGTATGAACAGTTTGATATTTTTTATTTTTCAATATACTCCCCCCCTATGTTAATACACTTAAAAGATCGATCAATTATTTTTTTTAATCCCTCATAAAAATATTTTTTATCCTTGGTATAAAAGTGCTCCTCTACTGCCGCCTTCAACGCCTCATCGTCAAAAAATCGATTTCCACGCAGATCCTTTTTGAGATTGGGGAACAAAAAGAAGTCGCTGGGGGCTGTCCGGACTATACGGTGGATGAGTTATAGTTCCGAACCCACATTCAGCAATAGCTGCCTTGGCAATATGAGCAGTATGGACAGGGGCGTTGTCATGCAGAAGCAGAATACCTTTAGACAACTTTCCTCGCCTTTTTTCTTTTATTGCGTCCCTTAATTGATGTAGAATATTCGCGTAGTACTGTCCCGTGATATTTACACCTTTTTCTTTATAATCGATCAACAATACTCCTTCACAATCCCAAAATATTGTTGCCATGACCTTGCCAGCGGAAGGGACGACCTTGAACTTCTTGGGATGAGCTGAACCCTTAATGTGCCACTGCATGGACTCCTGTTTACTCTCTGGGTCATAATGATGAACCCAGGTTTCATCTCCAGTAACTATCTTTTGCAGCACCTCATCAGGATTTTCACCACACAGGTCAATAAAATCGGAACAGCAAAGCATTCGCGGAACCCATCTTGCACTGACCTTTGACATATTAAGATGGTCATGGATAATGTCATGTACGGTACCAATAGAAAGATTGGTTACTTGAGCTATTGATTTTATCTTCACTCGACCATCTTCCAATATAAGGTTTTCCACCTGATCAATATTTTCTTGTGAAGTAGCTACTACAGGCCGGCCAGGTCTAGGGTCATCTTCAATACTCTCCCTGCCACGTTTGAATTCGCTTGACCACTTTTGAATTGTAGATAAAGAAGGAGCAGACTCACGGTAAACACAATCCATTTCCTCTTTTATGTTTTTTTTGGTTTTTACCCTGTTTCGTCAAGAATTTTATTACGGAACGATGTTCTAATTTCGTTAACATTGTTAATTCACTCATTGTGTTCGTGTTTGTTCAGAAATTGCAGAAAAAGAAAAGAACATCTCGGTTTGAATTATACTTTTTTTTAATGTCAAAGAATGAACCTTACCAGCCAGTAACAAAACAAATTCAAAAAGAGGTTATAAGATATCAATACCGAGAATATTTTGAACGCCCCTCGTAAATAGGTAGTATACAATTAAAATATTGTTACAGTTAGCCAGAATACATACCTTATTTGGTTCCGGTTTAGTCATGGTTTACACTTATTATTTCACTCACTACATAACATACAATACAGCACAACACAGCTTGCATTCAAGAAGGTTCATCTAACCATCATAATAATTAAGTAAATCTCCTTGATCTCGCCTTATTTTAATTAGTTTTAATAAAGATCGAGCTCCACTTCAGGCAAGTTCGTTTGACCATTAAATAATAGGGTCATTCTCAATAATTCACAATAGCAAAAAAGATTGTGATAATTAATAAGTTAGAAATTATAACTTCACCACGCGTGCTCCCTTTGGAACTCTCGTAAACAATAAACAGAAACAACATCAAATGGCGTCAAAACATTGTCCAATGCCCACTCTAGCCGACTTCAAGCGCGTTTATCGTTTCGTATACGTTGTTCTTTTTCTTATTACAGTTGCATCTATATGGGTTGACAGGGACGGAACGATACAAGGCTCGTATTTTTTTAAGCACTTCACCCTTTGCTCCCTAGTGAGATAGGGAGAGAGAGAGAGAGAGATCATATGTACGTGATATCCAAGGCACCCTACTCCTTTTATTACTCATTTTTATATGCATGAAATGGCTAATTGAATACCCGATCGACAACCAAAACCAGATCTTAGATATTTAGGTTTTTAGGGTTCCGTACCTCAAAAGGAAAAAACGGAACCCTTATAGGATCACTTTGTTGTCCGTCTGTCCGTCCGTCTGTCAAGACCCTTTTTCTCAGGAACGCGTGGAGGTATGAAGCTGAAATTTATATCAATTACTCAGGTCTACTGTCCCTTGAAGCTGTGAAAAAATCAAACTTCTAAGCCAACGCAATCAAAAGATACAGCCGTTTATGCCGCAAATTTTCGACACTTGCAAGGGAATCAAAACCTACAGGGTGCTTCCCGTGAACTCAGAATCTTGAAATTTGGTACGAAGCAACGTCTTATAGCATAGATAAAGGAAAAATTACGAAAACCATAAATTTTTAGTTACATCACATAATATATATTTTTTTAATAATTTTAACCTTACTACCCATTTCCTCATAAACGCGTAAAGGTATTAAATTGAAATTCATACCAAATACTCAGGTCTATAATACCTTTAAGCTGTAACAAAATCAAACTTCTATGTCAACGCAATCAAAAGAAACAGCAATTTAAGCTGCATATTTTGAAACTCGCAAGTACTCGCAAGGGAATCAAAACCTAAAGGGTACTTCCAGTCGACCTAGAATCTTGAAATTTGGCATGAAGCAATGTTTTATAGCACACATAAAGGAAAAATTCCGAAAACCTTAAATTTTTAGTTACATTACAAAATATATATTTTTTAAGATCTTTGTCTTAAATTTATGCTACTCCATCTTTCCCCATTGTAATGTTATGAATTTCATTTTGCAATAAAAATACCATAGTTATGACTCGATTGTCGTAAAGAACGAACTTTGTAAACCTTACAGGTTTGTACGGAACCCTCGGTGCGCGAGTCCGACTCGCACTTGGCCGGTTTTTTTTGTTGAGGTTTGTTGATTCAAGTCAGTTGACTCGTTTCGATTTTTATTCAAATGTGTTATATAGGTATACTGTATACTGTTAAATAATTTTGGTATGTCATTGGTAGGCAAACGAGCACACAGGCCACCTGTTTTTAGGGTTCCGTACCTCAAAAGGAAAAAACGGAACCCTTATAGGATCACTTTGTTGTCCGTCTGTCCTTCTGTCAAGACCCTTTTTCTCAGGAACGCGTGGAGGTATGAAGCTGAAATTTATATCAATTACTCAGGTCTACTGTCCCTTGAAGCTGTGAAAAAATCAAACTTCTAAGCCAACGCAATCAAAAGATACAGCCGTTTATGCCGCAAATTTTCGACACTTGCAAGGGAATCAAAACCTACAGGGTGCTTCCCGTGAACTCAGAATCTTGAAATTTGGTACGAAGCAACGTCTTATAGCATAGATAAAGGAAAAATTACGAAAACCATAAATTTTTAATTACATCACATAATATATATTTTTTAAATAATTTTAACCTTACTACCCATTTCCTCATAAACGCGTAGAGGTATTAAATTGAAATTCATACCAAATACTCAGGTCTATAATACCTTTAAGCTGTAACAAAATCAAACTTCTATGTCAACGCAATCAAAAGAAACAGCAATTTAAGCTGCATATTTTGAAACTCGCAAGTACTCGCAAGGGAATCAAAACCTAAAGGGTACTTCCAGTCGACCTAGAATCTTGAAATTTGGCATGAAGCAACGTTTTATAGCACACATAAAGGAAAAATTCCGAAAACCTTAAATTTTTAGTTACATTACAAAATATATATTTTTTAATAAATATAAACTTATTACTTTTTTCCTCATGAACGCGTAGAGCTATCAAGTTGAAATTCATATCAAATACTTAGATCTAATTGCCTTTAACCCGTGAAAAAAAAAAAATCTAAGTCAACGCAAAAACGCAAAACGCAAAAGTACAACCATTGATACCGCATATTTTGAAACTCGCAACTACACGCAAGGGAATTAAAACCTAAAGACCACTTCCCGTTGACATAGAATCTCGAAATTTGGTAAGAAGCAATAGCTTACAGCACAGGTAACAGAAAAATTCCGAAAAGCTTAAAATTTTAAGTAGTTATACCACCAAAAAATTGTGATTGTAAACATAATTGTAGTTACAGTTATATTATAGATAAATGATATCTGTTAATATAAAATAAAGGATTACTTAAACGATAAAGAGATCTTTGTCTTAAATTTATGCTCCTCCATCTTTCCCCATTGTAATGTTATGAATTTCATTTTGCAATAAAAATACCATAGTTATGACTCGATTGTCGTAATGAACGAACTTTGTAAACCTTGCAGGGTTGTACGGAACCCTCGGTGCGCGAGTCCGACTCGCACTTGGCCGGTTTTTTTTTTTTGTTGATGGTTAGCGGTCACTACGGCCCACTACCACTACTACAGCCTATTTACGTCCCACTGCTGGGCACAGGCCTCCTCTCATCACGAGAGGGTTTTGGCTATAGTCCCCATACAGATCTTTGAATTACTTCGCAGGTTCGTGCAGGTTTCCTCACGATGTTTTCCTTCACTGAAAAGCTCATTGGTAAATTCAAATTGAATTTCGCACATATGTAAACTTAGAGGTGCGAGCCGGAATCAAACCCCCGACCCTCTGCTTGAGAGGCGGTAGGCCCACGGACTTAAGATTTAGAATGCGTTACCAACCTTAAGGCCCAAGACGAAATACAACTAATTTCACCGGTATTTTTTATGACGTACAATAAAGATAAATACTATGGAGTGTGGAATGTGTCTTGGTAAGAAGCGCAATCTTATATGGCGAAACAGTTGAAAAACCGGCCAAGTGCGTGTCGGGCCACGCGCAAAGTATAGGGTTCCGAAGTTAACGATACCCACAGTACCTTTCTAAGACTTATTAGCATCTAGCTAGCCTGTGGTATGACGTGCCCGCCCGACGCCCCTGCCGCTCGAGAAAAATCATTGGTATTTTAATCATTTCATAAGTTGGTCCACTATGACTCGTCAGTGCCGGATTAAGACTACTTGATGCCCTAAGCAATCCACGCCTGTGTGCCCCCCCCCCCCCACGTGCTCCGACTTCAGAAAAAAGGAGATTCTAAGTTTGACCCATATGTTTGTATGTTTGTCCACATTTAACCGATTTGGATGCGGTTTTCACAAATAGATAGAGTAGTTCTCGAGGAAGGTTTTAATATATAATTTGTAATGGTTTTCTGTAAATTGGATGAAAAATAATGAGAATAGTTCAGGATGGCGGAGAAAATCAAGCCGACTGGAAGCTTGCATATAAAACACTGGCTAATATTACTTAACGTTAAAAGTCCGTGATTGCGTATGTTTATCTCCTAAGGATAGCTAACTATACCCATTCTAAGTTCTAAAAGTACAAGCCTTGTTTAGTTCAGTGACAATAAATGAAGATGAAACTTTTTGGTGATTGTTCCATCACTAAAAAGTATGAAAAAAAAACGAAAATGATAATGATAACTCAAGTTTAATTTCTTGAAAAAAAATTGGATCGCCTTCAAAAAAAGAACCTACTGAAAATCACAAAATGATTTTGATATACCCCACCCCTATCTTTATCCAGTCCCCGTTCGTCTCTATTCCTACCCTGTAAAGCAAGTAATGGCCAAAAATTAAGTAACTCCTAATAATACGAAAATTAATAATTATCTTAGGGCGCGTAATAGGAGAGAAACCCCAATTTGGGCACGTTTAAAAGCCCAATATTAAAATTGGGCCAAAATGATTGAAAAAATACAAGTGAGGAATCGATAGTTATTATGTACGTCCTCTTCAAAAGTTGCGGTGGGTACGTGCACAAGCATCGTCCGCGCACGTACTTACCCACCGCAACTTTCATGACGGAATGGTTTGCTCACCAAAGGAAGGAAAACTTAGGGGAAATAATACACGTGTAAGCGAATTTTGGAATAGTTGTAGGTGAAGGTGCCTTAAACAACATACTAAAAGTACTGATGGGTGGGGGCGCCGCTAACGTGTGGGGGGGGGGGGGGGTCAAAGGTCCCTTTTTTTGGTTTTTCGTAAATATCTCGTAAACGATAACCCACAACAAAAAATGTTCTAAGACATAAATAATTTACATTAAATTTTCTACAAAGAGATATGTACACTTTTTTTCTAGCGTAAATATTGAAATATATAATAAAGAGGAAAGTTAACGATAAACGATTTTACGAGTAAGTTCGGGATTTGGTCCGTTGTACCCTGATTCTTGTTAGATAAGGGCTCATACTTGACACAGTTGTACTTTGTATAATTTTGAGTGGATTCATACTGAGGGCCACCGCGGGACACCGCTCGGTTGGTGGGGGGAGAGGGGGAAACTTTGCTTCCGCCGCGCTTCAGTTAGACCTATATATTTCCAAAAAATGTAGGAGTTAAGAGATGCTGTTTATTGCGAAATGATCCTTACTAAATGCTTCATCAAATCTAATCCACAATTTTTCATTTTTATTGGCGGTTTTTCTTAACTTTAGGTCGATATTACAAATTTCTAAATTTAACAATTTATTTTAGTAAGTTTGATATCAAAAATGTATGGTGATGTGCAGTGCCACTTTTTAAAGTTGGCGTATGTAATGCAGATTTGAAAATGGTATAACAAATGGTATAAAAAAGGGGACCTTTGCCCCCCCCCCCCCACCACACGTTAGCCGCGCCCCCACCCATCAGTACTTTTAGTATGTTGTTTAAGGCACCTTCACCTACAACTATTCCAAAATTCGCTTACACATGTATTATTTCCCCTATGAGAGCAATTAGTGTCTTCCTTTGGTGGGCTAGGTTGTTATTTACGGTTTTTGACAAAAGTTGATTATTTTACAATATACACAGCTCAGATTATGAAAAACTGAATAAAGTTTTATTTTCTGGACATCCCGTGTAAAATAATTATGATTTGATGTTTTTTTTTTTTGTAAGGACAATCTGGACGTATCGCAATTTCCACAGCTCAGCTTGAAGAGGACATATCAAACCTTCAAATATATTTTTTCTAAACTTATATTTGGCCCAATTTTTAGGTCTAAATGTGGTATTTCACCTTATTACGCGCCTTGGTTTTTGAAGTTCGGTACCATATCAACGAAAACACAAATAGTGCTGCCAAATACAGAAAATAATACGAAAAATGTACCAAACCAAAATTTCTCGAAAAATAGTTGTTTTTGCACCGGATCCGGTCACCTAAGGCCACTTCCTTCTACGGCCATCGTGGAAATTCTTACATCGGCCATATCCCTATTCGGTCTTTTCCTATTACGGCCATTTCCCCAAAGGACCACAATACAGATTCCTACTAAGGCCATTTCCCCGAAAGACCACTGTGCAAATTCCTAGTTCAGCCGATTCCCCGAAAGACCATAAGACGGAGAGCCGGAGCCGAATTAGCGTATCGCCGGTCAGTTTCCTAATTCGTCAATTTTGCTGATTCAACAGTTTACCTTCTGGTCATTTTCACTAGGTTGACAATTTCGCTAGTGGGTCATTTTCCTAAACCTTCAGTTTACTCTTTCGCCAGTTTTGCTAGGCTTCAGTTTCGTAAATTTACTAGTTTCCTTATGTGCTAATTTAATTATTCGTCAGTTTGGTCAAATGGTCATTTCCCCTAGATAATCGGTTTCTATATTCGCCAGTTTCACTAGTTGCCAGGGTCTTATAGTCATATATGTAAAATGTAATATAATAGGTCAAAGGTGTGAAGTAGGTTAGGTTCGTTAGTTATCTATATATGCCCGAAGGGCAAACTACAAAGAAATAGGGGCCCCGCGTAGCGGGGACCCGTCGACCCAGTCACATTCCTATTTTATATCGGCATTTTTATACTTAGTTAATAATATATCTTGTTTGAGGATGTGACCATAACAGGAAATGGTCGTTTGAGGAAGTGGTCATAAGAGGAAAAGGCCTTTAGCGGATTGTGGCCTTTCGGGGAATATTGTTTCTAACTGGCCATTAAAGGAAGTGGCCCATTGGGGAAGTGGCCGTTAATAATACTTGGCCTTATAAGGAATGTGGCCGTAAGTGACCAGATCCTTTGCACCAACATCAAAAACTAAGCCCAGATAATTATTAAATTTCGTATTATTAGGATTACTCACTTTTTGACCATATTTTTTTAGGGATAGGAATAGAGACAGGATATAGGGACTGTATAAGGATAGGGGTGGGTTATATCAAAATTATTTTGCGAATTTCAGTTGGTCCTTTTTTTGAAAACGGATTCCGTTTTTTAAAAAGTAAGTAAACTTAAGTTATCTTTTTTTCTGCCGTGTGTGGTGCCCCCCAGGACGTGATGCCCTAAGCAATTGCTTAATTTGCTTATGGGTTAATCCGGCACTGTGACTCGTAAGTTTGTACAGCCTACTTAGCTGTGATAGTTTTCCTTTCAACTACGTTATATATGCCACAACCGTGATTTTTTTCAGCCATCCAAATACCACCATTTAGCTGGCAGGGGAGGGGGGGACACGTGACTCTAACAAAAAATAGCACTTTGGAGCTTAATATTTCACAAACGCATTACGGAATCAAAAAATGGTTTTAACAAACCCACAATATTTTTTGAAGACCTATTCAACGATATGCCGCACCATGGGGTACGCAAGAAAAAAAAATTACATCCCCACTTTACGAGTAGGGGAGGTACCCTATAAAAAAATATATTTCAAAATTTTATTGTACCACTTTGTCAGCGTAACTAATATGTATATTCATGCCAAATTACAGCTTTCTAGAACTAAGCATCTCCGAGCAATAGTGCGGACAGACGGACGGACGGACGGACGGACGGACATGGCGAAACTATAAGGGTTCCTTGTGGACTTCGGAACCCTAAAAAGTGTCCAGCGGATTTGATGAGCAACAAAACAAAACACACACAACCATTTTCACTGCGTTTTCGCCTCAGCAGCGCCATCTGAAGGCGCTATTACAAACTATCTGCCTAGGTGGTTTGACTGGAGTGGCAACCGCAGGCACCGCAGCGTCCCCAATTTACCGGATTTTGTGTCCACTTTTGGAACTATAAAGATTGCGCTCCTTTACTTCAACCCTCCATAACAACCGAAAGAAATAATTTGTATAGAAGTATGGGCCACAAAGGAAATAAAAAGAAATATTGATTGGCTATCAAATTAATTAAAAATTTTCAATATCTATTTTCATCTGAGCTTCATATTTGCTACTTTTCGAATTTCATGCTTCTTAAAACATTCACTGAGCACAACAGCGCTACACCCGATCTGTAGTGTTTACCCGAACTACTAACGAACAATCTGTCTTACCTGTGGTTTCGGGACTCAGTTTCGGGATTTCACTCCCATCTCTTCTGTCAAGCCATTTTTTCTAATCTGTGATTTGTTTTATTGTTGTTTATGGTAGTCTAGTATGTCTGGCTGTGGCTGTGGTTCATTGTGTAGTGCATATCTCTTATTAGTCTGTGGTGTAGTGTTAGTGTTCCGAGTGATCGTGTATTATTTATTCTGATTACTTCTGACTGATGACCTATGGACCGTATGGTACTAAATTACTGAGTATTTAACGAATTCTCTGTCCATTACTACGTGTGACAATATATTAAGTAAGTATTAATGCTGATTATTGTGGTTTTTAGTCTACATTGCTACGTGTTCAGTATATGTTACTAGGTCAATAGCTGTATATAAAATAATTCTAGAACCGCGTAGTACTGCTCCCAACTCCGTAGAAGGTGGCACAGGCCGTCTGGGTGTGGGTATAAGTATTATGCATTCGACGACTACTACAGCAACCAATTTTGGATAATTCACATCACACTTTTGGGCACAGGCTAAATCACGACAGCGAAATCTGCGCTGTCTGGGGTATATACGCGGCCCTGTGGGGATAGGGGAAATTGGGACTTGTTATAGTATCCAATGCTAAGCCCCACCATCACCAAGCTACTTACTTCGCTTAGGGCCTTATCCCACTTGCGATTTGCGAGCGTGTTTTGTATGGAGGCGAACACGCCGCGAGTTCGCCGCGTACGAGTTTTGTATTGAAAAACGCTTTCAACTCGCTCGCAAATCGCAAGTGGGATAAGGCCCTAAGCCTTTTAAACTCAGATTTAGTAGTATCAAGTTACGGAAAAACCCAAGGTCATCGTTGTTGGTGCAAATGGGCCTAAGTAAGACTATTTTTTTTAGTGAAAGAGCCATTTTTTTATCAATGTGATGTTCAGTTGATACTTGAATTTTATGTATTAATAGCTTTTCCCTGCAACTTCATATGCACAGAAATATCAAAATGAAAAATCCCGTTTTTTTCGGTTCCCGTGGGAATTTCGGGAAATCCTCTCTTAGTGCTTCCCTACGTTCCCTAAGGAACCTGCATGCTAAATTTCAGCTCTCTACAACCAGTAGTTTCAGCTCTGCATTGATAGATCAGTCAGTAACAAAACTAACACTAAAAATCCATTGACAACTTCAACTTGTCTTAGCGACATAGGCCTCTTCCAGAGCCTTCCATCCCGTGCGGGCCCTTGCCTTTTGTAGCCACGCTCCTCCAGCAGTCTGTTTTATATATATAGATAATGTTTATTTTATAACAGAATCTCTAATATGATACTGCTTCTTTTTGCTTCCTTATAGACTCCTGAAATCTGACTGCTAAGTTTAATACAGAGAGTACTTAGGCAAAACAGCAATATTGTGAACATATGTATATGTAGATGGTATTGTAAATGTTGGTTGTACTAAGAATAATATGTTTGCATTGTATCATTTCAGATAACAATGACTGAAGACTCGGATAGCTCGGAAACTGATTCTACAGGCAAGTCAACTTCTTCTGAATGTATCCGGATGAGGAAAAGAAAGCGGTCCAATGTCAACTTGTCTTATTCAAATGCGGCATTACTCAAACGCATTGAAGAACTAGAAACATTAGTAAGGCAAGGGCAAGGTACTCCATGTAAGACAGCCAAAGTGGCAAATAACAATACCCCCATCAAAAATACACCTAAAAATTACGCTAAGAGCACTAGAAAATCCGTGGCACAGCGCAAGGCCAGTAGTGATGGTATTAATACATCTAAAAATACAGAATTGCCGGAATATGATTGTAAATTGTGTGAAGGGATGTTCAAGAGTAAACAAGCCAGGAACATTCATTATACCGGAACACATAAGGTTGAAAACGAAAAGTTACTTTTTTTCCCCGATGGTACCGGTTTGGTCGAGTCAACATTAGAACATCATTTAAGATTGAAACCAGATTATTTGAAAACTGCAGCCAGGAACATGTCATCCAGAGTCTGTAAACTTTGCAAAGTCGAACTGGATTTGGATGATTTGAAGTGGCATTATGAAAGAGTGCATAAAGTGATTCAGATGAGAAAAGTGATACCTATTATATGTTTAAATAATTCAGATATCAAGATCATAGCAGAGCCTTTTAGATGCGAATATTGCCCTCGAACTTTTGATGACGAATCCCGGTTGAAAATGCATTTATTGACACATAGAGCTAAGGGCGATGAAATGAAATGCAAATTTTGCAAGTTAAACTTCAATATAAATCTTTACAATGCTCATGTGAAGAAAAAACACCCAAAAATGTATTTAAAAACAATTGGAACTGTTGGGAATACTAACAAAGATGTTGTCACAAATAAATGTCACAGGAAGAATGTTGCAAGACCAGAGAAATATAAAAGATCTCAGATAAAATTCTCATGTCGCTTTTGCTCTTTTAAATGCTCGTCACCTGTTACTTTAAGACAACACAGGAAGTCCGTCCACAAAGGAAAGAAAAGACTTAACAAGGCAAACAAAGAAATTACAAAATGTCAAAATAATGATGTTAGGTCTGAGGGAGAGGTTGAGAATAATAAAAAAAAGGAATCTGAAGTGAACTCTACTGCAAAGTGTGACAGTGTTCCTATTGCTATATCTACCCAAGCTATAATGATGTACTTGTGTGAAGCGTGTGGCCTCGCAACCACCTCATACGATGAGGCAGTGTCACACAGCCAAGACCATATCTTAAACATTGTTAATGACGAAACAACGCTTTGCGAACATTGCAACGTTAAATTTAGCTCCGATTATGAAACGCATAAGCAGTTGCATATGATCCATAGCGATTTAGACATCGACTCGTTTCAGTGTATAACTTACGACCATAAGTTCCTGTTCACTGATAAATGGTTTGACATGTTTGATTACCTCCCTAAGGTTAAAATAAAGATCATCGCCGGAGATCATAGCGTGTACTTCGCGACGCGATGCATCCGATTTAAATTGCCTAGTTGTACGAATAACAGTTCGGCTCCGTTCTTTCTCTTCCTATGTGAGACATGCAAAAACTACGTCGAACCTTACTCCATTGAGTCGCATGTGCAACAGCAGAGTTGCTCCATCGGGTCCAACAGTCACCCATGCGAAGTGTGCCAAAGACCCTTCTATTCCGACATAGCTAGAATCCAGCATTCTGACACACACAAAGTACCTGATGCAGATGCAAAATATAGGACGATATTATTCAATGACCCAAGTGATTTAACAACTAATGAGTCGTTATTAAGAGCGGCAAATAAAAGTGTTCCAAATAAGAAAAATGAAGCTATTGCCGCTGGGAACATAGCAACACAAGTTATAGCAAACAATCAAATAGAAGGCAGTCAAGATGTTGATAAAGCTAAGGAAAATAATGACCCCTGTGGACCGGAGAAACTAGCGACAGTTTACAAGTGTCGGTGTGGTCTTTGCTTTCACACATTACAACATTTATCTGATCATTTACAAAAGTGCTCTAACACTTTAGAAGTAGAGAGGGAGACATGCAAATGTGGTTTGGTCTTCGACTCGCAACACTACCTTTTACATCGCAAGGTTCACTGCTGTTATACCGCTATTCTAGTTAAAGAGATTACTATAAAGCCTGTCAGAAAAATCAATATACGCGGAATGGTTGAAGAGTTTAAAAATAATGTCTCACTACCAAAAGGCAATACTGAGCTTGTTAATAAAGTAACTACCACTAATTACGTTACACCTACCAATGTTATGGCAGGTGATAATAAGTGTTCTCAAGAATCTATGTTTGAGAAAGATAAAGTTGAATGTATTAGAGACACTCAACATAAAATCAAAGAAAAGTTGACAAATCCTAAATGTCACACTCAAGAAGGTCACAATAAGTTGCCTCCAAAAATTGATAGGGGGCCTGAAATTTTCAAAAAACAGATAAAGATACAAAGTCAACCTAGTTCAGATATAACAGTTTTACCCAATGAATCAGAAAAATGTGCAGAAAAACCTAAAAATAGCAAAGTCATTAGGAACGATGATATAAAGAAAGTAATTTCCATGTATAACTATATAAAAGATGCCATGAAAAACAAATCTGTTATAGTCCCAGAACCTCAAACCGCTATGGAAGTGACAGAAAATAATGATAGCAATAACACACCTCATGATAGCACTTGGAGAAACAATACGAGAAATAAAGAAGAAAACCGATCATTAGTCGCTACTACGATTGAAGTTGAGGCTCGAAATCAGCGTGCAAACAATATTGAGAGCAATGCAAAAGAAATAATGAAAGAAAATTTATCGGTGAAAATGTCAGAAACTGGTGTTAACACAGAGTTGGAGAATGAAAAAGCTATAGAAAAACATAATCAGACTGCCACACAGGATGTGCACAGACGAGAAAATGAGGTGAGAAGGAATTTTAAAAACAATCCAACTATAAATAATGTCAAAAACGAACCTGTTGAAAGCGAAATTATCGAATATAATGAAGAAGAATTATTAAAAGATTATGACGAAGAGGATTATACGTTATGTCCTGATATCGTAGATTTGCTTACGGATGATGAAGATTAATAAGATTTCGTAATAGAGAACAAATTTGGATAAATCATGACCTAAAAAAAACATATCCTATACTATTAAACGAGCAATATTTGTATATATGTTTGTAATCGCGTTCTCGAAAACGGCTCTAACGATTTCGACGAAATTTGGAATATAGGGGCTAACGGGGGTGAGAAATCGATCTAGCTAGGTCTCATATCTGGGAAAATTCATTTTTAGCTAGTTTCACCCGAGCAATGCTCGGTCTCCCGGGTACTAGTGTAATATAAAGTACAAAAGGCGGAGTACACCGCTTGAGGCGGGCCAAAGGGAGAAGAAAAATACACTCGCCATTTGTACGTGAATTGTAGTAAAAAAAAATGTAATTGTCATAAATAAACTTAGAAAATTAGTGCAATAAAATTCATATTATATTTCTGTCTTTTTATTAACGTCATAGCAAGAAAAGACCGTAAATCATAGACATAAATAATACTTCGTCTATGCCGTAAATAATTAAAATATTATTAACTAGCTTCTGCTCGCGACCTCATCCGCGTGGATTTCGTGTATCGCGTTCCCGCGGCAACTAACGTTTTTCCGGGATAAAAGTAGCCTATGATGTCCTTTTCCGAGTCTCGAACTATCTCCATGCCAAATTTCATCGAAATTCTTTCGAAATTGGTCCACCGATTGAAGCATGAAGTTGTAACAGATTATGCTGGAGTTCGTTGGCTCCTGTGTGGACGATTTAGCGAACGCCAACGACTGTTCGTTGGCGTGTGCTGGCGATCCGAAGCGAGGCGGCAACATCAATGGAATTGGCTATGGGGTGAAAAATGACAATGTTTTCGATTATTTTTTTATGGATAGGAATAACGGGAATAACCTTCCGTATCAAGAGAAAAAAATCTCATACTGCGTTTACATACACGCGCCCGGGCTCTTAAACTTGCCCGTGAACGCCGTTTATGTAAACGCAATAAAAGCAGGGTGTTTGTTTACGTTGTTTACACTACCGCGGGCGTGCTAGTCAGTGCAAGGATGGCAGACGATCTCGTGGGGGCTAACTGCTTTGGGTTTCATTTACTTTTATAGAAAAAAGAAACAAAATGATGACGATGATGTTTTTTTTTCAGTTTGCGTCTAAATCCACCCGTACTAATATTATGAATGCGAAATTACAGTTACTTTCGCATTCTGTCTGTCTGTTACCTCTTCACGTGTAAACCTCTGGACCGATTTCAATGAAATTTGATATGGAGATATTTGGTAGGCTTCTTTTTATTTCGGAAAGATACAGTTTTCACGGAAAAGAGATATAGTGTGCCCGTAAGTACTTCTTTTCTCCGTTTCAACTCCTTTATGAGTTTGTCGACCTCTCCTAAGCATCTTGGTGGTTTTATGTAAACGCACCATTAGAATTTTCCGTGCCCTAGTACTCTTAGCCGAAGCAGGCAACTTAATAAATACTCGGCAAGACTGGTGCGAGAGCCTCCAGGAGGCGCCTTGCGAGAGTGTGAATGGGGCAGTAGAATACGATTTTTGCGGTAGTTCTTGGTAGTTCTACTCTACTATCTATGCTTCTGTCAAAAGTGTGTCAACTGTTCTGTTCTGTCATTCGCACGTTATTCATTCACCCGCTTGTATTTTGTCGTGCTCCTGATATTGTTTTAAGAGAATTTGATTGTGATTAATAATTAAGCGTATACAGTGAGTGATATTCCTAATCGATCCTTTGATTATTCTGTTTGTGTTAAATATTTAGCAGATGTAAATGCGGTAAGTATTCGAATAAAGAATCATGTTTGTATTAACCAACAAAATTTGGTAGTACAAAATTCAAACAGGCGTCGGGTAATAATGGTTGAAACAAATTCTAGTTTACAAGAAAATATTGAATATTTATAGTGATAAATGCGTTGAGAACGTTTGTTAGGCTTCCAAATGTGATTTTTATCAAGTGGATCTAATTTTTCCTACGTAATTTTCATGATTTTTCTTCTACCGCGCAATTCCATCTTACCACGTCCGTTTAGTCGGTTAGTACAACGAGAGCCAAGAATTTGTTAATAATTTTAGCCCATTTTAAGCCATATTCCTGTAATCTTGTGTTTAGTAGAATAAACGATTTTAATCGTATATTTACTATCAATAGATCGGGATCTCAGTTTATTGTTAATAACCTCACTTTGTTTTAACTAGAATCCATCCATATGTATTATTATAAATGCGAAAGTAACTCTGTCTGTCTGTTTGTCTGTCTGTCTGTCTGTCTGTCTGTCTGTCTCTTACCTCTTCACGCTTCAACCGCTAGACCAATTGAGATAAAATTTGGCATGGAGAAAGGGTCCCGGGAAAGGACATAGGCTACTTTTTATTCTTAAAAAACGTATAGTTCCCGCAGGAACGCGATAACCGAATTCCACGCGGGTGAAGTCACGGGCAGAAGCCAGTACGTAATATTCTAAGAAATACAGATATACGAGGGGATAATAAATATCTAAGTGTTGTGGCAAGAAATGCCTGCTGTGGATATCTGTTTTTTGTAAAATTTACTTCAGACACTTATCACTCATTAGTAATAATGTTTGTATAGTTAATTCAAAGCCAAATTGTGAGTTAGTCTTGAACTTCTTGAAGACTAATAATAAATGATAATAAAAACCATTTATTGCCTCATTTTGAAAAACAATTACAGAAACACTTTGTAATATATGATAAATGGTGGCAAAAGGGGCAAACTCCGCTGTTGCTGGCAGCAGCATGCAGTTACTGCTGGGCGCTGTTTTTCAGTTTGCTCCTTTTTGTAGCCTTGAAACAATTAGACAGAAAGTGAAATTAGTTTCTTTACTACTTAATAGCCCTCTCATCATTCGCTTGCCCTTTTCCCACGTTGTGTGGGGTCGGCACAACATGTTTTCTTCTTCCATTCGCTCATATTAGCAGTCATCTCTCTACAAACGTCTTTCATACACATATCATCCTTCACGCAATCCATCCACACCTTCCTAGGTCTACCTCTTCCTCTATATCCATCCACATCCATACCTAATACTCTTCTAGAAATATGACTTTCATCCCTCCTCATCACATGCCCAAACCACATCAACCTTTTACTCCTCATCTTTTCTGTTATTGGTGCTACTTTCAAACTTCCCCTTATATACTCATTTCTAATCTTATCCATTCTAGTTACACCACACATCCATCTCAGCATTCGCATCTCAGCTAAGTGATTTTTTTTTCCATCCCTCCCTTTCGTCGCCCAACATTCAGATCCATACATTACGACAGGTCTCACGACGGTCTTATAAATTGCCCCTTAAGTTTCAAGTTAATAGCCCTCTCCCACCGCTAAATGTTGCTGCAACTTCTCTTTCTCAGGTTCAACATGATACAAGTTATTTGAAGAAACAGCAACACAGTGAAACTCTACAACCGCAGCGGAGATAAAGCATCAAAATGTTCCAGAAACCAACTTTCGGATCCAACTCTTCAGGGTTTGGTTAGTTCACTTAATTTACTGTTATAAATATGCCATGGTACAATAATATACTGCGCCAGGTATGCTACTCTGGTAATTGTGTAGTAGTGCGGGTGACACCATCCCACTGCTGGGCACAGGCCTCATCTCATCACGAGAGGGTTGGGCTATAGTCCCCACGCGGGCCCAGTGCGGATAGGGGACTTCACACACATCTTTGAATTACTTCGCAGATGAGTGCAGGTTTCCTCACAATGTTTTCCTTCACCGAAAGGCTCAGTGGTAAATTCAAAATTTCGCACATAAGTAAACTTAAAGGTGTGAGCTGGAATCTTACCCCCAACCCTCTGCATTAGAGGCGGTAGCTCGAACCACTAGGCCACCACGGCTTCACATGCAGTTTTCAAATGTTTATTTATTTATTTATTTAAACTTCATTGCACATACAAAATGTATACAATTGGCGGACTTAATGCCTAAAGGCATTCTCTACCAGTCAACCATAAGGCCAAACAGAAAGAAAAATTAGTAGGTGCATCAATATCAGAAAGAAACTACAGAAATACAAGGAAGATAACAAATAATTCCAAATGAGGATAAATTTACATAAACGTACATAAAAATTATATAAAAGATAAGCATACATAAACTAATACATACATAAACCAGCCGCACGAAGCAAAGAAAAATATGAAGAATTCCAAATCTACGCGACCTCAAACAAATGCTTACGCAGCATTCGCTTGAAGGAGAGCTTGGGATGTTTGGCTTGTATGTCAGTTGCAAATGTTTGTGATCTTGAAAGAGATGTAGTCGGTTAGTAGAGGTTTGATAGTTCTCAGTTTACTCTGTAAAAATATGTTTCATTTCATTAGCCTTTATATCCTGAGTATATTTTTGTTCCGTTCTGTATTTTTAGTTTCTTATAAAATATCTCTTAGCTCAGTGTGCCTTGTCGCATAGGCCTCCTCCAACGATATGTTGGTTGAGGTCAAACACACACAGTGCTGGTTCCTACATGTTGCACTAAGCATTTTGCTTGTACGTTCATCATGCGCTCAGCAAAAGAGTGGTACACATTACAAGCGTCCTTGTTTCCTGACACATACAACATGGTTCTTTTGCACAGGTATTTTCTGCAACGTAGACCACCTTTTTGCTTTCCATCAGTTCAGACGCTGGTGAAGTACACTTTGCCATCTACAATAAAATTACGTAAATACTAGCTTCTGCCCGCAACTTCGTCCGCGCGGAATTCGTTTATAGCATTCCCGTTTGAACTATGAATTTTTCCGGGATAAAAAGTAGCCTATATGTTGACCAGTGTTATAAACTACCCCTATACCGAATTTTGTTGCAATCCGTCCAGTAGTTTTCGAGTTAAATCTGGACATATACATAAAAAAAATCTAAAAAAATCGTTATTTTGTATTCAGTATCGTTTATATAGTTCCCTCGACTTCTTTTATTACTAGTATCTTTTATTTTTGAAGTTTCAGACGCGACTTCTTCTACAGACTTATTATTAGTATAGATTGTTTTTTTATTTTTATTTATTTACGAAGGGGACATTTCCACATTTTGGAACCATTTCACACGTGATTCATATTATGTTATGATTATACAGGCTCGTTCAACGCGGGCGGCTCGACGGCCTCTCCTTTCGGCGGGGGCTTCAAGTCCACGACCGCGGGCGCCTTCGGAGGCACCACGGCCTTCGGCGCTGCCGCCACGCCGCAGCCGGCCACCGGCGGAGGTGATTAACAATTATACATTTACTAGCTTCTACCCGCGTGGTGTTCGGTTACCGCGCTCCCGCGGGAACTACGCGCTTTTCCGGGATAAAAAGTAGTCTTTCCCGTTTATGTCCTTTCCCGGAACTCTCAACTATCTCCATACCAAATTTCATCCAAATCGGTCCAACGGTTGAAGCGTGAAGAGGTAACAGACAGAGAGAGTTACTTTCGCATTTATAATATTAACTAGCTTCTGCCCGCGACTTAGTCCGCGTGGAATTCGGTTATAGCGTTCCCGCGGGAATTGAGTGTTAAACTATAATAAATGATATACTAAAACCTTCCTCTTGAATCACTCTTATCTATTTAAAAAAACCGCTTCAAAATCCGTTGCGTAGTTTCAAAGATCTAAGCATACATATGGACAGACAGCAGGAAGCGACTTTGTTTTATACTATGTAGTGATATGGATTTCATGATGACTTATTATTGACCTATAAATAAGTACCTAATAACATATGGACGAACAGTGCCTAACAGAATATGTCAAAATATATGGAGCAAACTCACATTAGAAAATACGTTCCAATATGCTAATAACGCCTCTTTATGACGAAGGCCAAACGGGTGCCCGTTTTGACGGGGCCATTTTTCTCCGGCTGATTGTAAATCGTTACTTATAATAGATCAATGTGACTTATGGTTCTGAGACGTAGGCGCTTATGATGGGCCTCATAAGAATACTCAGTCACCCGGCTATGCCCCGGATTTCGTGTAATAATAGAATCAGACAAGAGGACATCCGCAGTAGAACCAGGGTCATCAACATAGCCCGAAGAATTGCGACCGTGAGTTGCAGTGGGTAGGCCACATTGCTCGCAGGACTGATGGCCGATGGGGCTGGAAACAAGTGGTACAGGACCGGTCTTTGAGGGATAATTTGATCCAGTCTATAGCAGCCAAAACCCCATAGATATTAGGAGGGAAAGTTTCAGTACATAAAAATGTATTTATATTCCCCAGGTCTATTTGGCTCGTCGACTTCAACGGGTGTGTTCGGCGGTACTCAAAACCCTGGGTTCGGCAGCACCCAGAACACCGGTTTTGGGGGCGGTGGATTCGGATTCGGCGCGAGCACGTCCAGCGGTGGGCTGTTTGGGGCCAGCACCCAACCGGCCCCGCTGTTTGGGGCGCCCGCGGCGCAGCCCTTTCAAGCTAAACCCGCTGGTATCTTGTCTATACATACATATTTACATTATGGGTCATACTCATGTATCTCTCTATTGGCCTTATGGTTGAATGGTAGTGACCATTAAGTCCGCCAATGGTACTTTTTTATTGTGCAATAAAGTTTAAATAAATAAATACATAAAATCTCCTAGACATGGCAACCAATAACATCTTTGATTCCTTAGTTGAAACAGGATCATTGCAGTTTCCTTTGAAAAATGAAGAATAATAGAGAAATGAGGTCAATTCAAAGACGATGTACTGGATTCTCGTGTAAAATTGTATAAAATATATGACGTGTAAAAGTGCCCAGATTGGCCTACTACTACAGCCTATTTGCGTTCCACTGCTGGGCACAGGCCTCCTCTCATCACGAGAGGGTTTGGGCTATAGTCCCCACGCGGGCCCAGTGAATTACTTCGCAGATGCGTGCTGGTTTCCTCACGATGTTTTCCTTCACCGAAAAGCTCAGTGGTTAATTCAAATTGAATTTCGCACATAAGTAAACTTAGAGGTGCGAGTCGGAATCGAACCCCCGACCTGCATGAGAGGCGGTAGGCCACCACGGCTTCAGATTGGCACATTTGCTGAATTTATCGAATTAATTTATTTGCTGACTTTGATTTGATTTTATCGACCTAACGATTGTTTTCTTCAACGCAGGCTTCGGTTTCGGCAGCACCGCAACGAACACTCAAGCGGCGGGCGCCGGGTCGACCTTGTTCGGGCAGCAACCGGCCGGCGGGACCCTGTTCGGGCAGCAACCGGCTCTCGGCGGGGGGCTGTTCGGCAACACAGGTAACGATTCGACTCTACATGCCCAACGACCGGCCGGCGGGACCCTGTTCGGGCAGCAACCGGCTCTCGGCGGGGGGCTGTTCGGCAACACAGGTAACGATTCGACTCTACATGCCCAGCGACCGGCCGGCGGGACCCTGTTCGGGCAGCAACCGGCTCTCGGCGGGGGGCTGTTCGGCAACACAGGTAACGATTCGACTCTACATGCCCAGCGACCGGCCGGCGGGACCCTGTTCGGGCAGCAACCGGCTCTCGGCGGGGGGCTGTTCGGCAACACAGGTAACGATTCGACTCTACATGCCCAGCGACCGGCCGGCGGGACCCTGTTCGGGCAGCAACCGGCTCTCGGCGGGGGGCTGTTCGGCAACACAGGTAACGATTCGACTCTACATGCCCAGCGACCGGCCGGCGGGACCCTGTTCGGGCAGCAACCGGCTCTCGGCGGGGGGCTGTTCGGCAACACAGGTAACGATTCGACTCTACATGCCCAACGACCGGCCGGCGGGACCCTGTTCGGGCAGCAACCGGCTCTCGGCGGGGGGCTGTTCGGCAACACAGGTAACGATTCGACTCTACATGCCCAGCGACCGGCCGGCGGGACCCTGTTCGGGCAGCAACCGGCTCTCGGCGGGGGGCTGTTTGGCAACACAGGTAACGATTCGACTCTACATGCCCAACGACCGGCCGGCGGGACCCTGTTCGGGCAGCAACCGGCTCTCGGCGGGGGGCTGTTCGGCAACACAGGTAACGATTCGACTCTACATGCCCAACGACCGGCCGGCGGGACCCTGTTCGGGCAGCAACCGGCTCTCGGCGGGGGGCTGTTCGGCAACACAGGTAACGATTCGACTCTACATGCCCAGCGACCGGCCGGCGGGACCCTGTTTGGCCAGTAACCGGCTCTGGGCTCCAACCATCATCAATCAACTCGGTTTAGTCGAAAAACAGCCAGGAAACCACGCAATGAGGGTCACCGCTAGTGAAAAATCCGCTAGGGGCGCTGGTGTCGGTCGGCCATTTTGTGCGGTTTGACATTGACAGCTATACTTCCCTCTAATCACCGCCTATACGCAGCCTTAACGCCAGTGGCTTCCGCTGGTGACCAAAATTCTACTACTACTACAGCCTATTTGCGTCCCACTGCTGGGCACAGGCCTCTGGTCACGAGAGGGTTTGGGCTATAGTCCCCACGCGGGCACAGTGCGGATCGGGGACTTCACACACCTCTTTGAATTACTACGCAGATGCGTGCAGGTTTCCTCGCGATGTTTTCCTTCACCGAAAAGCTCAGTGGGGAATTCAAATTGAATTTCGCACACAAGTAAACTTAGAGGTGCGAGCCGGAATCGGACCCCCGACCCTCTGCATGAGAGGCGGTAGGTCGAACTACTAGACCAAAAATTCGGTGGCTTTCAAATGCTTCATTTTTTTTCATGTACGATGGCACATGGACACCGAAATGTTATCATTTATTATATAGAAACCATAAGATCTCGAATGCGTTGCCTACCCTGAGGCCTAAGATGGAATGCCTCTGTGACAGAAATTTCACCGGCTGCCTTAACCCCCTACCGGAACACAACAGTGCGATCACTGCTATTTGGCGGCAGGTTAGCGGCTAAGACTGTGGTACCAACCCGGATGAACCTAGAACCAGGTCCCACCACATTAAATTCAACGTTTTATTAATATTCCGTCGTATTTTCAGGTGGTTTCGGCCAACAGGCGACCGGTACAGCTCACGTCAAGTACAACCCGGTGATCGGCACAGATGTCGTCGTCAAATCCGGCACTTCGCACAACGTCAGCATCAAGCACCACTGCATCACGTGTATGAAGGTAATAATAGCTGCTTACATCAGTGTTGCACCCGTGCGGTGGCCTGTATAGGGGCCCACGAAGGCTAGCCTCTTGGTTAGTGCGTAAGCGGCGAGTCAACGTTTGCCTTGCTTTCAATTTGTGAGATATTGATCAGGCAGATGTCCGTTATCTCACTCCATAGCCCGATTTTCCAGCCCACACCTCCCATCCACATAGCCCACTCCAAGTCTCTTCCTACCTCGGCAATAGTTTGGCAACTGGGGAGGGCTGTCCGCCAGTACAGCCTCATGTTGTATTGGGAGGACAGATCTCCACAGTTGCGGCCATCTCACATTTCTAGCAAAAGGTACCAAAAGCCTCTTCATGTTGGCTTCGGCATGGGCCCGTGACATGAAAATGTACCAACAAATAATAATGTCTTATTGTACTTCCACATACAAAAAGCCAATTAGAATAGGTAATAGTACATTACACACCTAGGGCGGTCTGAGGATTTCTTTACGACCGCTCGTGGTTAGTATACGATTTTACGTCACCACCTGGCCGTGAAGAGGGATTTTCCGTAGCGCCCAAGGGCGGTAAATCCCGCTTTTCGGCCTGGTGTGACGTAATAGTAACTTAAGTACATATTGACAAAATAAAGAGGAATGATCCTTATTCCACCGTATTCGTAATAGGTACTACGTGCCCGTAGAGACACGCACCGCCCTACTACTACTACTACTACAGCATACTTGCGTCCCACTGCTGGGCACGGGCCCAGTGCGATTGGGGACTTCACACACATCTTTGAATTACTTCGCAGATGCGTGCAGGTTTCCTCACGATGTTTTCCTTCACCGAAAAGCTCAGTGGTAAATTCAAATTGAATTTCGCACGTAAGTAAACTTAGAGGTACGAGCCGGAATCGAAACCCCGACCCTCGGCATGAGAGGCAGTAGGTCGAACCACTAGGCCACCACGGCTTCATTAGATATTTACACTCACTTGCTTTTGTCTTAAATAAATTTCTATGACTGACTTTTATTTTGTCCCCAGGAATACGAGGGCAAGTCCCTGGAGGAGCTGCGACTGGAAGACTACACCGCGGGCCGTAAGTCCGGCGCGGCGGCCGGCGGGGTCTTCGGAGGCTTCTCGCAGCAGACCGAGACGAAACCGCTCTTCGGGGGCACGAGTGAGTGAAATCTTGTCTTACTTAATATAATAAACCTGAAAGTTTGTTTGGATGTTTGTTACTCAATCACGCTAAAACGGCTCGATCAATTTGCATGAAATTTAGCATACAGATAGTCTGTAACCTGGTAATCCAGGCTACCTATTATCACGGAAAAATACCGGAAACTCATTAGAGGGACCCTGGGAGACGACTTTGGATAGAAATCCCGAGAATCCTGTAATCCCGGACATACCGGAAAAATCCCGGAAACTCATTAGAGGGACCCCGGAAGAGGACTTTGGATAGAAATCCCGGGAATCCCACAAATCTCGTAATCTCGGTAATCCCGGACATCCCGTAATCCCGGAAAACGTTTTAAAAGTATCCTGGTAAAACCGCTTTGGAAATATAACAGTGTGTGTTTCTTATTTTGGTATGAAAGGACGATCCTAACGGTGAAACATTTCATTCCTGATTTTCATTTTATTTTTATTTTGACGATCTCAATGTGAAATTCTCTTATTTTGACATGTAAAATATGCTGTAATTTGATGTTGAGAAATAAATGTCTATGTCTATGTTAAATTCCCTGCAGACTTAATAAAACTACATATAGCGTGTCAACTCCGGGCCCCACCCTCCCCGGGGGTGAGACGGTCGGGCGGCAGGGGTGTGCGCTTTTTTTTAATTTATTTATCAGAAATAATATACACGGTAAATACATTTTAGATTTTCGCCAAACTGTATAACAGTTTGTTGGCGAATAGTACACTCTTACATTATAAAAACCTGCTGTATACTGCGTACCTCACAGATTCTGAAATACTTAAAAAATATATTTGAATATACACTAACATGCATAATAATAATAATAATAAAAAACTAAACATACTAAACCGATTTTGATGCAATTTGATACAAATATAGTTGGAGTCCCGTAGGAACGCGACAACCAAACTCCACGCGGACGAAGTCGCGGGCAGAAGCTAGTTTTAATACATTGGTAACTAATCATTATCATCAATAGCCTCTAATAAACATTTTTTTAGTTTTCCTTTAAATATGGACTTTGTAAGACAGTCTGCTTCCAAGATAATGTTATCGGCCGTCGTCCAATTGTTTTAATCCACCAAGTGGTCAATT
This sequence comes from Aethes cnicana, assembly GCA_963971205.1. Taxonomy (NCBI): domain Eukaryota; kingdom Metazoa; phylum Arthropoda; class Insecta; order Lepidoptera; family Tortricidae; genus Aethes; species Aethes cnicana. The sequence continues at coordinate 4,384,901 of OZ020299.1, forward strand.
CGTATAGGATTTTCCATACAAAATGAGCCGTTTTCATCGCTGTTGAGTGTATAATGAAGTTATTGTTTGTGTTTTTCAGCGGCGTTTGGGCAGCCGGCTACGACGAGCGCGCCCAGCGTGTTCGGCGGCGGAGGCCTAGGCGGCACCTCCGGCGGCTTCGGGCAGACCAGTCAGTTACTCACTCTCTTTATAAATAACTAGCTTTTCCCCGCAACTTCGTATGCGCAGAAATATTAAATGTAAAATCCCGTTTTTTTCCCGTTCCCGTGGGAATTTCGCAAAATCCTTTCTTAGCGTATGCATACGTCATAACATCTACCTGCATGCCAAATTTCAGCCCGATCCGTCCAGTGGTTTGGGCTGTGCGTTGATAGATCACTATATCAGTCAGTCAGTCAGTCAGTCACCTTTGAGTTTTATATATTTAGATAGTACATTATTGTAGCGGTCGGGAGAGCAAGGCCTTGCTGGCTGAGTGTTTAGTTTAAAAGACCGAGCCATCGGCGAGGCTCTTTAGTATATGTATAGTAAGGTACAAAGCCACTGTATCCTAAACGGCTTGATGTATTTTAGCTTGCGTGTCGTAAGATTCGTCTTGATTGTGATAGTCACACTGGGTATATGAAAACTTTATATTCAGTCATGTTTTTTTTTTCAAATCGAGTTATTGTCTTTTTGTTTGACTAGATACATTTGCGTTCGGGGGAGGGCAGCAGAACACGACACAGACAAACACTCTGTTCGGCGCCAGCAAACCCGCTTTTGGAGCTACTTCTACTACTGGTAAGATATTAATAGTGTTTTACTGTTTAGACTATGGGTCTTCAACTCCGTGCCTGACCCTCCCGGGGGGTAAGAGACGGTCGGGAGCAGGGGGCACGTGACATTGATGACGTCATACACCACAGCTTAGTAAATTTTTATACAACGGAGTAAGCAGACGAGCTCTCCGTTCACCTGTTGGTAAGCGATCACCGAGGCCCATGCACATTTGAAATCCTATGCTATTGCAAATGCGTTGCCTACCCTAAGGCCTGTGCTATGTTCGTTTTGTATAATAAAATGAAACTAACTTACATTTCCGTGATTGTTGAGAAACATTTTGTGGTACGCTTTGGAAGTTTGTGTATGTTTTCTGTAAAATGATAAAAAAAGTGAATTTTGAATACAGATGCTCAAAAAGTAAACATTTCGATACCCGTTTAACGTGCCAAAAGTTTGTCATTTCCGAACGAGCGTTTTTTGTTTTTTGACAGAAGTTGTTTTTTTACGAACTAGTGCGTAAAGTTTTTTGAGCTTCATCCTGTTCGTTTATTTCTTAATTCTTTTTTTTTTGCAAATGTATTAAAGAATGTTTAATACACGTGCAAAATTGTCATTTACACTCGTCCCTAGTGTTAACGCTCGCTTTAGCTCGCGCCAACATAACTAGGGACTCGTGATAAAATGACAAACTTTTCGCACTTGCATCAAAATGTACTATTGCAGACTTGTTATTTATAAATTCTCGTGTTACAGGTACCGGTCTTTTTGGGGCTACCACCACGCAGACGCCCACTTTTGGGACGTCCACGTCCACTTTCGGTGGGTTCGGAACCACACAGGCGCAGGTTAGTATAAAGTCTTCTTATAATAGCTCTTAGTGTTGGCTTGGCCATGTAGGTCTTTTTGAACCTATGTTAAAAAAAACCTATATGGCCAATTTAGAATTTGCGTACCCGATGATACATATATTTTTTATTTAAACTTCATTGCACATACAAAATGTATACAATTGGCGGAATTAATGCCTAAAGGCATTCTCTACCAGTCAACCATAAGGCCAAACAGAAAGGAAAATGAGTAGGTGCATCAATAACAGAAAGAAACTACAGAAATACTAGGAAGATAGCAAATAATTTCAAAAGAGGATAAATTTACATAAACGTACATAAAAATATATAAAAGATAAACATACATAAACTAATACATACATATAGGTAGTTACATTTATGGAAGTATTGAATAAACTGGTTTGAACCACAGAAAACTATCGTTCTATATCCTATGATAACAGTATCATATATAGTAGGATAATTACAGAACTACCTTAATGTATGTATTAGTATCATCGGGTGCGCAAATTCTAAGTCTACGCGGGACGAAGTCGCGGGCATCGGCTAGCATTTAATAGTACATTACAGACCTAGGGTGGTGAATTCGTAAATGTCCCAGATCGCAGGTTTCTGTGGCCCGAACCGAAGGTGAGGGCCATAAATATGCGATCTAGGACTTTACGAATTACCGCCCATGGTTTGTCTAAAGTTTTACGTCTTGCCTTGGCCAAGAAGTGAGATTTTCTCTCCGCGTAGCGGGCAGAAAATCCCACTTTATGGCCAAGGGTGATGTAAATAAAATAGCAGTGCTGGCACTGTTGTTTTACTATTAAACTAGCTTCTGTCCGCGACAGCTCGCGTGGGTTACCGTCAAGATAGCGTACACCGAAACGATATTCAGGAACTGATTATGCAAATAAATACTACTCAAATGGTAACTACGCAATATATAGGTTAAAAAAATAGTACCCTTGAACTTTTCGAAATATAAGGCCTGTTCACGGTGTACGCTACCGAGGTCAAGCTGGCGTACACCGCGTGGATCTCTGGAACGGCCAGGTTCTCAGGGGTGATTTGTAGCTCAAAAAATAATACCCAAATATTACCCCCCGCCCATTAAATTTTACCGTTCTGTCTATAGTAGAAGCCGAGATAATCTAAAACTTAACTTATTACGAACTTGAGTGAATACTGTGCGAGTTTCCATGGTAACGCTGACAAATTTCGTACACCGTTAAATGTTGGCATATCTCGGCTTCTATTATAGATAGAGTGGTGAAACTTGATGGCCGTAGGGTACTATTTGGGTACTATTTATTTGCATAATCAGATCCTGGATATCGTTACGGTGTACGCTATTTTGACGGTCACCTGGCGTGGAATTCGGTTATCGCGTTCCCGCGGGAACTGTGTTTTTTCGGGATTAAAGTACGCTGTGTCCTTTCCCGGGATCCCAACTATCACCATGCCAAATTTCAACTCAATCGATCCAGCGATTGAAGCGTGAAGAGGTAACAGACAGACAAACAGACAGAGTTACTTTCGCATTTATAATATTAGTATGGATTCCTGGCACAGAGGCATTCCATCTTAGGCCTCAACGTCGGCAACTCATTCAATTTTATCATTTCTTCTGTCTATGGACCGCAGTGACGGCTTAATATCAGGTGGCCTGCGCGTTCGTTTATTACACCCATATCATAAATCCTTTATGATGCGTTCAAAAATCAGTAGTGACATCCGTTATGACAGCAAGTTCTGTCAAAGCGAATTTCCTATCTGTGGACTGTGGTCATACATAAAAATTCATTTTACAAAATCGAATTCGATGTTGTAATTGCCGTTCAAATTTCGAACAGCAATGGCCGCCTACATTCTTCAGTAAGCCAGAACGAAAGTTTGTTCCAAATTCAAATGTTGGCTCTATTTAGGCTATGCTTTTTGAAAATCGAATGTGAGCACTGAGGTATTCTAATTGCCGCCATTGTGGACAGATTTTGAAGGATCTTAGAGGATTTATAAAATGAGTGTAGATAAAGTTGTGTATGCAGATGCATACAACTGTACATAATTAGGCCTTAAAACACTCGTGCGATATTATTATGAAACTTGCTTGGCGGCTCGTTTCATAAAACCCCACTCGTGTTTTATTCAATTCAATTCAATTCAATTTTTATTGCAATCATATGGTTATACAGATGGTCTTATTTCAAAGAGTTTCACATATGATACCCTGTAAGGGCACTACAATTTTTATTATTATTTATATCTGTATAAATAGTTCCTATTTTTTGTTAGAATATTATTATAGTACAGTTTAAAATAATGTTTACATTTATGTTAATAGAATTAATTAATAAAAATAACAGTTTTCATGCAATAATAAAATTAATAATAGTTATACTTATAATATTATAGTTAATCATTAGAAAAGTCGTCACTGAAAAAATCTTGAATGGAATAATAGCATTTAGCAGTCAAAAATGTTTTTAATTTACTCATAAATAGTTTTTCATGTCGCTTTATTGATTCTGGTAATTTATTTGTTATTAATATACTTTTATAATGAGGCCCATTCCTGTACATAGCCAAATTTGTTTTAGGTAATAGTAATTTATTTCTATATTGTGTTCTAGTTCTTTCAGTATCTTTGTTTTTTTCGAACAAGTCAGGGTGATTTTTTACAAATAATGCCGCTTCCAGTATGTACATTGACGGTAGTGTTAAAATTCCGTGTTGGATGAAGTGTGGGCGACAACTCTCTGGGATACGTATATTGGCTACAATGCGAATACATTTTTTCTGCATTATAAACAGTTGTTGAGCGTCGGTGCTATCTCCCCAGAGTAGCACTCCGTAGCGTAGCCATGCGTGCGCATACGCATAATATGCACATAACGCGGATTCCGTATTTGTATTCCTTTTTAGTATACTTAGCGCATATATAAATTTGGATAACTTTGTTTTTACATTTTGAATGTGACCCTTCCAGTTTATACTTGAATCTATGGTGATACCCAATAAATTAAATTCATTTACTTCCTCTATTTTTTTATTGTTAATAATTAATTTTAATTCTAATGGTTTTTTTTGTGTAGGTTTAAATTGCATAATTTTGGTCTTTTTTTCATTAATTTTCAGATTATGTTCGTCCAGCCATTTTGTTATTGTTTGGAATATACCTTCAATACGCGAGTTACAGAAGCGAAGAAGAAGAAGAAGTTTTAAGGACCTTTATTAATTTTATTATGTAACAGTTACATAAACTACTATTATTTTCCAGCCCACCGGCGGCCTATTCGGCGCGAAGCCGGCCACTACCGGTTTCGGTGCCACCCCGAGCTCTGGTTTCGGCTCGTTCGGCGGAGGCGGGGGGCTATTCGGCGCCAAACCCGCCGCCACACCCGGTCAGTGCACACACGATATATGAGACACTAGTCTCTGCCCGCGACTTCGCGCGCGTGCAAGTCGGTTATCGCCTTTCCGCGGGAACTATGCGGTTTCCGGGATAAAAAGTAGCCTATGTCCTTTCCCGGGACCCCAACTATCTCTATGCCTTTCATCTCTATGCCAAATTTCATCTCAATCCGTGCGGCGGTTTTTGTTTCTTTCGTGTTGTATTTTTGTTTTGTGTGCGTCACGAATAAACAACAAATAATACAATACAATATAATTTTTTGAACACCACACATTCAAGGGACAGTACAGACGTAATGTAATTACACAAAGTTATGGCATACAGCAGGCGGTCTTGTCGCTTAATAGCGATCTCTTCCAGACAACCTTTGGATAGTGTAAATAATGTACACGTTTTGACCGCTATTTTGACTCGTTCGCTCAATGCGCCACCTTGTGGGCGTTTTCTCATTAAATCCTAATTGATGAAAAAATATTTACACGAGAAATTTTATTATTCTATTAAGGATTTTCTCACCGATGTATATATTTTTTTTCTAGCTTCTGCCCGCGACTTCGTCCGCGTGGAATTCGGTTATAGCGCTCCCGCGTGTTAGAAATATGGACGCCTGCGCAAAATACTACAGCAATGCGTCAAATGCTCCACCTATTTGTCGTCTAAGTTCCGTAGGCTCTCTCTCGTCCTCGTAATTGTGTACCGTCATTATATTGTTATTTTTACTTTTGTTCTAATACATAGTTTAAACGATTAGATTGCCTTTGCTTTAATTTCTTCAGGTTATGGGCCGTCCCAAGCCTGCCGTTTAGTGTTATCTTTGTGTTTTGGACAGTATTTAAAAAGTAAATAGTAAAAGTAAAATTGAGAGTATAACCTCAAACTTAGTTACCGCGCTCGCGAGTATTTTTTCTTTTCAGCTATTTACATATTGAATGTTATATAAACATGGCTGGAAGTAATACATTGATGTCGATTGAGAAGCTAACGGGTCGCGACAATTGGGCAAGCTGGAGTTTTGCAGTAAAGGCTTACTTAGAGCTTGAAGATTTGTACAGCTGCATTTTGAAAGAACCAGCGGCCACTGAGCCTGACTCAATAAAGAAAGACACTAAAGCCAAGTCAAAGCTAATTCTATTAGTTGACCCGATTCTTTATGTACACATTCAAGAAGCCCAAAATGCAAAACAGGTATGGGAAAATTTAGCCAAGGCATTCGAAGACAATGGCTTGACTCGAAGAGTTGGTTTATTGAAGGAACTGATTAACACCACTTTGGAAAATAGTTTATCGATAGAAGACTATGTAAATAGAATAATGACAGCCGCGCACAAGTTAAGGAGCATAAAGTTCAATGTTGATGACGAGTGGTTGGGCGTTTTAATGCTGGCGGGATTGCCAGAAATCTACCGGCCCATGATTATGGGCTTAGAAAGTTCCGGTATGAAGATTAGTGCTGATTTAGTTAAAAATAAATTACTGCAGGAGGTAAAGACTTCAGACACTACCGCTCTTTATACAAACACCAAGAATTATCAAGTAAAAATTAAAAAAGGCCCAAGGTGCTTTAACTGCAATAAGTACGGACATCTCAGTAAAAAATGCTGGTATAAGAACAACAACAAAGACAAGACAAGTAATAATGAAAAGCAGAAAACAGGTTATGTCGCCGCTTTTTCAGCATCCACAGCAAATGATTCCAATTATTGGCATGTAGACTCAGGGGCATCCATGCACATGACCATGCACCGGGACTGGCTCACTGATATTACTCCTTCATCTGTACCGAATATTCGAATCGCCAACAACAAGGTACTGAAAGTTGAATGCTGCGGTAATGCATCCATCAAAGTGAATGCAGAAGATGGCAGCGACGATATAATACAGGTGAGGAATGTGTTATACGTACCAGAATTGAAAACAAATTTGCTGTCAGTTAGCCAAATAATTAAAAGTGGATGCGAAGTAATATTTAACGAATATGGCTGTCAAATTTACAATCCGAGTAACGAATTAGTTGCAAAGGCCAAATTAATTAATGAGACATATCTGTTAGATACTTGTAAAGTACAAGAAATGCAAGTCATGATGGCTAAGACTGACGATGATATTTATCTGTGGCACCAGAGGTTGGGTCACTTAAACTTTACAAGTCTTAATAAAGTACCTAACTGTACAGAAGGCGTAAACCTGTCACCGAGAAACGAAAGTTCCACATGTGTAACTTGTCTTGAAGGTAAGCAAACAAGAAAACCGTTCCCCACTGAAGGCTCCCGTGCAACTAACCTGCTAGAGCTCATCCACAGTGACGTTTGTGGACCAATGAAGTATACTTCTATAGGAGGGGCAAAGTATTTTGTAACCTTCATTGATGATTTTTCTCGGCGAGTACACGTATATTTTATAAAGAATAAAAATGAAGTCTTTGATAAATTTGTGGAATTTAAGGCTAGAGTAGAGAATGAGTTGAATAAGAAAATAAAAATTCTGAGAAGCGATAATGGAACCGAATACAAAAATAATAATTTTGATACTTACTTGAAGAAGCATGGAATACTGCACCAGACATCAAATCCATACACTCCAGAGCAAAACGGCCTCAGTGAGAGGATGAATAGAACTTTAATAGAGCGCGCTAAATGCATGATTTTAAATGCTGAATTGCAGGCCACATTCTGGGCAGAAGCGGTAGCTACAGCTGCTTACATTGTGAATCGATCGCCCACCTGCAGCTTATCCGATATGACGCCTCATGAAGTATGGACTGGAGCAAAGCCAAATCTAAGCCACATGAAAATTTTTGGATGTCCTGCAATGGTGCTTATACCTAGAGAGAATAGAACTAAACTAGATGTGAAGTCACGTAAGTTAATATTCGTTGGCTACAGTGATTGTACGAAAGGCTACCGATTCATAGATCTGCAAACAAAAAAAGGTTTCATTAGTAGAGATGTTGTATTCCTAGAAGCTGCCATTAAGAGAAATAAAGTAGATGATGTTCCTAAAAAAGAAAAAGAAATTATTAAAAATTATTTAGAGATAGAAGAAAACAAAAATGAAAATATGAAGGAAAGTTGTAATGAAATAAAAGAAAAGAAAACAGTTACCTTACCTCTGTGCGATGAACCCGAAGAACCTGTGGAAAGAAAAAGTGATAATGAAAGTCATGAAAACAGAGAAGTAGAAGTTTTTCAGGAATCTCCAAGTATTTTTATTTCAGATGACTCAGACCAATTTGAAGATGTAAATGATGAGACATACGTACCTGATGAAACAGTTGATTCTCCATTGGAATCTAATATAACTTTGAGACCACGACAGTGGAGAATGAGAAGGCCAAATGATGATAATCATCAAAGTCCCTCATCACTAATATGTCAGAATGTTGAGTCAGCAATGAATTTTCTAAACAGTGATCCACAAAGTCTTCAAGACGCTCTAAACAGTGAAAATGCTGCCGATTGGAAAAGAGCTATGAATGAAGAATATCAGTCGTTAATAAAGAATAATACGTGGACACTTGTTAACTTACCAGAAGGAAAATCGGTGATCCCCAGCAGATGGGTTTATAAAACCAAGCTGGACGGCAGTGGCTCGGTTACGCGCTATAAAGCTAGGCTGGTAATCAAAGGCTATAAACAAGTCAAGGGCATTGATTACAATGAGGTATATGCCCCTGTGGTTCGCTATACATCCTTAAGATATCTCATTAGCCTTGCTGCCAAATATGGACTTAAAATACACCAAATGGATGCAGTCACGGCATTCTTACAGGGCGAAATTGACGAAGAGATATACATGTCCTTACCACCCGGCTATGAAGATAAAAATCATGTATGTAGACTGAATAAATCAATATACGGACTTAAACAAGCGAGCAGACAATGGAACAAGAAGCTAAATACTGCTCTGTTGGAAATTGGAATGACTCGCTCAAACATAGATCCATGTGTTTATTACCGTATTTTAAATGAAAATGATATATTTTTTATAGCAGTATATGTTGATGATATCCTTTGTTTCTTTAATAATGAGGAAACTGCGCAAATGATAAAGGAGAAATTAAAAGAAAAATTCGACATGAAGGATTTAGGATCAGCGAAACATTGTATTGGTTTTAGAATTTCACAAGATGTAGATGAGATCTGTCTTGATCAATCTTTATATATAAAAATGATACTCACACGATTCGGAATGGACAACTGTAAGCCGGTATGGACACCTGCTGATGCTAATGTCAAACTGAAGAAAAGTGAAGACCAACAAGAAATTTTAAGAAACATTCCTTATCAAGAAATAATTGGTTGCCTGTTGTACTTGTCACAGGGCACTCGACCGGATATTACCTACATAGTAAATTCTCTGAGTAGGTACAATAGCCAACCCACTAATGAGCACTGGGTAGCTTTGAAACGTGTCATGAGATATTTGAAAGCAACCATTTCTATGAAACTCGTGTACAAAAGGAATGTGGATGATAAAATTACAGGCTATTGTGATTCAGACTGGGCTAGTGATGTTGAAGATAGAAGATCTTGCACGGGTTACATATTTTTATTCCAGGGTGCAGCCATAAGCTGGAATTCTAAGAAACAGCAAACCATAGCTCTTTCTACAACCGAGGCTGAGTACATGGCCCTAGCGTCAGCCATACAGGAAGCTCTTTGGTTGAAACAGCTGGCAGACGAGTTTCAACCTGAACTTAAAGGTACACCTATAACCCTTTATTGCGATAATCAGAGTGCAATTAGTCTTTCAGGAAATGCTGTCTACCACGCGCGAAGTAAACACATAGACGTCCGTTTTCACTTCGTACGGGAGAAGATTGCTGCCAAACAAATCCTGGTTCAATATAGATGCACTGCGGACATGGTCGCCGACATTTTGACGAAAGGACTCCATCGACCGAAGCATGAAGAATTCACCTCATTGATGGGTTTAATTTTAAAGCGTCTGCGTCCAGGAGAGGATGTTAGAAATATGGACGCCTGCGCAAAATACTATAGCAATGCGTCAAATGCTCCACCTATTTGTCGTCTAAGTTCCGTAGGCTCTCTCTCGTCCTCGTAATTGTGTACCGTCATTATATTGTTATTTTTACTTTTGTTCTAATACATAGTTTAAACGATTAGATTGCCTTTGCTTTAATTTCTTCACCGCGGGAATTGATCGTTAAACTATAACAAATTATATACGAAAACCTTCCTCTTGAAAAACTCTATCTATTGAAAAAAACCGCACCAAAATCCGTTGAGTAGTTTTAAAGATTTAAGTATACATAGGGATATACGGGCAGAGAAAGCGACTTTGTTTTATACTATGTAGTGATAATAAGGTTTCAATTTTTAGTCTATAAGTTATACCTAAGTAAAATTGCGGTTCCCAAACCGGGTTCATGTTCCTGACAACAACTAAACTTAAGATCTCAATGTAATGAATATGTTATGCAATAAAGATTTTATGATTTATGATGTATGTCTGTGTGTTGTTCCAGCGTTCGGTGGTTTAGGAACGACGACCAACACGAGTGGTTTCGGCGCAAACACGTCGGGGGGCGGTTTGTTCGGTGGTTTTGGACAGAAACAGCAAACGCCGGCGTTTGGCTTCAACCAACCGACGCTAGGTAAGTTAGGCACCTATTCGTACGAATCATTGACCTATAATAATTAATAACATATGGACGAGCAGTGCCTAATAGAATATGTCAAAATATATGGAGGAAACTGACATTAGAAAATACGTTCGAATATGCTAATAACGCCTCTTTATAACGAAGGCCAAACGGGTGTCCGAACTGTTCGGGCACCCGTTTTGACGTGCCATTTTTCTCCGGCTGATTGTGAATCCTTACTTATAATCATACGAATATTATAAATGGGTGAATCAACTTTTTTTCTGTACGTAGTTGCCATACTTCGGTCTCCTGGGCCGTTTTTTAAAATTGTGATTTTACGGGTTTCAATTCACCAGAAATGCTAATATTCCATCTCCCTTTTCCACCCATCAAGGAATGATATCCAGGATAAAAAGTATGCTATGTCCTTTCCCGGGGAACAATAATAATAGAATATCTGTTTATTAAAAATGGCGGTATTATGCTTACTACACGTTCTACATATGTATACCTCTAAGACCCTCGATAGGTATAGTTCGTCAATGAAACTCATAATAAGCCAGCATTTTGTATATATTTATTTGTAGTGTGTTGTATATATTGGATTTTATTCAGATTTTTCTACTGTTAAATATACATTTTTAATACAGTTGCTCAAGAAGTAAAAATTTCGATATCTGTTTAACGTGCCAAACTTGCCACTACTATGACTAACTAGTCATTTCCGAACGAGCGCTTTTTGTTTTTTGACATCTAGTGAGCGTGCCTAAAGTTGCTTTTTACGCAAGTTTTTAAGCAAGTTTTTTGAGCTTCATCCAGTTCATTTATTTATTTATTCTATTTTTTCGCAAATGTATTAAAAAATGTCGTTTGATACACGTGCGCAATTGTCATTTTCACTCGTACCTAGTGTTAACGCTCGCTTTCGCTCGCGCCAACATAATTAGGGACTCGTGATAAAATGACAAACCTTTCGCACTTGCATCAAAATGTACTATTTCACACGGTGGATGCATCTGGTACAAGACCGGTCTGAGTGGCGACCCTTGAGGGAGGCTTATGTCCAGCAGTGGACATCTTTTGGCTGAAATGATAAAAAACCGGCCAAGTGCGTGTCGGGCCACGCGCAAATTATAGGGTTCCGAAGTTGAGGATGCCCAGAGTACCTTTCTAAGACTTATTAGCATCTAGCTAGCCTGTGGTATGACGTGCCCGCCCGACGCCCCTGCCGCTCGAGAAAAATCATCATTATAAGTTATTACTCGTAAGTTTGTACAGCCTACTTAGCTCTGATAGTTTTCCTTTCAACTACGTTATATATGCCACAACCGTGATTTTTTTCAGCCATCCAAATACCACCATTTAGCTGGCAAGGGGGGGGGGGGGGGGGGGACACGTGACTCTAACAAAAAATAGCACTTTAAAGCTTAATATTTCACAAACGCATCACTTAATCAAAAAATGGTTTTAACAAACCCACAATATTTTTTTAAGACCTATTCAACGATATGCCGCACCATGGGGTACGCAAGAAAAAAAAATTACATCCCCACTTTACGAGTAGGGGAGGTACCCTATAAAAAAATATATTTCAAAATTTTATTGTACCACTTTGTCAGCGTAACTAATATGCATATTCATGCCAAATTACAGCTCTCTAGACCTAATCATCTCCGAGCAATAGTGCGGACAGACGGACGGACGGACGGACGGACGGACGGACGGACGGACGGACGGACGGACATGGCGAAACTATAAGGGTTCCTTGTGGACTTCGGAACCCTAAAAATGGTAACGATGATGATGAATCATAATTTTAAAGCATTTGAAATAGATTAGAAATAGAAAATATTTATTCAATGACACCGATACAAACATTTGAAACTTAAAATAACTAAAATACTTTGGTGTCACTGAAATGGCATCCAACTCAGCATTACGTCGAGGCCCTGAGGGTCTCGACACTGGTCTTCCGTGGGCACCATTGCAGAGACCGCCGATCAACCATTACCGTAGTAATGTAATACATACAAGGGTAACTTACGCATTTTAAACACAGTTTAAGGCGTAAATCACGAGATTATTACATAAAAACAGTCAGAAAATGTAATAAAAATAGATACTCGAAAACTTGAAACAAAAACTAAGTACTAACGACTATTTATCCATGCTTTTTTCCTTTCAGGTGGTGGTTTAGGCTCAAATACATTCCAAGCCAAACCGGCGGCGCCGGCTTTCGGCTCCCTCGGCGGGTCCTTGTTCCAGCAGCCGCAGCAACAGAACACTTTCAAGACTGGTACGTCCACCGCATCAGCCTATTTACGTCCCACTGCTGGGCACAGGCCTCCTCTCATCATGAGAGGGTAGGATATAGTCCGCACGCGAGCCCACTGCAGTTGTTTTCCTTCGCATATGCGTGCAGGTTTCCTCGCGATGTTTTCCTTCACCGTAAAGCTCAGTGCTGGCTTCTAATGGAATAATATAGTGACGAAAAATTTTTGAAGTGAAAACTTCTTTAGCGGCGCTGTGCACTTTTTGTGATGGGGAAAAAAATGATAAACTCGCTTAAATGTTAAACTTGCTAAAGGTCGAAGAACTGTTACAATGTCATTGAAGTCAGCGGCGTAAGAGAGGAAGTATCCCCCTCTCTTTCTGCCGCGCGGCGAAAATGTATGCCTGTGCTAGTTTTCACTTCTGCCGGCACTCCAGTTTTTTTTTGTCATACGATATTACGTTTATCATGACTAAAATAGACTGTTCATACCAAAATAAACTTTTTATTTTTTGGCATAAGACTTATTGTGTGAATTAACTTTGGTGCGGAGATAGAACGATACAATGGGGACTATCGTTTCTTTGCTCACCAGTTGGCGCCACTGTTGACTAAGGTCCAGATGTATAGCTGTCAAAGGCGACTTTATAAGATCGGCGCCGAAACAAAGTTTTTTTTAATCTTTAATCTCATTAAGTTTATTAATTATAGAAAACCATCATCATATCGACTAGCTATGCCCCAATGTTGTGCAGTTCCGTTTTGTTCACATTCATCCATATATATATGCGTTAATTTCACGAAGGAAATCACTTTTCAACAAGAAAATTAAAGAAATTATAATTTACGTCATGAAGCCCGCCAAAACCAGTGAAAAGTGAATGGACCTCACGTGACACTAGCGCCTCTAGTGGCAAATTCACACGCGATAGCCTCCATTGAATCTCTTCCGATTTGGCCGCTTAAGGTTTACCACGGCTTCGTTAGTGAGTTCTACGATATCCCCATTTAATTGTAGGTTTGGAAGGCGGCCTGGGCGGCGGTTTGTTCGGCGGCGGCGGTCTCGGCGCATCGACCGCGCCCAATTTCGGCGCCACCTCGCTAGCACCCAGGTATTTTATGTCCCGGCGCGGTTCTTGAGCGGTGAGCGAAGGTAGAGGGTATTTCTGCGCACGACTGAAGGGCCAATAACCGTGCGCGCACGGCGCAGCGCCCGCCGCGTCCCGCGCCCAGAGGCCGATGAGACCTTATTTTCGACTTCTGCGCATCGAAGGCCACCGCTCAACATTCGTGCCGATATCTATACTATACACGACACTAGTACAGTTGCCATCAGATATATTTGAACAAACAAGGCTGATCAAAAATATCTGAACACGCACTTAACTTATCCATATACTCTTTATTGAACACCATCTACAAAACACATGAAATACAGAAAGGATACACAGTTAATAGGCAAACAACAGGCGGACTTATCGGTAAGCAGCGATCTCTTCCAGTCAACCTTAGGAAAGTGGAGAATGCGGAAAGAAAAACAATGATGGGTGGTGTAGAATTGAAGAAAAATAAAACAACCGATGATAATCAAAATAATCCGAGTGTAGGTACTTAAAATATATTTATAATATAATACTAGCTGACCCCGCGGACTTCGTACCGAATTTTTTGGGTATGAAAAATAGCTTACGTCCTATTCTCAGACCTACTGAACATACACTCCAAATTTCATAAGAATCGGTCGAGCCGTTTTAGAGGAGTTTGGTTACAAATACTGTGACACGAGAATTTTATATATTAGAAGATATTAATATGGAACATAATTGCCATCAATATTGACGCCGGATGGGCAATCAGCATTAGCTGTGCCCACACCACTTTTCCATAATAAATGCCTGTTATCTGTTAAACTACGTAGTACCTGCGTGAATACATACATGTTATTTATTTAATTTTAGACAGGCAGCAATTCGCTGATGCGTCTAAATCATATTTTCACTGTTAGAGTTCAGGTTAGTAAGAGAGTTTATCGAGTCTGTTTTTGAACTGGTTAACACTTGTCGAGTTCACTGTGTCGGCGGGTAGTTTATAGTGCTCCTGGTCGTGACCGTGTTTCGTGTACCCGTAGCCGAATCTCCGTTGCCGTGTTACTCGGCAACGGAGATCCGCTCCGTTTGCTCCGTGTGATTCGGCTACGTGTTATTAAGATACGTAGCTACGTGTACACGGAGATACGTATCTTATTTATACGTAGATCGGATCCAGTCGTGACCGTGATGTTAAGTGTAGATTTTATGCGTGTTATTAAGACCCCCGAATGTAATGCAAGGGGCGAGTTTTTAATTTCAGTTTCCATACTTTTGCATTTTAAATAAAAATAAAGAACAGAATAATACCAATATGTAATTACTTAAAAAAAAAAACATCTGGAATCAAATCAATGCAAAGACCACGAGTATAACACATAATGCGAAGGGTCCGTTCGACACAAGCTCTCTTTCAACAACCGAGCGGAGCGGAGCCGAAGCCGAGATTCGCGGGAACGTAGCCGAATCCAGAAACGGATACGTATCTTTGACGTGACCGTGTAGTACGGGATCTTAGCACCGCCGGTGCTAAGGCTACGTAGCTACGGTTCCGCGTGTAACACGTATATCACAAGCCCTAGAGTTTATGCCGCCGACACAGTGAACAGTAGCAGTGAGCAATGGGAGTAGTTTTAGTTTAGTTGTTTCATATTATTATGGAGAATAAACGAATTTGTATTGTCTTGTTTGTATTGTAATATTGATATCTTATTTTCCCACAGTGGGGGAGTCTCAGGGGCCGTATCCGGTAACGTCCACGAGCACATTTTGTCCCTGGTGGCGCGCCCGTATGGCGACTCGCCGCTTTTCAAGGGACTCTCGCCGGAAACATGTAAGTCCACCATCACCGCAAGAGCGTTATTGCTTCCCACTGTTGGGCACATGCCTCCAATCACGAGAGAACCTGACCTGTAATATATATTATCAATAAATTATGAATTATGCATTTCCATACTTACTTAATATTTTAAATGTGAAAGTGTGTTTGTTTGTTTGTCCTCCCTTCACGTCGCAACGAGTGGACCGATTTGGATGAAACTTGGTATGGAGATAGAGTTTTTTCAATACTTCGTAGTATCATCGGGTACGCAAATTCCAGTGCTCGCACTGTTGTGTTCCGGTGGGGGGTTAAGGCAGCCGGTGAAATTACTGGCACAGAGGCATTGCATCTTAGGCCTCTTTATTACGCACTAGCTTCTGCCCGCGACTTCGTGCGCGTGTATTCGGTAATAGAGTTCCCGCGGGAACTATGCATTTTTTCGGGATAAAAAGTAGCCTATATGTTGACCAGTGTTATAAACTGCCCCCATACCAAATTTTGTTGCAATCCGTCCAGTAGTTTCGAGTTAAATCCGAACATAAATATATACATACTAGAGATGGGCCGACTACGGATTTTGCCGACTGGCCAGTCGGCCGACTAATCGGTTTTCAATTTGCCGATTAATCGGCCGACTAGTCGGCATTGTCGATCGTAGGATTTTGCTAACTTCCTGATCGATCAGAGACTAAATTTTCTACACTATAAATTGACTTTGCTAGAAAAATCCATATTATGCCATATATCCATACATATGTCTGTCTGTCTGTTACCTCTTCACGCTTCAACCGCTGGACCGATTGAGATGAAATTTGGCATGGCGATAGCTGGGGTCCCGGGAAAGGACATAGGCTACTTTTTATCCCGGAAAAGTGCATAGTTCCCGCGGGAGCGCGAGAACCGAATTCCACGCGGGCGAAGTCGCGGGCAGAAGCTAGTTCATATTATAAATGCGAAAGTAACTCTGTCTGTTACCCCTTCACGCTTCAACAGCGGGACCGATTTGGATGAAATTTGACATGGAGATAGTTGGGATCCCGGGAAAGGACATAGGCTACTTTTTATCCCGGAAAAGTGCATAGTTCCCGCGGGAACGCGATAATCGGATTCCACGCGGGCGAAGTCGCAGGCAGAAGCTAGTATTCAATAAAAATAATAATATGAATTATAAACCAATTTTCTAGTTATACCTATCTACGGCGGTATGTGGATGCACTGATTTTTGATTTATAGGAACTCGAAAAATTTACTCGAAACTTGGTACACATAATAAAATCATTAGGTATTGTGGGAGTCCGAAATTAGTAAAAGTCGTGGTGTAGCGCAGGTTCGTGGGCGGAGCGAAGGCAAACACGGGGAGTAAGCGGAAAGTGCGGTTTTATTAATGACAAGAAGTTTACAAAAATATGCTGCCACTTGTGCCCACGTTCGTGGTAGTTGTCCCACCGAAATGGAAGCAACTTCCGCAAAGCGCGAACTTATATAACCCACGAATAGCAAATAGTTGTCTCGGCGAGTCCCACGAGATGTGGAAGCACCCAAAAACAGCCACTGTACTATTCATGCAGCCTGGTATTTCTCTTACATAGCAAAATAGTTCCTTAGCCTAGTATGTTTTCCCGGGTTGACAAACGCTTGCGCGTTCTAACGGACTGCTAGCGCCATCTAGCGGTGTGCGGGAGTAACTTTCACGGGTTAAGCCCTTCTTCATACATAGGTGGGTTGTAGTTCCGCGTAATTACTAACGGTGGCGCCGTGGTTGGTGTTACAACTCTCCCCCTCAGTTCCCGAAGGCGTCCCGACGAGGAGAACTGCGAGACAGAAGGATTGTGTTTCTTGGGGCCTTCTCTTCCACGTTTTGGTACAGCTTCTATGGGTACCGTCTGCTTCCGGGGTCGTCCGTGTCGTCGGAGCGCACGAGGAACAGACTGTGGTACTGCGGATTCTCTCCTACCCTCCCCCTGGACCAAAAATGCTCCAAGGCCACTTGTACTACCCTCTTGCTTGAAAACATCTTCATAACAGTCCACAGTCTGCAACTGTTGATATGGTTGGGTATCCCTAGTAGATTGGATCATGTCGAGGGTATAGATTCCAACTTCATCTCTTTCCATGTATTCGGATCGTGGCGAAAATCCATCGAAGGTTATCTTTTCTCCGATAGCCGCAACTTCGGGTCCATCGTCTGGATCCTTAAACTGTAAGACGCTTTCGTCGTACAGTTCAAACGTCTCATCCGGTTCGTCTATGAAACTGCAAATGGATTGCGGTAGATTCAAGATCATCCCAGCATCTTGAATGAATCCTACGCCCAACAAGGTTCGATTTTCTCTTGACTCAGGAAGAACCAGAAAAGCAGTCGTTATAGTTCTCCCATAGAGGGTAACATCAGCTTCCACGGTATAAACCATTTGTTTCCTTGGAACTCCGTCAGCAAGGGTAATCTGAACGTCCTCTTCTTTGAACTGGTACCCTTTCTTCTTCAGTTGACTATACAGCTGATAAGATGCCACACTTGACTTAGCACAAGTGTCTATATATGCTACACCATGGTTACCATCTATAGTGACGCATATGATCGGTCTGGACCTGGCATCGGTGCGTACGTTTAGAGCACAGAAACCAACCGGCTCTTCTTTAACAGGGGTGCGGCGCGTTTGGCTGGAACACGTGAGGCAGTTGGCTCGTACTACTCCAGGCGCACCACAACCATAGCAGGAGAACTTCGTTATGGGATGGGTTGTCACGGAAGTTTGGTCTTGCTCCTTGTCTGGTAGGCCAGGGTTTTGAGTTGGTTTGCTTTCAGTCCATTTGATCTTCCGGCAAACGTCAGATGTGTGCCCAGGTTTCTTACAGAAGTCACAGCGGTCGTGGCTCTTCTTCACCAGATGAGGTGGATCGAGGAAAAGTGTCTCCACCCTTTGAGCAGCTACCAGGAGTTCCTCGAAAGTTTTCACCGTCTCGCGGGGAACCTTCTCCCGGATGCTCTTGTGCAAGGTCCCGTACACCATGTCGATCGCGTGGTTTTCCTGGTGTCGAGGCAATGGCAACTGGGTGAGAAGTTCGCGTTTGGTGGCTACGAACGACTCGGTCAGCTCGTCTTCTCTCTGGTGGATCCCAATGAGCTCCTGATAGATGGCGTGTGCGGGCTTTTTGGGTGCGAACGCTCTACTCAGCCTATCCTCGAATGTGGCCCAGGTGGTAATATTCTCCGACACTCCGTTCCACCACGTAGCCGCGTTATACTTCAGGATGAGGGGTAGGCTGTCCAGAGCATCCTTGTCGCTCATCCTCTCCACCCGCTTAAAACATGCCGCTGCCGTCAGGAAAGTCTTCACCAAGGCCGGGTCTCTTTCGCCGTGAAAGGTGAAGTTGGCCGCAGCGAATGACGCGGACCGCGCTGGTGATGTCCCCGTAGTTATGGCTCCAATGAGCTGCTGCAGCTGCTCCTCCGTCATATTTACCGCCATACTTCTCGTTTTCCCCGGTTTCTTCTTGGTTGTGGTAATCCGCCCAGCCTTCGTAACAATGAACTCCTCTGACGAAGACTTGCCCGCGTTGGACGCCAGATTGTAGCGCAGGTTTCGTGGGCGGAGCGAAGTCAAACACGGGGAATGAACAGAAAGGATGTGTGTTTATTGTTGACGAGAAGTTTACAAAAAATACACATCCTTTCTAAAAAATAAAACACAATTAAATTCCAGCCAAAAAACTGAATTTTGAAGTTTTTATGGAGAAAACTAAAATGGTCATAGTTTATTTGTTATTATAATCAAAGTTATTTTGGACACTAAATATCTCTGCTCCACTATTACTTGTAAAATTTGGTGCCAATCTGATAAGTAGTTTGCGAGATAAAACGTAACTACGTTTGTATGAAGAAAGGAGCATACGGGGACTTAATTGTTTCATAAAAATATTAAATTTCATAGATTAAAAAGTGGTTTAATTTATATTTCCTATAGGCAATAAACTGCCGAATATTCGGCATTTTTGTCGACTAGTCGCCGACTAATCGCCGACTAGAAATGATGCCGAATATTCGGCATTTTTGTCGACTAATCGCCGACTAGAAATGATGCCGAATAGTCGGCTTTCCCGACTATCGTCGACTAGTCGGCCCATCTCTAATACATACATATATTTTTTCTAAAAATCGTTATTTTGTGTCGTTCATATAGTCCCCTCGACTTGATAGTTTCTTTTAATTTTCAAGTTTCAGACGCGACTTTTACTCAGCGGTGACGTTGACGGCAATTATTCAATTCAATATATTTATTTCAGACCCATGATCCATAATTTGTTAGTAGTACAATAATACTTACTGTCCAGGAGTTGGTATACAATTATGACGTTGAAAAGTGTTGATTATCTACATTTAGTGTTTAGCAACACAGTAGTTTACTGCTACATGAACGCATATTGCTTGTCTCAGCTACAATCCTACTGTATATCCTCTGTAAGGTTTTCCCATAATAAACCCTCTTTATACGCAACCTCGTCATATCTCTCCTACACTCTCCAAGCACCGAAAACCATTCTACATTACAATGACAATAACTATCCATTCTCCACAGCAACAACAGCAGAGGACGCGTTGAAGCCAACAAACCCGGCGGCCGTGGCAGCAGTGTTAGCCAACGAAGGCAGCTACCGAGTGAGCACGTCCGCGAGTCGGCTCAACGTGCTGCCTAAAGCGGCGCGCCACACACAGGTGGATACACATCTAAATATATAAAAATCAAAGGTGACTGACTGACTGACTGACATAGTGATCTATCAACGCACAGCCCAAACCACTGGACGGATCGGGCTGAAATTTGGCATGCAGGTAGATGTTATGACGTAGGCATACGCTAAGAAAGGATTTTGCAAAATTCCCACGGGAACGGGAAAAAGAACGGGATTTTTCATTTTAATATTTCTGCGCATACGAAGTTGCGGGGAAAAGCTAGTCATCTATATCGGCAGTGTGCACGACCACAGCGCCAACTAGCGGATGCGAAGTCGGCGGCGCAATATGCAACTATACTCTTTGTATCTTAGAAATAGAAATAATTTATTGTCAGATTGTGAGTAATATAAAAAGTTCTTACATCATAGCGTCCGTCACAATCTACCAGATAGCTGGCATACAACATTTTTACGTCTTAACTCTAATTAACTATGCGCTAATTGCGCTATGATGTAAGAACTTTTTATATTACTCACAATCTGACAATAAATTATTTCTATTTCTATTAACTGAAATCTAAAAACATAAAATACATTGAAAAAAAAACTACTTAAATGTCTTAAAACGTATATGTATGTATGTGTTTTATACATGACATATTTCATTATTTATTGACATTTTGAGTCCTTGGAGACCTTAGATTAAGTATCTCCTAGATGCGCTATATAGCGTACCCCGGTAAGGGATAGGCATATAAAATGTGTATGTGTGCGTCAAGTACATGGGGTGGCAAGGTGGGTAAAAAATTACCCCACTCCAATAACTAGCTATCACACGCGACTTTGACTGACGGTTAAGATTTAGAGAAACAATAGTGGTAAATGTAGGTTACTTACCAAATTTCAGCTATCTACATGGCTTTTATATATACAGAAGATATTTACTAGAGTGGCACACGGAAAGACCTGTTATAAAGACATGTAGTTTTTATTACAGGTTTTTCCATGATTTGAGATTCCCAAATTAGTCCACCAAAATGGACTCCCTGTATTTCTAGCTAGGTAGATACCATCAGGTACCTACTACAGAAGAAATGAAAATGCAAGTATATGTTTACTCATTTATTTTCGGTGTACATAAATCCAAAAAAGATCCCGTCGAATGTTGACGTTTCTCCTTAATGAAGTCGGTAAAAAACGTCTCAGTTGATCATCATTATTTCTCATTACTAGTTACTACTTCGTGTGAAAGCGTTACTAACAAAGTGACTTACACATTCATATTATTATCCTGAGTTTATTTATTTTATTTTTGCAGCATAGCTTTTCCCCAGATATTGGGTATCTGGTGGGCACTCTTATATTTCATAGCTGGTATCCCGAACTGTGGCTAAATTAAAAATACAGCTTGACTCATGGTGGCATACATAGTAAGCAACATCGTAATTTGGGCGGATAATATTAAAAACATCGGTATTTTGAAAATGATTAATTTATGTTATTATTCAAAGATAGTTGGTCAATTTAATAGAACACGAGCTAAATATAACTTACGTAACTCTATCATACCGAACAAGATGAGTTTAAATGGCCAAAATGAAATACTTACGCACGAAAGGTTATGTTATCATAATTTTGCTGGGTACGTCTTTTATACCTGATGGTCGAGCGAATTATAATCGCTATCTTATAGGGGCAAACGTATATTAGTAAGAACAGTGCACTATCATAAAATATTTGTAATATTTCTCTTATATCAAATAATTTTGTTGATCACACCAAGTCACACTGACATAATGACTACTCTTTTTATTTGCCACAGCTCAGCTGTGGCAAACACAAAAAAGCTGGTACGCCGATAAGGACAAAAAATCTATTACTTCTCTCATCTTTCACATTAAGAAATGTATAAATGCATCCCGCTCGCACGCTGTCAGATTAGACATGCCATCCCCTTGTTGGAGACTATACATCTCTAAGATCTTAGATTTAAGTTTAAGTTAGGGACTATACATCCCTTCAATGTAATTTAGTACGTACCTATATGTATATTTTATACATGTAATGTAAATTAAAATTTAGCTTACTAACCTTGACATCCATGTACATATACGAAGCATGCATATTTATAAGAAAGTACCCCCAATTATTCCCGAAAACCGCCGACCGACCGCGAAGGTTCGAGACTAGATACAAACATAATATTGCTTCACTCGTCGCATCAAAATTAAAATTACATAGTACTAGCCCAAACGTCATGTCTATCAACATATATAACAAACTGAATGAGGACCTTAAAAGCTTGGAATCAGAAAAAATATTTAGTAATCGGCTTAAACAGTTTTTGATAGAGAAATGCTACTACAATATAAATGATTTTTTCAATGACAAAGATAAATAAATATCGGTCCTTCGCCCATCAGAGTTTTTTTAATTAGAAATAGGTAAAAATATGACATAGCATGTATAAAATAGTATAAACATAATAAATTAACAGTAATAATGAGAACGACTATTGAATAATAACTAAGTGTAATTGAGTTATATTGCTAATTTAATGAAATTTCATAGACTTCATGTAAAAATAAGAAGAAAAAAAAGAACATGCAACTATAAAATGATAATTTTAGTTATTTAAGTATATTGCTACGCCCCAACGGGGTACCATGTCATAGCTTCATATTTAACATTTGTAACATCTATATTGACTACATGAATGCAATTAATAAAAATATACAAATATACAAATAAATGTAAATTTTGTAACTATGTGGAAAATTTGAAAAAATGCCTTCTGCTTGAGTTTGTTGCGGCGCTTCTTCTCAAGTAATGGGTCTAGGAAGCGCTGGTAAATTCTTTTTCTGGCGTGTAAAAGTGCCCCTATGTGGCCACTTTGCTGAATAAATGATTGAATTTTGAATGTCATGGTTTTCGCACTAGCATCAAAATGCTATTATTTTCCGCAGAAATCCCTATTCGACGGTTTGGAAGAGTACGACGCCAGTTTAGACGACCAGCTGACTCTCAAGCCTAGCAGGAAAAGACTGGTGCTTCGGCCGAAAAACAATTCGAATATAGAGCAAGAGCGGAGTCAGAATAGGTAAGAATGTCTAATATATAAAATTCTCGTGTCACAGTTTTTGTAACCAAACTTCTCCGAAAGTTCTCGACCGATTCTTATGAAATTCGGTGTGTGTGTTCAGTAGGTCTGAGAATAGGACGTAGGCTATTTCTCATACTCACCCAAAAAAAAAATCTAAGGCGGTACGAAGTCCAGCCTGTGTGTCACCCTTCTTCTTTGTTTATTGTATTTACTTGTGTAATTGTTTTTTGGTGTTCAATAAAGTGTATTTGTATTGTATTGAAGTCCGCGGGGTCAGCTAGTATAATAATAATATGTTGGCACATTTCAAACAAATTGCCCTAGCCCCAAACTAAGCAAAGCTTGTACTATGGGTGCTAGACCACAATATAAATACTTATATAGAAAAATACATCCATAATTATAAATGCGATAGTAATTCTGTCTGTCTGTCTGTTACCTCCTTACGCATCAACCGCTTGACCGATTTACATGAAATTTGGCATAGGGAGATAGTTGAAGTCCCGGGAAAGGACATAGACTACTTTTTATCTCGCAAAAGCGCATAGGGCAGAAGCTAGTATAAATATATTTATAAATATTTTATATTCTCTCTCCAGGTCTTTAGAAGAAGAAGGCAATCAGAAAGAGGCGTCAGTTCAAACTGAGCGAGACAAAGCTACTGACGTCGTCGCAGACGATACGGATGGCCGACGGCAGAATAACAGTGAGTATTCCGGTCTGTTTATTCGAAGGACGTTTAAAAACAATCATTAGTTTTAAATATATTACTAAGTCAAACATTTTAAGCGAGAGACCTCATCATGTTCTTATTGACATGTATTAATGAACTCTTTTATACATGATGTATTTCATTATTTATTGACATTTTGAGACTGTCAACATATATGGAATTTATATTATTATTTATTTGACAATGGAAGCCATCTCCATGTTTTTTTTTCTGGGTCCTTGGAGACTATACATCTCTAAGATCTTAGATTTAAGTTTAACTCACAATCTGACAATAAATTATTTCTATTAACTTAAATCTAAAAACATAAAATACATTGAAAAAAAAAAACTACTTAAATATCTTAAAACGTATATGTATGTACGTGTTTTATACATGACATATTTCATTATTTATTGACATTTTGAGACTGTCGACATCTATGGAATTTATATTTGTTAGACAATGGAGGCCATCTCCATGTTTTTTTTCTAGACCCTTGGAGACTATACATCTCTAAGATCTTAGATTTAAGTTTAAGTTAGGGACTATACATCCCTTCAATGTTATTTAGTACGTACCTATATGTATGTTTTATACATGTAATGCGAATGAAATTTTGTAACTATGTGGAAAATTTGAAAAAAAGGCCTTCTGCTTGAGTTTGTTGTTGCGGCGCTTCTTCTCAAGCAATGGGTCTAGGAAGCGCTGGTAAATTAAAACACTAGGAATGGCTGGGGGGGGGGGGGGGGCGAAAATATGAAATTTCTGACGGACATCGGTGAAGTGGACACCGTGACAAAAAAGTTTCTGCCACCTCAAAAGTCACGTTTCCATAGCGAACTGAAGAAAACGTCACGCGTGACAAAAGTCGCCCGTGGGTGCATCTCCATACATCTCCTTGGACTTGACCGGGGGACGAAACTGTCGCCGGCGACAAAAGTCACCCGTGGGCGCACTCTCTAACACTCATTTCGGGGGTACGCGGTTTTGTATGAAGGTTGTCACTGTAGGTTTACTTTTCCTATGGTAAATCTTATCTTATGCTAGCTTCTGCCCGCGACTGCGTCCGTGTGGCATTTGGTTACAGCTTTTCCACGAGAACTGTGTTCCGGGATAAAAAGTAGTTTAAGTATCTCCTTCCCCGGGACTAGAACAATCTCCATACAACATTTCATACAAATCGGCCCAACGGTTTAAGAGTGAAGAGGTACATACAGACAGAGTGATTTTGGGATTTAATATGGTTTTTCGATTTTTGTTGCAGATTTGGACCACAGTCAAGAGAAACAAAACAGTTGGTAAGTTATACTACTACAGCCTATTTGCGTCCCACTCCTGGGCACAGGCCTCTTCTCATCACGAGAGGGTTTGGGCTATAGTCCCCAAGCGGGCCCAATGCGGATTGGGGACTTCACACACACTTTGAATTACATCGCAGATGCGTGTAGGTTTGCTCACGATGTTTTCCTTTGCCGAAATAGCTCAGTGGTAAATTCAAATTGACTTTCGCACATAAGTAAACTTAGAGGTGCCGGAATCGAACCCCCGACCCTCAGCATGAGAGGCGGTAGGTCGAACCACTAGGCCACCACGGCTTATTGTGTGTTTAATCACAGAATAAGTAATAGTACTAACGTACAGAAGGCCGACTGCTAACAAAAAACCGGTTTTGTTGCACCGTACGCTCCCAAATTGGCCATCTCTTTCTATCACATTCAGCGCGCTCTTTCAGAGGCCACGCCCTAGCGCTAGGGCTGGCGCACTCGAGAACATATTAAATGATGCGTCTAGTATTAGTACATAGGTTAGGTAGAATAGTGTTATTAATAAAATATATATTTAGGTTAAGTTAGTTATTTTTTTATTATTAAAAACACTCGTCTACACAGATGCTACAACGTTATTTACTATTAAGTTATCACATACTTAATCTGTCAATTTATGAATCTGCTAAATTAAAAATTAAGACACACAGTCACACAAGTGCATTATCATACATAATACAAGTACTAGCCGTTGTCCGCGACTTCGTCCCGAGTACATAGAATTTGTGTACCCAATGATACTATACTGTACATGCATAGTTATTGTTATTATTCTTATAGAAAAAATAAAAATTGGGTCGTCTTGAACTGCCCCTACCAAATTTCATTATTTTACTCTTTACCAAATAACTACTTTTTACCAAATCATTTTACTGTTGTTGTTAATACAACCCTCTGCAATACAATATTTTTGTGACATAATTCAAATTTCATAGCACATTTTGTCTCTTGCGTCGCGACGTACATTAAGAGTTTACGCGCGCGCGTGCATTCGCTAGCAGTGCGCGGCAACCACTAATCATCACGCCACGGTGCGAAGCCGGCGGGTACTTGTATCGAGCGCGAAGATATCAAAGAGTGCGCCGCGCCTGGTTTAATATAACTTATTACTGTAGGTAGAATCACCCAATTAGTCTACGGAATAGAAAATGATTATTTTAAAATCAAAATAAATAAAACTCTTCCGTTACTGACTGACTGATGACAACGCACAGCCGAAACCTCTGGTCGTAGGAAGCTGAAATTTGGCATGTAGGTTCTTTGGGGAGTGTAGGGAAGCACTAAGAAAGGATTTTACAAAATTCCCATGGGAAGGGGTAAAAATTTTTAATTTTGTGGGCATACGACCTTAGGCTAAGTAGGTATCCTTACTAATTTTATAAATGTGAAAGTGTGTTTGTTTGTTTGTCTTTCCTTCACGTCGCAACGACTGGACTAATTTGAATGAAATTTGGTATGGAGATAGTTTGAGACCCTGCGAATAACATAGGATATTCCCAGGATTTTTATCCCGATATTTCCACGGGAACGGGTTTTCACGGATCTTACCAGTTTTTCCAATTCTTCTATAACTATAACCATCTCTATGTAGAGTATCATCGGATACGCAAATTCTAAGTCTACGCGGGACGAAGTCGCGGGCACACGGCTAGTAATATACACGGTGGGTCAGAAAATATGGCAAATAATTAACCCACAGTATCGGCTATCGATTCTATAGTACATTACAGACCTAGAGTGGTGAATTCGTAAATGTCCCAGATCGCAGGTTTCTGTGGCCCGAACCGAAGGTGAGGGCCATAAATATGCGATCTGGGGCTTTACGAATTACCGCCCGTGGTTTGTCAAAAGTTTTACGTCTTGCCTTGGCCAAGAAGTGAGATTTTCTCTCCGCGTAGCGAGCAGAAAATCCCACTTTATGGCCAAGGGTGACGTAAAGTATATTGTATAGGTCTTTAATTTTTTTTGAGTTGGTAATAAAAATAATTGTATATAAGATTGGTTGTGTGAGCGACGCCTGAATCCTATACAAAATTATTATTTTTACCAACTCAAAAAAACTTAAAGACCTATACAATATACTTAGAATCGGGTTAATTATTTGCCATATTTTCTGACCCACCATGTATAATTATTGTAAAAACGATTTGCTGCAGGCTCAGTTCTTCGAAGATTCCATGGAACGATAAGGATAAGCGAGATGACGAACCGGCTTCGCGACTCTACCCTGAATTAGGTGAGTGTTTTTAACAGACTTCAAAAAAGGAGGAGATTCTGAATTCGTCGGAATCTTTTTTTTTATGTATGTTCACCAAAAATAAACAGTAAACGTGAACCGATTTCGATGATTCTTTTTAGGGTTCCGTACCTCAAAAGGAAAAAACGGAACCCTTATAGGATCACTTTGTTGTCCGTCTGTCCGTCTGTCAAGACCCTTTTTCTCAGGAACGCGTGGAGGTATGAAGCTGAAATTTATATCAATTACTCAGGTCTACTGTCCCTTGAAGCTGTGAAAAAATCAAACTTCTAAGCCAACGCAATCAAAAGATACAGCCGTTTATGCCGCAAATTTTCGACACTTGCAAGGGAATCAAAACCTACAGGGTGCTTCCCGTGAACTCAGAATCTTGAAATTTGGTACGAAGCAACGTCTTATAGCATAGATAAAGGAAAAATTACGAAAACCATAATTTTTTAGTTACATCACATAATATATTTTTTTTTAATAATTTTAACCTTACTACCCATTTCCTCATAAACGCGTAGAGGTATTAAATTGAAATTCATACCAAATACTCAGGTCTATAATACCTTTAAGCTGTAACAAAATCAAACTTCTATGTCAACGCAATCAAAAGAAACAGCAATTTAAGCTGCATATTTTGAAACTCGCAAGTACTCGCAAGGGAATCAAAACCTAAAGGGTACTTCCAGTCGACCTAGAATCTTGAAATTTGGCATGAAGCAACGTTTTATAGCACACATAAAGGAAAAATTCCGAAAACCTTAAATTTTTAGTTACATTACAAAATATATATTTTTTAATAAATATAAACTTTGTAAACCTTGCAGGTTTGTACGGAACCCTCGGTGCGCGAGTCCGACTCGCACTTGGCCGGTTTTTTTTGTTCGAAAGCTGGTACTTCCAAGTTGGTCCCATATTAAATTGGTTCAGTTCTGATGATGGGTTCCATGAGAAAATGAGGGAACTCCTCAAAATTTGCTGGCACGTAGATGATTTTGGTGTCAATTTCGAAGACTTCAGAGTTACTTATGTATTTGTATAATAATGTTTGGAAACTGTAGCCGAAAAATGTTTTTTAAATAAAATAATAAAAACCGCCTTCAAACTCCGACAGTCTGCGAAGTCGGTGTCAAGGGAACCGACCCAAAGAAATGATAATCATATAGTGAACTTGACATTGACATCGCAGTCTGTCGGAGTTTGAAGGCGGTTTTTATTTTTTTATTTAAAAAAAAACAATCTGCTACAGTTTCCAAACATTACTATAGAAATACATTAGTAACTCTGAAGTCAAAAATGTCAATTTCGCACGTGTATCAAATGACTTTTTTTAATACATTTGCGAAAAAGAACAAAAAGAATTAATTAAAAAGATGAAGATCACAAAATTACGCACTAGTTCATAAAAAACAACTTTAGCCACGCTCACTAGCTGTCAAAAAACAAAAAGCGCTCGTTCGCAAATGACAAACTTTTGGCACATAAACAGGTATCGAAATGTGTACCTTTTGAGCAACTGTATTAAATTTTTTATTTTTGTTACAGAAAAAGAAATACCTGCTCAGTTACCAGAGAGACGGTCTAGTTGGTAAGTTATTTATTTAAATCAATCCATCTTAACTAGCTAATCAAACCATGGAAAAAGTAAGGCCAACTTAGAAAGACAACCGTCGTACAAATCAGCGTCCGCCCGAAATAAGTGTTAAATGCGATAATAGATGTCGCTGCCTAAGTAGCCTGCACACAAATTAGAACTCCATGAGCGATATCCAGGGGGCTATGGAGGGTTGAAGTAAAGGAGCGCAATCTTTATAGTTCCAAAGGTGGACACCAAATCGGGTAGGTCGGGGGCGCTGCGGTCGCCACTCCAGTCAAGCCACCTAGGCGGATAGTCTGCAGTAGCGCCTTCAGATGGCGCTGCTGAGGCGAAAACGGTTGTGAGGAGAGTGTGTTTTGTTTTGTTGCTTATCAAATCCGCTGGACACGTTTTCAACTGTTTCGCCATATAACGTTGCGCTCCTTACCAAGACACATTCCACACTCCATACAGGGGGCGCTTCGTATCATCGTACACAGAATGTTTATGTAAATTTGAAGCGCTCCTGGATATTGCTCATAATACAGAGCTTTTCCGATGTACGCCGCAATGTAAGGTTATTGACGGCCTGTATAATAAAACTAACTTAAGGAATGCACGGTAATTGCTGCCTAAGTGGAGGGAGCTATCGAAACGCCACCTAACAATCAACATATTCGCTTAGTCTAACGACTGATCGCAAATGAAGGAAAAATAAAAAGCCTTAATAACTTCCTTGTTTCTGATCAAAATAGACATGCCCATACTAATATTATAAATGTGAAAGTGTGTTTGTTTGTTTGTCTTTCTTTCACGTCGTAACGATGGCACCGATTTGGGTGAAATTTGGTATAGAGATAGCTTGAGACCCTGGGAATAACATATGAATTTTGTCCCGATATTTCCACGGGAACGGTTTTTCAATACTACTATAACTATAACCGTCTATATGTAGGTATAGTATCATCGGGTACGCAAACTCTTAAGATTATCAGGACGAAGTCGCGGGCAAACGGCTACTTAAGAGGGTTTGTCCCAAAAGTGGTAACGTCGCACATACCTGTCAAGTGTTTTGCTGTTTTCATTAATTTCTGAATATTACTGAATGAAAACATGAATTATCGCTCTATGGTTGAATAATAGTACTTTACAGACTTAGGGTGGTGAATTCGTAAATGTCCCAGATCGCAGGTTTCTGTGGCCCGAACCGAAGGTGAGGGCCATAAATATGCGATCTGGGCCTTTACGAATTACCGCCCGTGGTTTGTCAAAAGTTTTACGTCTTGCCTTGGCCAAGAAGTGAGATTTTCTCTCCGCGTAGCGGGCAGAAAATTCCACTTTATGGCCAAGGGTGATGTAAAATATTATGTATGGATTGCAACAGTTATCATTGGAACACGATTTTTTTAGTATTATGGAAGTAATATATTTTGTAAAACTTTCCATCGCATTTTTCGTGCGTTTGAATGCCTAACCAACAAATATAAAACGAGACGCATCATTCAACCATAGAATGATAACTTCCTTTTTGATTCAGTAACATTGAGAGATTAATAAAAACAGCGAAACATTTGACAGCTATATGCGACGTTGGCAATTTTGGAATAAACCTTATTAATATTTTTTTTTTTTTTTTTTAATAATAATTTTTTTTTTAATTTTTTTTATAATAAATAAATTTTATTCAGTAGATAAGTTTACACAATATTTCATAAAATTACACTAGGCGTTTATGATATCTTAATTAACTGACAAAGGTATAAATAATCTAAATGCATTAAATTATAATTCAAACAGGTTGACAACAAAGCCGCTGCGGCCCGGCCCCCTCCCAGAAACGTCAGCGGAGAGCTCCGTGAGAGAACTCGGCGTGAGAAACGAATCGCACGACAAGGAAAACATCGACAGTCTGTCCGGTAAGCCGACATTCTCACACACACACACACACACACACACGCACACGCACAAACACACAACAGCCTACCTCTATGTGGGTCATGATAATATACTTTGCCAGGTATGACAGTCCGGTATTCTGTAGTAGTGTGGGTGTCACCCTAACGTCATTCGCCCTGCTGTGTGTTGCAAGTGGTGTATTACCCCGACCCCCATGTATCCGGTGAGTGTTTCATTAAATTATTACGTTCATTTGTTTTTAATTTTTCCCCGTGTGTTGTTGTGTTTGTGTGCTTGTGGTGTGAGCTTGTTATGGAACGCACCCCTTATGTTATTCCTCGCCCCCCTCCAGCCATCCTGTCCCCCCCTATCCCGTGCGGGCTGCAGTTCTGCCGGCACGCGCGCGCCGAGCGCCCGCAGTGCGAGAAAATTGCCCACCAGATCAAAGGAGTCTACGGTGATTCTGTTGCACACGCTGTAGAATAGTAGATTGTATGACTAGGGAGCAAAACTTTGGAATCCCTATATCATCATCATCATCATCAACAGCCCATAGTAGTCCACTGCTGGACGTAGGCCTCACCCAACGCACGCCAATGAGCTCTGTCCAAGGCGTGCCGCATCCAATCTACACCGGCCACCTTGCGCAAATCGTCACTCCACCTGGCAACAGGCGCCCTACACTTCGCTCGCCTTGTCGTGGTCTCCACTCAAGAAACGCGTTTACTCCAACGACTATCCGCAGTTCTCGCGATGTGAATCCCTATGTACCATTATCTATCTTCTAAAATGTAAAATTCTCGTGTCAGTGTTTGTAACCAAACTCCTCCAAAACGGCTCGACCGATTCTTATGAAATTTGGTGTGTATGTTGAGTAGGTCCGAGAATAGGACGTAAGCTATTTTTCATACTCATCCCAAAAAAAAATGTAAGGCGATGCGAAGTCCGCTGGGTCAGCTAGCATATATATGAAAATCAATTGCTGTTCGTTTGTCTCGTTAAAACTCGAGAACGGCTGGGCCGATTTAGCTCATTCTTTTATATTTTAGTCTCTGTGATTCAGGTAAGGTTTAAAAAGAAAAAAACACCAGGGATCGGGAACACAAAAAAAAAAATGTATGGGAATCCTTGGTGAAACGAAGTTCACCGGGACAACTAGTATATACATATACTAGCTGCCCCGCGGACTTCGTACCGCCTTAGATTTTTTTTTTGGTATGAAAAATAGCTTACTTCCTATTCTCAAACTTCGGTCGATCCTAAACGGTCGAGCCGTTTCGGAGGAGTTTGGTTACAAACACTGTGACACGAGAATTTTATATATTAGATAATGGTATATAGGGATTCCAACGTGGGATCTTGAGCTACCGAGGTATTCAAGCTATGCCACCCATGGTGTTAATAATTTTATTTCATTATTTATACCCGTAAGAAAATAATATGACTTTATGAAAAGAAAAACACTACAAAACACAACTACAACTAATGTGCAATCGCGTATAAATATTTTAAGCGTTTTTTTTTCTTCAATATACATGTTTATTATTTCAGTGTCCGAGGAAATGAGCGTCCCCCGCCCTCCCGCCGCGCCCCACCCCGCCGGCGTCGTGCTCACCCGCCCCGGGTACTACACCATACCCTCGCTGGAGGAGATGATCGGTGAGTCACCCTCTAAAATATCTGAACACTCGCAACGCTCGAGCGCTAAAATAGTGCACAGCAAGTGCGAAAAGTTAAAAGGCTTATGATAATAATAATAACAATTATAGCACTACTCGCTCCAGATGTATGGATGTAAATACACCCAACAGCAATGAAAACGGGTTACTTTGACTAGAAAATCCTTTACAAAGTGACCCGTTTTCATTGCTGTTGAGTGTAGATTCGCAACAGTGACAGTTTATTTCACTTTTGTCCGTCAGGAAATTCCTATTTGGCTTGATGGTCACTCAGGTTGACAGATCGACTTAGACGGCGACACCGTGGCACCATCTATATCGCTAACTCACGATAAAATAGAAAATAATTGGTTATAAATACTAAATATCACAATAAAAAGTAGCCTATGTGTTAATCCAGGTTACAAACTATCTGTATGCCAAACTTCATGCAAATTGATAGAGCCGTTTTAGCGTGATTGAGTAACAAACATCCAGACAAACTTTCAGCTTTATTATATTAGTAAGATTATTTAAAAAACACCACCAGCACTCCCAACGCATAGTTGATGGCTGTCTCAGCACGCACACATGCGTTGAGAGTGTTGATGGTGCTTTTTAATTACTTTGAAGCGTTTTGAATTGTGGAGGCGCGGGACTTCCTATAGTAGATTATCTCTAACTTTATTGAAGCACCCAGGTATGGAGTGTGGAATGTGTCTTGGTAAGGAGCGCAATCTTATATGGCGAAACAGCTGAAAACATGTCCAGCGGATTTGATAAGCAACAAAACAAAACACACTCCTTCCTCACAACCGTTTTCGCCTCAGCAGCGCCATCTGAAGGCGCTACTGCAGACTATCCGCCTAGGTGGCTTGCCTGGAGTGGCGACCGCAGCGCCCCCAACCTACCCGATTTGGTGTCCACCTTTGGAACTATAAAGATTGCGCTCCTTTACTTCAACCCTCCATACACCCAGGTTTAATCTGTCGTTCGTTCCACAGCCTACATACGGCCAGATGGTTCGTGCGTGCTGCCTCACTTGACCATCGGCAGGCGTAACTATGGCAACGTGTTCTATGATTGCGAAATAGACGTCGCCGGGTTGGATTTGGACGCACTGGGTGAGTTTACACTGTCAATCAATCATATATTTATATTAATAATAATAATTTATTTCAGACACAGGTCCATAGCGATGTTAGTAACAGAGTGATTTAAAACCTATGTTAGTAAAAAAGTTAAAACAACAATAGAAAAAAATTAAATTATAAATTGAGCCACGCCCTTAATTTGCCCAACCCAGTACTTAAGGATAGGGCAGTCATATCTGCTCGCTATAGCCTTCAGAATATTGTTGGGACTCTCTCTAATCCGCTCTAGTAACGAGGCAATTTTCTTCCTCATGATATCATGGAATCCATCTACTCGTGCCTCAGCAAACATGCCAGAAGCACTGCATCTCCTGGATAGTCCCAACAACATTCTAGAGGCGTTATTTATTGCCAGAATGTGGGTATATACAAAAGGTGTTGAGTTATTAGCAGACCGCCACAATCAGCCAGTTTCCAGCATGCAATAGTAGATCTTAGAGCTAATGACAGCTTAGTACATAAATAGTAGTAGTAGTACATCCATTTAAAAATTTCTTCTGTACTTATTAAGAAATCTATGTCACATTATGTAATATTTATAAATGTTAAATAAGATTACCGTGTTAAGGTGGTTCGATTTTCATACAAAAAATTGGTTGTCTGTAAAATCGGTTTGCGAACGATAATTTTATACGTGAAATTGCAATAAACCATCTTGAATCTTGATAACCGAATTCCACGCGGACAGAAGCTTAGTACGAATATATATTACTAGCCGTTTGCCCGCGACTTCGTCCCGCGTCGACTTTGAATTTTCATACTCGATGATACTATACAGTTATAGTTATAGAAGTATTGAAACATTGGTTTGACCCGTGGAAAACCGGGAAATATCGGGATAAAAAGTATCCTATGTTATTGCCCGGGTCTTAAACTATCTCCATACCAAATTTCATCAACAAACACACTTTCATATCTTACTATAATAAAAGAGCAGAACCCGGCGTGTCTGTACATAGAAAGAAAAGTTCAAAAAAAGGAACGGGGGGTCTAAAAATGTATGGTAGACCACAAAACAGCGATTTTTAGAAATGTTTTCTGTCTGTCTGTTTGTTAGAGTTAATCTCCGAAACTACTGAACCGATTTGAATGCAGTTTTCAAGGGTAGATAGAGCATCATTTGGAGCAACATATAAGGTATGTTTGATTAAAATCGGATGTCGGAAAGAATAGTTATCGGCAATTTTATATTCCACGCGTACGAAGCCGCGGGCAGAAGCTAAACTATATTATCCGTATGGATTAAGTATATTAGTATGGCTAATCCTTTGAAATTCCACCCAATTTAATTCATATACCTTTTTTCCCAGTGCATTTCCTCAACAAGGAAGTGATAGTATACCCTGAGGATTCGGACAAACCTCCAATAGGCCAGGGTCTGAACCGGCGCGCGGTAGTCACCTTGGACCGCATCTGGCCGCGGGATAAAACCGAAAAGACCCCCATTACAGACCCCGCGAGGTAAGTCAAGTGTGTACAGGACCCAGCGATTAGGTCATCAACTTCGTGCCCCAGCCTCCCTGGGGGTAAGAGACGGTCGGCAGGGGAGCACGTGATATTGATGACGTCATACACCACAGCTTAACCAAGCGCACGCCCGCGAAACTCTGCACAACGGAGCGGTGGCGTGGGAACTCTTCGTGAATGACATCGAACTCTCGCCATCACTTTCATCCTTTCGTTTGACGAAGTTCGATTTGACAGAAAAGAATAGGGATGACGACAGAGTGAAGAAATCTAAATTCTAATTAGTCCGTCAGTCAGGTAATAAAAAAATATTAGACACGTATTTTTTGTTTTATCAAATTAACAAAGCATGACTTAGTTAAAACGCATTAAAGTTGGAGAGTGGGGGCTAACTACGTCACCGTTAGGTATAAATCGTACCTAACCGTGACGTCACGCGACATTTCAACTCAATATATCTCCGTATAAGTTTGATTACGTGAAAAAAGAAAAAATACGTATCCAATACTTTTCAATAATCATCCTGATAGACTAAGGAAAAAAAAGTGGTCGTCATCCCTATTGTCAAGTATCCTTGTTTCTTTATAATTCTATCATAGTCATATGTCATAGCCAGGCACGCGAGTCATACGTCCGTTTTTTTGCTGATTGTTGTCGACGACGGTCAGTATGTTTCGTGCTATGCGCGTGTTTAGTCTCCCCGCGTCCCTCGCCGTCCCCGCTGTCGTCTCGCCCCTCAACGTCTCTCGCACTGAGGACGGTCGGGCGCGAAGTTGACGACGTACTTCAAAATAGGGCATTACACCATTTTTTGAAATAATCCTTGGTTTAAAATGATCCTTATGTCGGATTGAGTCACAAGATTTTTTATTTCGATTTTCTGAATAGGATAAATACCTATTTTTCTATTTCAGTTTTCGCGCTAAAAAGCTAGCGCCATGTTTGCTTGGTCTGTGACGTCACTAGGTTAGTAAATATGAGTACATAGTAACCAAACAAGTCAAGTCAAAACTTGAAACGGTTACTTGTAACGCCTTGTTTACAGTAGAAGTGACGTCACCGCAGCTAACAATATGGCGTCTACCGTTTTGGGACGGATTAAAAAACAACCTTTTATAAATGTAATTAAAAATGTACCTACCTTTTGGGATGTTAAATAAAGTTTTGTCTATGTCTATGTCTAATTATAAAATTATTTATGCATTTTTATGATTAAAAGTCGCTATTTTGGGTAGCATTTTTATATAATCCATCAGTACTTCCCGATTTTTCCTTGAATGGTGTATAGTACCGTATTATTTCTCTTTGTTTTTTACTGACCATGTTCATTATTTTTTGTCGAATAGGTTGCTGACGTTAGACTACGAAGGAAAACTGCGTCGCGTCTGCGACAAACACGACACGAAGTTCATAGAATACCGACCGCAGACCGGCAGCTGGGTGTTCAGGGTGAGATAATAATGATAATCCATATCTAAATATATAAAACTCAAAGGTGACTGACTGACTGACTGACTGACTGACGGACTGACTGACTGACTGACTGACTGAATGACTGACTGATATAGTGATCTATCAACGCACAGCCCAAACCACTGGACGGATCGGGCTGAAATTTGGCATGCAGGTAGATGTTATGACGTAGGCATCCGCTAAGAAAGGATTTTGCAAAATTCCCACGGGAACGGGAAAAATCGGGATTTTACTTTTTAATATTTCTGCGCATACGAAGTTGCGGAGAAAAGCTAGTTAATATTATTAATGCGAAAGTAACTCTGTCTGTCTGTTACCTCTTCACGCTTCAACCGCTGGAGCGATTAAGATGAAATTTGGCATGGAGGTAGTTGGGGTCCCGAGAAAGGACATAGGCTACTTTTTATCCCGGAAAAACGCATAGTTCCCGTGGGAACGCGATAACCGAATTCCAAGCGGGCGAAGTCGCGGGCAGAAGCTAGTAATATTATAAATGCGAAAGTAACTGTGTCTGTCTGTCTGCTACCTCTACACGTCTCAATCGCTAGACCAATTTTTACTTAATTTGGCATAGAGGTAGTTGGGAGTCGCGGGACAGGACATAGGCTACTTTTTATCCCGGAAAAACGAAAATTTCCGGCGCGAACGCGATAACCGAATTCACGCAGGCAAAGTCGGGGGCAGAAACTTGTCTCCACCACAATCACAACAGCCTATTTACATCCCACTGCTGGGCACAAGCTTCTCATCACGACTGTGTTTGGGCTGAAGTCCCCACGCGGCACCAGTGCGGTGCGAGCACTTCACACACACATCCTTAAATTACTTTGCAGGTTTCCTCACGATGTTTTTCTTAAAAGCTCAGTGGTAAATTCAAATTGAATCATAGTTGCGAGCCCGGATTCGAACCCCCGACCCTCTGCACGCGAGGCGGTGGTCGAACCACTAGGCCACGCCGAACTCGCCGAAGCTAGTGTAATATTAATGTATCTGTTATTTTCCACCAGGTGGAACACTTCAGCAAGTACGGCCTGTCTGATTCGGACGAAGAGGATGATACTCCAAGCGTTATGAAACGGCAGATCGCACAGCATGCGTTGCAGGGAAACGCCGCGCCAGGTATAAGGCCTTCCATACTATCTAGGGCTTGTGATATACGTGTTACACGCGGAACCGTAGCTACGTAGCCTTAGCACCGGCGGTGCTAAGATCCCGTACCACACGGTCACGTCAAAGATACGTATCCGTTTCTGGATTCGGCTACGTTCCCGCGAATCTCGGCTTCGGCTCCGCTCGGCTTCGACTCCGCTCCGCTCGGTTGTTGAAAGAGAGCTTGTGTCGAACGGACCCTTCGCATTATGTGTTATACTCGTGGTCTTTGCATTGATTTGATTCCAGATGTTTTTTTTTAAGTAATTACATATTGGTATTATTCTGTTCTCTGATAACCAGCCATTATGAGTTTGTACAAAAAAAAACCAGATCTACCGATCTACGTATAAATAAGACACGTATCTCCGTGTACACGTAGCCGAATGACACGGAGCAAACGGAGCGGATCTCCGTTGCCGAGTAACACGGCAACGGAGATTCGGCTACGGGTACACGAAACACGGTCACGACCAGGAGCACTAAT
Source organism: Aethes cnicana (assembly GCA_963971205.1). Taxonomy (NCBI): domain Eukaryota; kingdom Metazoa; phylum Arthropoda; class Insecta; order Lepidoptera; family Tortricidae; genus Aethes; species Aethes cnicana. The sequence goes on from OZ020299.1 coordinate 4,423,623, forward strand.
ACTATCCATAGTGATCCATATCCATATTATTCATTATCTAAATATATAAAACTCAAAGGTGACTGACTGGCTGACTGACTGACATAGTGATCTATAAACGTACAGCCCAAACCCCTGGACGGATCGGGCTGAAATTTGGCATGCAGGTAGATGTTGTGACGTAGGCATCCGCTAAGACAGGATCTCCCTTAATATTTCTGCGCATACGAAGTTGCGGGGAAAAGCTAGTTAATATTATAAATGCGAAAGTAACTCTGTCTGTCTGTTACCTCTTCACGCTTCAACCGCTGGACCGATTTGGATGAAATTGGCATGGAGACAATTGGAGTCCCGGGAAAGGACATAGGCTACTTTTTATCCCGGAAAAACGCATAGTTCCCGCGGGAACCGATAACCGAACTCAACGCGGGCGAAGTCGCGGGCAGAAGCTAGTACATATATAAATACTAAACATCCATGACTCGAGTACAAACATTTGTGCTCATCACATAAAGTTTGCCCCGAGCGGGATTCGAACCAGCGACAGTCACAACAGTGGGCAGGGCCACTAGCAACTGAGCCAAACCTGTCGTCACCTTCTGAATCTGAATTTGAATAGCCTCATTTCTGACGTTTATTTGTGGTCTTGGATTTCCCATCTTTTTATCTTCTGGTCGTCAGCTTGCGAGTTGGCAAAGACCTCCAGCCTCTTCCACTGTCGTCACCTTGACCACGTTCAATAAACTCAGTATCTTATTTAAACTTCATTTTTCAGCTCAAATCCCTCCTGTACCAATACCTGGCCTGGGCGGCCTGGGCGCGCCAGCTTCCGGTCTAGGTGGTCTAGGCGCCCCAGCTCCTGGTCTAATAGGCCTGGGTCTAGGCGGCCTGGGCCCCATGGGTCCCCTGGGCGCAGAAGACAGCTTATACGCGATGCAACAGACCTCGCTTAACCTACTCAACGGTGCAGGAAAAGGTAATTGCATATTTTTTAACCTGACTTTAAAAAAGGAGGAGGATCTCAATTCGTCTGTATGTTTTTTTATAGAAAAGAAAGAAAGATATAAAATATCCAGGACAACACTTGTAAGTAATAACAAATTGCAATAATACAGGACAAAATATGAACTGTCTGTCACGAAATCACAGAATATTTAATGGTACTACATACAGAATGGCCACGGAATCACCCGCCTGAATCCAGCCGGCGCGCAACTCGCGCTCAACTCGCCCTTACCGCCATTTGTTTCATCCGGAGATGGAGAGTAGATCGTTGGCCCGCGTAGTGTTACACACACATTTAGGCCCTGGTCTCCTATTTTACGCTATACGCGGCGTCTCATCACGCCGTACGCTGCGTCTGAATGCTCACTATACAGATGTACTGGTGCGGTCTCTTTCTCACGCCGACAATTGCGTCTTGACGTCGCACGCGGCATCCAAAAGTTGTGCGCCGCGTCTCTAGTCATTTCGAAGCATTGCAGCGTGAACGTCGTCTCTCGCGTCAAAACAAAATGTCGAAATTTAATAAAGAAAAAGACGAGTTGCTCTTGATTAACACGAAGATATTCAATAAATTTTGAATTGTTGTCTTTCAAGTGTTTCTTTATTAAAATCTTGAAACATCCCTCTTTTCCTTTCGCTTCAAATACAACCGATGTCGTGTTGCCCGTAACTTTCGCCTTATACGGTCGTCTTGTGCCTCTTCTTCCAGTAACAAATACATGATTAAAAGTTTTAAAACATCCATGATCCAAACACTACCCCATGTGACCGCTCGCGAGCAATGACTACGCCCTTCTCTGCGGCGGACGTATTGACCGCTGACGCTGTGCGTTGCGTTCAGACGTCGATCGGAGCGGAATTGAACGCTGACGCTGACGCCAGACGCCGCGTACAGCATAAAATAGGAGACCAGGGCCTTACTAGTGTAGAGACGTCCTCGCACGCACATTGACACTTCATTCGAATTGTGTTCGAAATCGTGCTTTTATAGGCCGTGTCCGCCCTGTGCCGAAATTGAAATTTTGCATTTTGTTTCTCGATTACTCTGTCAATTATGAACCGATTTCGATGATTCTTTTTTTAATATCAAAAGACAGGCAGCGGCAGGTTACCTAGTAATACGATGGTGACCATCCAGACGGATTTTGCACCAGGCCTGCCTTTCTACCACCAGAGAAAAGCCTAGGTCTCGAGTGTTCTTTAGACGAAGCATTTTCATTGCTATTTTTTTCTTTCCAGCGTTCGATATGGACACGACGGAGGATAACGGGGAAGCTGAAAGCCTGTACCAAGATAACAGCAGAAGTAAATAAATATTTTTATACATTAAAATAAATAATACATCCCTAATTGTTAGCGTCCATCGTAATCTCTATTACGTACTTTCCAAGATTCAATTTCTGGACCCTTGGAGACTATACATCTCTTAAGATCTTAAATTTAAGTTTAAGTTAGGGACTATACATCTCTTCAATGTAATTTTAGTACGTACCTATATGTATGTTTTATACATGTAATGCGAATGTTAATTTTGCAACTATGTGGAAATTTTGAAAAAACGCCTTCTGCTTGAGTGTGTTGCGGCGCTTCTTCTCAAGCAATGGGTCTATGAAGCGCTGGTAAATTCTTTTCCTGACGTGTAAAAGTGCCCCTATGTGGCCAATTTGCTCAATAAATGATTGAATTTGAAGTCAATTGTAGAAAAAGGTGGTGTACGTTTGAACATTTCTTTCATTGAGGTGTTCGATAAAATGATTAGATGGTATGACTAGAGAACAAAATGCTATATTTTACCATGTGCAACGAAATGTTACCCAAAGGTATATATAATTTTATTACCGTGTCATACTCTGCTTTTCACACTTCCTACTAGAGATATGATAATGTAATGGGAGCAAAAACGCAATTTGAACAGAGTTGAAATAATAATTAATGTTCATTTTCTCAAACATGCAATGAAATGTTGATATTATGTTCTTCTTATTAGCCTGGGAAGTATCACGTTTCAGGCGCGGCTAGAACAAAATTGGTCTATAATGAAATTTCATACAAACGTTGCAGGCCAAGGTCGGCAACTCACTTTTTTTAAATTTCCTTTTGATATATTTGTGACACAGAATCTTGGCATTCCGCCATTTGAAAAAGCTACAAGCAATATTTACTCTATGGTTCGCTACGACATTCTGCCAATACAGCTTTAAAAAAACATGAACCATATTTGCTACATAGGTAGCGCAGTTTTATTTATGTAAAAAAGACAAAATATATTAAATATAAAATATTATTTTATTTATTTATTTCATTGCATGTTTGAGAAAAGCACTATACATACATCGGCGGGGAACGGAAGTTGTCGGCCTCGTAACTATCCGGCCTCACTTCGTTCGGCCGTATATAATACTCGGCCTGCGACTTCCTCCTTCCCGGCCTCTGTAGTAATGTACTATTACTCAAGCTTAAATGTTTGTACAGGTTTCAACGTAAAGAGTCCCACTGCAGAGTTGGCCCGATTGGAGCACAGGCAGAGCCATCATGTGCAACTGATGAAGGCATCCATTTACGCCGAGAACGGTCAGTAAACTTTAATTAAATAACAAATAAAAAAGAAATTTTCGTACCATTTGGCCGACAGGTTTGGCTCAGTTGGTAGTGACCCTGCCCACTGTTCCGACTGTCGCGGGTTCGAATCCCGCTCGGGGCAAACTTTGTGTGATGAGCACCAAATGTTTGTACTCGAGTCATGGATGTTTAGTATTTATATATGTATGTATTTCTCTATATAAGTATTTATATCGTTGTCTAGCACCCATAGTACAAGCTTTGCTTAGTTTGGGCTTGGTACATTTTTGTGAAATGTCCTAAGATATTTATTTTTTACGAAACATACATTCCCAGTAAGTTACATCTTTGGCCTCATCGTCACTTTCCATCAGGTGAGATAGAGATCAATTACTCGTCAGTCGTAAAAAAAATAGAAATACCAGCTTCATTATTATTAACGGTGTAGGCGACGCAATTGAGCTCGTAATAGTTAAGTTTATTTTGTGTAGGTATTATTTTCTATGCACGACTGTACCGCCACCTATTTCAATATATAATAAATAAAATCCATCTTAAAAACGTTGGTGAAACTACTTATAAAGAGGTTGCAGTTCCAACCTGGCTAGCACAATATTAAAAATATAAAAACAATTGACTATCGTCCCTTCTGTCACCGCGCGCCTTTTCGGCTACACTTTTTCACCACCGATTATAAGTTTTCAAGCAAGTTTACGTGTTTTAATGAACCAATCCGCTACAAACGGTAATGTAGTTATCGCGGAAAAGATGCGTTTTTCCGGGATAAAAAGTAGCCTATATGTTGAATTATTGACCCGTGTTATATAATCTACCGCCATGCCAAATTTTGTTGCAATTCGATCAGTAGTTTTCGAGTTAGAACCGGAAATACATACATACGGTCACGCGTCGCGTGCAGAAGCTAGTTGGCTGAATAAATGATTGAGGGTCGGTAGATTCAAGCACAGTTGACGGACTCCTGGTCGTTAAATATGGCCGCCGAGCTGTCATTCCATACAGAAACGTCATTTTGTTCCATAGTAAAATATTTAACGTTAACTTTAACGAAAGGTTTGCATCAACCCACCCTGAGTGTATATTTTGCAGAGATGGAATTGGACGACGGCATTTCGACGTCAACGGGCGACCAGCAAGTCCCGCGCGGCGTGTTCCGGCTGCCCCCCACCCTCGCCGCCGCCGCCCCCCTCCTGCAAGAGGCCATGCCGGAAATACTGCCCAGTCTCCAAGAAGGTAACTATGTCATCCTGGGTCGCACCGAGTGCAGGGAAGTACAGTGAAACAGTAGATATGCAGGGCAGATGGAGTGGTACATTATTTATACAAAAAGTAACCAAAAAAAAAATACATGACTTTAATATAAGGAACGTAAGTATACAGAAGGTTCTACAAATAGTGAAATGATTTATAAAACTTACAATTCATGTGCCTGGAAATATATAGTTGTTTAATATCAAAATCCGGTGACAAATGGACGAACAATAATTAGGTAATCACAATCTTAGACAGTTGGATATGTTGTAATGGAGCTATGGAGGGACGAAAGAGTGTCCTCAGGAGAAGTGTTTCTCACACGAAAAGCAGAATAGTAATGCGTAAAACGGTACGCGCGCGTTCAAAGCATCGCAAATTTGGAATATAATGTTCGAAAGATGGTTAGTTTTGATAGTGTTGCCAGGAAGATTGAAAAGGAGGTGAGGTGCCACCTCGTCACAACTATACGACCACACATACCTGATAGCATGGTCTAAGAAAACAAGGTCTGCCGATCCGGGTGACGTGTCACCGTAACGTCAAAGTCGAGTTGCCACTTTATTGCAATAAATCAAAAATGAAGGAAATATTTTCCGTCGTTATAATGCAGAATCAATTATTTGCGCATTACAATTGTCATTTACTTGTTTAAGAACACAAAATGGGACAAGTTAAAAACAAATAAAAGTAATACGAGGGCGGGATGATAAGTAACTAGCCACTGCTATATAAAAAGTTAATATTAAAATAATATATATGTCATTTTTAAATTCGTATCTGTGGCCACCTGTGTTCTAAATTTGAATTTGGTGGCGTGAAAATTTTATTGATTTTTTGTCATTTGAAAATATATTTCGTCAACTGTTTTCAAAATGGATAAAATTGAACAAAGAGCGGTGATAAAGTTTCTTCATATGAAGGGCATGAAGGGGAAAGATATCTATGACGAACTAAAGCATGTTTTGGGTGAATGTGCTCCTTCTTATGCCACAGTAAAAAACTGGGTGGCTGAGTTTAAACGCGGTCGTACATGTGTCCAAGATGAAGCCCGCCCCGGACGTCCAAAAAGCGTCACGACTCCAGAAATGGTCGTGAAAGTACATGATATGGTTTTAGCAGATCGACGATTGAAGTTGTCTGAAATAGTTGACACTACAGGTATCTCAACAGAACGGGTACATCATATCCTAAGTGAGGAGTTAAATATGAAAAAGTTATCGGCCCGTTGGGTGCCGCGATTGCTTACGCACGATCAAAAAAGGATTCGGGTGCAAAACTCAAAAGAATGTCTGGACCGTTTTCAGAGTCATAAGGCCGATTTTTCACGTCGATTTGTAACAACAGATGAAACATGGGTTCAACATTACACGCCAGACTCAAAAATTCAATCAAAACAGTGGACTCAATCGGGATGTCCGGCTCCAAAAAAGCCATGGCTGTAAAGTCGGCTGGAAAAGTGATTCCGTCTTTGGGATTAAGATGGGATCTTGATGATAGATTACCTTCCTAAAGGCCAAACAATTAATGGAGAATACTACGCTCATCTTCTAGATAAGCTTCATCAATGTATTCAGCAAAAAGGACAAGGTTTGGCGAAAAAAAAAACATCTTCCACCAAGACAACGCTAGGGTTCACAAATCTGTTAAAGCTATGGCAAAAATCAACGAATTGAAGTATGATTTCCTGCCCTACCCACCTTATTCGCCTGATCTAGTGCCATCAGACTTCCACTTATTCCCTAAGCTCGAAACTTTTTTGGGCGGACAGAAATTGGCCACAAATGATGAAGTCATAGCCGCTGTAGAGGAGTATTTTGCAGGCCTCGAAAGAAATCATTTTATGGAAGGCATTACTGCTTTAGAACGAAGATGGAATAAGTGCGTAGAGGTTCACGGATACTATGTCGAAAAATAAAATTAACTTTATCACGGAACCCTTAACGTCTTCAGAATAAGGTCGTGTGTAGGTCATTTTGAACACCTGGACAGCTTATCTACTTCTGCTGCTGACTGTACCTGGCTAAGCCGTGGTGGCCTAGTAGTTCGACCTACCGCCTCTCATGCAGAGGGTCGGGGGTTCGATTCCGGCTCACACCTCTAAGTTTACTTATGTGCGAAATTCAATTTGAATTGACCACTGCGCTTTTTGGTGAAGGAAAACATCGTGAGGAAACCGATACGCATCTGCGAAGTAATTCAAAGATGTGTGTGAAGTCCCCAATCCGCACTGGGCCCGCGTGGGGACTATAGCCCAAACCCTCTCGTGATGAGAGGAGGCCTGTGCCCAGCAGTGGGACGCAAATAGGCTGTAGTAGTAGTAATAGTATAAGAATAAACTTATTATGTTTTTGTTACAGATGTACCGATGAGACCTTTGATCGTCCAACCGGAGAAAATAGTCCTGAAATATCATAGGAAAGTGATCCCGTTTAAGAAGACGATAGCCGGTGAGTAATAAGGATCTGATATCGATAGCTTAGAATCTATAGCTGATTCTGTGGGTAAAATATCGGCACAACTATGGAGGGTTTATGTAATGGAGTGCAATCTTTATGGTTCCAAAAAGTGGACACCAAATCGGGTAGGCGGATAGTACTGCAGTAGCGCCTTCAGATGACGAATTCAAAGGGTCTAAAATAACATATTACGAGTCATTTCAGGGGCTACTTGGTACGCCCGAAACAGCGAGATCCACTCCTACCTCCAAATGCCTACTATATTAATGGAAGTAGACAGCTACAAGAGATGCTACAGACAAAGACTGGCACGCCATCCAAATCTTCTCGCAAAAGATCTTCTACAAGCTGGAAGTATACAAAGATACTTCAAGGAGCAATATCTTCTAAAATTGTAAGAGAGCATGTCGTTGGATCTGCTTCTCTTGAGAATGTAAAAGTTCACATTCCTCCCAATCTGATTATAGTCTTGCGACTGATGGCAGATAAAAAAACAAAAAAAAAATATGGCGCTGCTGAGGCGAAAACGCAGCGAAAACGGTTGTGAGGAGAGTGTGTTTTGTTTTGTTGCTTATCAAATCCGCTGGACACGTCTTCACCTGTTTCGCCATATAAGATTGCGCTCCTTACCAAGACACATTCTACACTCCATAGTCAAATTTTGCTTGACCCCGTATGTATTGATAGTTGAAATCCTGCATGTAGTTTTTTTACTACAGTTACTCAAAAAGTAAACATTTCGATACCTGTTTGACCGTGCCAAAAGTTTGTCATTTCCGAACGAGCGCTTTTTGTTTTTTTACCAGCTAGTGAGCGTACCTAAAGTTGTTTTTTTACGAACCCGAAAGTTTTTTGAGCGTCATCTTGTTCGTTTTTTTCTCCTTTTCGCAAATGTATTGAAAAATGTCGTTTGATAGACGTGCGAAATTGTAATTTTCACTCGTCCGTAGTGTTAACGCTCGCTGTCGCTCGCGCCGTAATAACTAGGGACTCGTGATAAAGTGACAATAGTACATTATTGCCGTGGCCGGGAAAGTAGGTCTTTGCAGGCTGAGTACTGGTTTAAAGGGCCGAGGCTTCGCCGAGGCCCTTTAATATGTACGAAGCCTGCAAAGCCTTTCACGTGCCGAGGCTTATATAGTGCTTTTCTCAAAAATGAATAAAAACCTTGATATTAGGTATTCATAACACAGCATTGACACGCACGCAAAGGTAGTCAAGTACTTACAACAAATCCAATGGAACGCCAGTCTTATTTCGTATTCACCGATATTTGACTTTAACAGACACACTAACACGGCAAGTTAAAAACTCGCATGTAGATTTCTCGTTTTTTATAAAAATTAAGACCTTTTATTAATTTTTAAACCAAACTAGTCAGCTATTTTCATGAAATTTAGCTAAATAAATCTGATACAAGACAAGAACTCCCGCTCTTTATGGATCGTTCTTTTTTTAAATTCCGTTCTGAAATACATTGCGCTGTTTCAGACACGGATAAAAACGTTTGGTTTCGCGTCAATTGACAGATACAGAACATGCAGACTTGGCTGTTTGGGAATTCCTTCGCGTATTTATCAGTTAAAAAAAAAAGTACCTGTACGATAATGAAATTTCATACAACATTCCCTGCGCTTATACATGCCGCGGAAGTAAATTCATACAAATTTCCGGGGCATGCAGTTGAGTTTTTTTTTTTAATTTTTGACTGATCGTCAATGACGCACTTTGCGGTCTGACAGAAAGCAGACAATGACGAGTTTCCCCGCCATTTTTGAGAAAAGTGTATTTTTGAATGTTTCCGCAGGTCGGCTGGGCGCGGCGTGTCTGGCCGACATGTCGGTGTGCCGCGCGCGGCACTGCCGCGTCGGCTTCGGCCCGCGCGGCGAAATGGTCTTCCCGGCCACTTACAACACCATCACGGATCTGCCCAGGAGTGAGTGTTTATTGCTACAAGACTTAGAAGGCGTGTGGATTAAACAAAAATAGGCTCTGCTTGAAGCCGTGGGGGCCTAGTGGTTCGACCTACCGCCTCTCATGCAGAGGGTCGGGGGTTCGATTCCGGCTCGCACCTCTAAGTTTACTTATGTGCGAAATTCAATTTGAATTTACCACTGAGCTTTTCGGTGAAGGAAAACATCGTGAGGAAACCTGCACGCACCTGCGAAGTAATTCAAAGATGTATGTGAAGTCCCCAATCCGCATTGGGCCCGCGTGGGGACTTAATCCCAAACCCTCTCGTGATGAGAGGAGGCCTGTGCCCAACAGTGGGCCGTAAATAGGCTCTGCTTCAACTGATTCGTCACGCGCCTTTTTTTTAGATCATCAAATATGGTTCGATAATTTAAGTTTATCTAGAAGCCAAGTTGTATCCGCTCATAGGTTGAGACCAGGTCATGCTCCGCCAAACGGATTCGCGTTTCTCATGAGGAAGGTGCCTTCCCCAAATTGTGAGGTATTGTGAAGGGTTTTGCAGGGTTTACTTCAGGACAACAAATAAAAGATCTTGCCTCTTTCACAATCGTTTTTATCCAAGTTATTTTTCCTTTCCTGCCAAAACGAGTCTAAACATTAGTTCCAATAAAATCCACTATGGCGCCACTGGCGCTGTCAAAATCATAAAGAGTTTTTATAACAAGCAAATATCAAAATTAAACATAAAAATACATTAACTATTAATTAAATTATTGTAAGAGCACGTACATTAAATAACGTAATATTTTATATGGCTAAATAAAATCAATGATACAAAGTGTAGTGATAATCGCCTGGTCACGTCACGTGACTATCGGCCTGGGCGCTGCTGGGAATGCTGTGGTAACAGTATGCGTTGTCTGAGCCTGCCTCAGATGCCGGGAAAATTATTTTAAGCTTTTTGACTAAATAACCTCCCTCTCTCCTCCATAACAACACTATTGAGGAGAAGTTTAGAGCGGCACAAATGGGCTGGCATTGTCATTTAATGACAAAGGCCCAAAAAAATATATCATAGAAGCTTAAGGCCATTCCCTGACCCAGCATCGTCAAATTGCTCATTTGGGATCATATCTTTTCTAAGAAATATTAAAAGTTAAAAATATGACAAAAACATATGTTATATTTGATTATATCATCCTTACATTGACAGCTTTCGATACACGTTTCACGAAACTTCGCTCGATACAATTTAATTCCAAAGTAACCTCTAACTCGGACCGCTAATCCAACTTTACTCCAGTTTATTATATCAAACAGTGTAAAACTAATTATAACACAAAAAATATCCATATTATATGCATACATCGACAGCTTTATAAATGCCATTTTTTTAGACGGACCATATTTTTATAGAAATTAAAACGTGTTAAAAAGTAACTAAATCGGGCGTTATGTGCGTAGCGCTTTCTCTTTCACTCGTCCCACGAGTGACAGTGACGGCTGAGCTGGGTCTATGAAGGGCCTTAAGTACACTAAAGTGAAGATTTATGGAGAATTCCCACTAGAGGGAGATCCTCGGATAAGGAAGGCATGCTTTACAAATCTGTAAATTTGCACGCGCCTTTTAAGTTTGGGTTGATTCAAGCACATTTGAGGGACTCCTGGTCGTTAAATATGGCCGCTGAGCTGTCAGTCCATACTGGAACGTCATTTTATCCCATAGTAAAATATTTGACGAACGCTTTGGATCAACCCACTGCTTTCTGCCTGCGTGGAATTCCGTTATAGCATTCCCGCGGAAACTATGCGTTTCTCCGGGACTAACTCTAAGCCAAATTTAATTTCAATTGATCCAGCCGTTTAAGCTTGAAGAGGTAACAAACAGACAAAGTTACTTTCGCATTTTATAACATTACTAGCTTTTCCCCGCAACTTCGTATGCGCAGAAATATTAAAATGAAAGATCCCGTTTTTTTTCGTTCCCATGGGAATTTCGGGAAATCCTCTCTTAGTGCTCCCCTACGTTCCCAAAGGAACCTGCATGCCAAATTTCAGCTCTCTACGACCAGTAGTTTCGGCTCTGCGTCGATCGATCAGTCAGTTAGTTAGTTTCTTGTTTTATATATAGATTTAGTATGGATTTCTAATCTTTAAATACTCTTTCAGCGGCGGAACTGTCGGAACTCGGTAGCTACGTGCGCGGTCGAGAAGAGACCGATTGGAGCGAGACGGTCGTCACTCGGCTCGCTCTCGGTCAAACTAGCGACAGTGCCGCGGTATGTGCTTGTAGCTAATAGTAAAAACAAGCAATTTCTTTATTAAGTTAAAAAAAAACAGTCGAGTTATAAGTGTCTATAGGCGACGATGACCTCTTACCAACTGGAGGGCCGTATGCTCGTTTGCCACTCTTTTAGTGTTAATCTAAATGGAATTGATGGTGTGGGCGATACCTGTATTCCATACAATCCTTTTTTACCAATTCGAAAAAAAATAAAAACCTAACAAACATGCTTAGAATCGATAGATGATAATGTGGTTAAGATATCGTCACAACGTTTTGCTCGACCCTGTATAAGAAAATATTAACAGACACAATACAAAATATTACAGACAAAATATTGACACCCACAGGACATTCTCTGCCAACAAATGGAGACGCTCCTCAACTGGTCGACGTCAGAGCCCAGCGGTGGGGAGATCTGCCCACGGCTGCAGCTGAAGGCTTCGCCGCGGGACCGGAGGCGCGCGCTCTTGGCGTTGACGGAGATAGCTGCTAAAGACAAGGACAGAAAGACCAAGGTATCACAGCTTGTCAACTCCGTGCCCGCCCCTCCCTGGGGGTGTGACGGTCGGGCGGCAGGGAGCACGTGACATTGATGACGTCATACACCACAGCTCACGCAAGCGCACGCCCGAGAAACTCTTCATAGAAAGTTTTATTTTTCTGAGATTTTATATACACGGTGGGTCAGAAAATATGGCAAATAATTAACCCACCGTATCGGCTATCGATTCTAAGTATATTGTATAGGTCTTTAATTTATTTTGAGTTGGCAAAAAAAAAATGTATATGGGATTGGTTGTGTGAGCGACGCCTGAATCCTATACAAAATATATTCTTTTTCATACTCGAAAAAAATTAAAGACCTATACAATATACTTAGAATCGATAGCCGATACTGTGGGTTGAAACTTTATACCTATGTATAGAAAATGACGATTAAAATGGTCAAAGCACACAAAAACACGTACTTGAAAAATCTCACGTGAGATTCGATTGAGAGAAATCTCACGATATCTCACGGGGTGTTGAAAAATCACCAAAATCGCCTCACGTACTTTATGGACGCCCCTTTATTTGAGGCAACCCAATTTTAAATTAATTAATTAATTAATTTTAATGAGAGACAGTTGCTACTATATTACAAACTAGCCGTTTGCCCGCGACTTCGTCCCGCGTAGACTTAGAATTTGCGTACCCGATGATACTATACATAGAGACAGTTATAGTTATAGAAGTATTGCAAAATTGATTTGGCCCGTGGAAAACCCGTTTCCGTGGAAATATCGGGATAAAAAGTATCCTATGTTATTGCGCGGGTCTCAAATTATCTCCATACCAAATTTCATCCAAATCGGTCCACTCGTTGCGACGTGAAGGAAGGACAAACAAACAAACACAATTTCACATTTATAATATTAGTATGGAAGTATGGATTGCAAGTGGGTTGCCTAAATATCGGTGTGAGGATAATAAATGACATCTTTTTTTTCCAATCAACCTTTTTCTTTGATTGTTTATAATGGATCAGATAACAAGGTTTATTTTTCTAACAGTTCGGAGTGTCGGGAACGTATTGCCACCAGGTTTGGACCCTCTGCGAAGCGCTTTGGGGGGCGGATTTGGAAAATGACGGTGAGTGGAACTTTTTGAATATTTATTGAACACCCCACCTGATAAAGGTACAAAAAATGTAACTGATAATAACTTGAATAATATTCCCGACTGCAAACTTTTGTCGTCACATTATATATTTTTGTAATTCGTTCCTCAAACTCTTTATTTCGATACCCAACAAAAAAAAAATTTGGAAGCGTTTATAATGGCTCCAAAAGTCAGCCATTTTGTTTTTTGATATTTTGATGCACCCATGTCACTCTCACAATGGGGACTATCGTTTCTTTGCTCACCAGTTGGCGCCACTGTAGACTAAGGTCCAGAGGTATAGCTGTCAAAGGCGACTTTATAAGATCGGCGCCGAAACAAAGTTTTAAATCTTGAATCTCATTAAGTTTATTAATCATAAATAACTATCATCATATCAAGCAGCTATGCCGCAATGTTGTGCAGTTACGTTTTGTTTGGAAAAAAGAATTTTATTTTCAAAGCGTTTACATTCATAGCCAAATAATCCATATTTGCGATAATTTCACGAAGGACTTTACTTTTCAACGGGTACATTAAAGAAATTATGATTTATATCACGAAGCCCGCCAAAACCAGTGAAAACTGAATGTTATTGGAACTCACGCGACACTAGCGCCTCTAGTGGCAAATTCACACGCGATAGGCTCCATTAAGACGAATCTAACGACACCTCGCATGCTAGGATCCATCAAGCGATTAAGGCTACAGAGCGTGCCAAAGAAATATACATACATACATACACTCGAAAAACATAACCCTCCTTCTAGCGCAGTCGGGTAATAAAATATCAGAGGTATGGTATACAGCAGGCGGTCTTGTCGCTAAATTTGTTTATTGTTGCCAGAATAATATTCTATTTCACTATGTAAGCCGCAAATTGGCGAGGTCTGCTGAAACTTTAATATTTTCATTGTCAAATACAAAGACTACAAGGGAGCTTTATATCCCTAGTTTTAGTAGGTAGCAAACTGTACACTAACATAGTTATAAGTTCTAACGGTTACTAACAAAATATGGACCTTGTATTTGTGTCGGCCGAAATAAATGTTGATTATTATTATTGTCCAGTATTCAGTATCCACAGAATATTTAATAATACTGCGTACATAATGGCCACGGAATCACCCGCCTGTATCTAACCGGCGCCCAACTCACCTTTACCGTCATTTGTTTCATCCGGAGATGGAGAGTGAATCGTTGGCCCGCGTAGTGGTACACACACATTTACAAGTGTACAGACGTCCCCGCACGCAAACATTGACACTTCATTCGAATTGTGTTCGAAATCGTGCTTTTATACGCCGCGTCCGCCGTATGCAAGTACTACAACAGCCTATTTACGGCCCACTGCTGGCCTCCTCTCATCACGAGAGGGTTGGGCTATAGTCCCCACGTGGGTCCAGTGCGGATTGGGGACTTTACACACATCTTTGAATTACTTCGCAGATGCGTGCAGGTTTCCTCACGATGTTTTCCTTCACCGAAAAGCTCAGCGTATGCAGTAGCTTCGACCATATTTGAAGAGAGAATTTTCAATTTGTTATAGGTGTTCCGGGCAAGGACGATTTGTCCATAGTGAATCGCCACCGCGCTCTGCTCGCGTGGCTAAAGGACGCCGTCGCGGAGGTTACGGACGCCGAGCTGGCAACACCGACGGGAGCGGAACCCGAAGACGGTGAGATGATGTTTAGACTATTCTGTGTCCCACTGTTGGGAAATGATCCTGTCCTGTAGGCCACTCTCGCAATATTTACACCATTCAAGGAAAAATCGGGAAGTACTGATTTATGATAGATTGTATAAAAATCCTACCCAAAACATCGACTTTTAATCATAAAAATGCATAAATCCGTACTTAAAATATAAATGCGAAAGTAACTCTGTCTGTCTGTCTGTTACCTCTTCACGATTCAACCGCTGGGCCGATTGAGATGAAATTTGGCATGGAGATAGTTGGGGTCCCAGGAAAGGAAATAGGCTACTTTTTATCCCAGAAAAACGCATATTTCTTGCGGGAACCCGATAACCAAATCCCACGCGGGCGAAGTCGCGGGCAGAAGCTAGTAATATTATAAATGCGAAAGTAACTCTGTCTGTTACCTCTTCACGCTTCAACCGCTGCACCGATTGAGATGGAATTGGCATGTAGGTAGTTGAGGATCCGGGAAAGGACGTAGGCTACTTTTTATCCCGGAAAAGCGCATAGCTCCCGCGGGAGCGCTATAACCGAATTCCACGCGGGCGAAGTCGCGGGCGGAAGCTAGTAATATTATAATTACACTATCAATATCTCTGTCGACATTTGACATTTCGGAGACCGTAGATTTGCCACTTTAGCGTGTAATATGACACGTAATGTGCTAAATTGGCAAAATTGCACCTGGAAGTCACTCGCTGTGACCCCTCATTGAAAGCCTCCTTATTTGAAGTCGGTTAAAATACTTTATTTGTTACAGAGAGCGATAAGCATAGCAGTCGAGTATGGACTCTCCTGCTTGGCGGTAGACTTTTAGAAGCCTGCAAGGTTTCTAAGGACAACGGCGATTTTCACATGGCAACACTCATCGCTCAAGCCGCCGGTAAGCGTCCCACTGGTGGGCACGGACCCTACACAGAACAGCATGTTATAATATACAACTCACTGCTTCGTACAGTGACCATCGGGTATATGGAAACGAAAAAGGTGATCATAAATATTTGATCACGATCTCATTGGCCAGACCACAGAATGGCTACGGAATCATCCGCCTGAATCTAGCCCAACTCGCCTTTCCGTCATCCGGAGATGATGAGTGAATCGTTGGCCCGCGTAGTGGTACACACAAGTACAAGTGTACAGCCGTCCTCGCACGCATACATTGACACTTCATTCGAGTTGTGTTCGAGATCGTGCTTTTATAGGCCGTGTCCGCCGTGTGGTCCAGACATAGTTCTACAATACATCTGATAGCGACTGTGCAAAACTCTTAAACATAAGAAGATCTGTGTTAGGCCTTAAGAGGGTTTATCCCGAGTTGGCAACGTCGCATTTAGCTGTCAAATGATTCGCTGTTTTTATTAATTCAATATTGCTGAATTAAAAAGGAAGATATCGTTCTATGGTTTAATGACGCGGCTCGTTTTATATTTGTTGGTTAGGCATTCAAATGATAAGATTACATTAAAATGCATGGAAAATGTGATGGAAAGTTTTTAAAAGATATTACTTCCATAATACTGAAAATTTCGTGTTCCTATGATAACTATGGCAATCCATACTTAATGTTTTATTCAACCATAGAGCGATAATTCATATTTTCATTCAGTAATATTCAGAAATTAATGAAAACAGCAAAATATTTGACAGCTATTTGCGACGTTGCCAACTTTCGGAGTAAACCCTCTTAAGATATATCTCATACCACCTCAGTAGCCTGTTCACGTCCTACTGCTGGGCACATTATGAGAGGGATTGGGTTATAGTCTCCACGCGGGCCCAGTGCGGATTGGGCACTTACACATATCCTTGAATCAGGATGTTTTCCTTCACCGAACAGCTTAGTGATGCGAGCCGGATTCGAACCCCCGACTCTCTGCATTCGAACTGCAAGGCCACTTCGGCGTTTTACCAGAAAATTCAGTATGGTTAAAAATTTGGTTGTCTGTAAACTCGGTTTATGGACGATAATTTTATGTGATAACGTCACACGCCTAGGCCGATCGTGCCTCGCTATCGCTTGTTCCGCGCTCTCGCTTGCCGAGCGGCTCAGGCGGAACGTTACTAACGCGTCATATTTTTTCGTTCGCGCAGCCGGCGTTCATAGATTTATAAGACGTTATCACGTCAAAAAGAAGTCACTAAAATCACCACTTTTCTGTATCTATTCTTCTACAGGTGACAATGTAGTAAGAAGCCTGATCTCGAAGCAGATATCGCTCTGGCGCGAGTGCGGGGCCGAGAGCGCCCTGTCCGGCCTCCGCCTGGCCTCGCTGCAGCTGCTCGCCGGCCTCGCGGCGCCGCGCGCCCGCCTCATGGAGGCCGACTGGCTGCGGACTCTGCACGCGGTCGCCAGGTGAGGCCTGAGTCTGATCTCCGAGCAGATAGCGCCCTGTCCGGCCTCCGCCTGGCCTCGCTGCAGCTGCTCGCCGGCCTCGCGGCGCCGCGCGCCCGCCTCATGGAGGCCGACTGGCTGCGGACTCTGCACGCGGTCGCCAGGTGAGGCCTGAGTCTGATCTCCGAGCAGATAGCGCCCTGTCCGGCCTCCGCCTGGCCTCGCTGCAGCTGCTCGCCGGCCTCGCGGCGCCGCGCGCCCGCCTCATGGAGGCCGACTGGCTGCGGACTCTGCACGCGGTCGCCAGGTGAGGCCTGAGTCTGATCTCCGAGCAGATAGCGCCCTGTCCGGCCTCCGCCTGGCCTCGCTGCAGCTGCTCGCCGGCCTCGCGGCGCCGCGCGCCCGCCTCATGGAGGCCGACTGGCTGCGGACTCTGCACGCGGTCGCCAGGTGAGGCCTGAGTCTGATCTCCGAGCAGATAGCGCCCTGTCCGGCCTCCGCCTGGCCTCGCTGCAGCTGCTCGCCGGCCTCGCGGCGCCGCGCGCCCGCCTCATGGAGGCCGACTGGCTGCGGACTCTGCACGCGGTCGCCAGGTGAGGCCTGAGTCTGATCTCCGAGCAGATAGCGCCCTGTCCGGCCTCCGCCTGGCCTCGCTGCAGCTGCTCGCCGGCCTCGCGGCGCCGCGCGCCCGCCTCATGGAGGCCGACTGGCTGCGGACTCTGCACGCGGTCGCCAGGTGAGGCCTGGGGCTCGAAAACTTACCTCGAAAGTTTACCTTATAAGTTATTGATCGTCAACTTCGTGCCCGACCGTCCCTGAGGTGCGACAGACGTTGGGGGCGGGATTTTTTATGTCATTGATAGGCAAACGAGCGCACAACCCACCTGATGGTAAGTGGTCACTTAGGCCCATGGACACCGAAATGCCATGACCCCCTATTAAGAAACTATAAGATCTCCAATTCGTTGCCTACCCTGAGCCCTTAGATAGAATACCTCTGTGCCAGAAAGTTCACCGGCTTCCTTAACCCTCTACCGGATCATTGCGAGCACTGCTATTTGGCGGCAGGTTAGCGGGGAAAGATGGTGGTACCACCCCGGTTGCACCTAGCACCAGGCCCTACGAGTGGCAAATTCTTTAGGCATTAAGTCAGTCATTTGTACGATTGAAATAAAAATTAAATACAAA
The DNA here is from genome assembly GCA_963971205.1 of Aethes cnicana. Lineage (NCBI taxonomy): Eukaryota > Metazoa > Arthropoda > Insecta > Lepidoptera > Tortricidae > Aethes > Aethes cnicana. The sequence continues at coordinate 4,441,958 of OZ020299.1, forward strand.
AATATTTTATTTTTCCAGATACATCTGTCCGAAAGTGCCCTCGTTAGAACACGTCATTAGAACGTACGAGAGTTTTTTCGCGGCCGAGCCGGAGGGTAGTTCCGCGGATCTCACCGTCATGCTGGAAGAACAGTCGGAGATGAAATGCCCCCTGCCGCCGTACATGGGGGAATATGACATCGCTGTCAACGAGGTACGAACACAGAAATATTATTGAACTAGCTTCCGCCCGCGACTTCGCGTGGAATTCGGTAATAGCGTTCCCGCGGGAACTGTGAGTTTTTTCGGGATAAAATGTAGCGCTGCAGGTGTTTCTCACCTCAGCATAAATGCTGAGCCAGACACCCGTTCACCGCCGTGAGGACACAGGCTCCCTTGTAATCCCTTTTTTTGTACTGTTTCTTTTGTTTAATTTCTTGTAATATCTATTGTGTCTATTACGAGTATGTATGTATCTTATGTGTGTCTTCAATGTGCGTAGTGAATAAAAGTTTTTCTTAATCTTCTTCTTCTTCTATATGTTGACCAGTTTTGTAAACTATCATGAAATTTTAACTCTTATTGCGTGGACATAAAGCTTTTTTGTATCAGCTTTTGCCGATTCCGTGTCATTTGATGAGACCGGGTCTCGTAAACGGAACTCTGGTAAAGGTATTATAACCTCTTAGGCCCGGCTCCTATATCCACGAAACGCCTCGTTTTGCCTACGGACGGTTGATTTTTGACATTTGTTCCATAGAGAATCTGTCAAATTTTAACCGTCCGTAGGCAAAACGAGGCGTTACGTGGATATAGGAACCGGCCCTTAAAGGTCACCATGTTCAAATATGTTTTTTTTTCTTACAGAACGGCAAGCAGCGGCGAGTGCTTGACTTGCGATACGAGCTTTTACGAGCTAGAGCTTTCAACAGCACACCGAAACTTCATCCAGCTTCACACACGCCTAATCCCATGGATTATAGCTTGTGGTAAGAGAAACTTTGCTGGAATTCAAAAAATATATCAATCGTTTACTTCAAAAATAAACTAAATTCACAAACACCTCAGAAGCTACTAAAATTTTAAATTTAACGAGGAGATGACCAAAATTCAAAAGAGGTGAGTGAAATTGTAATACGTCATAAAGGCATTTTGACGGCCGGATTGTTCCAGTTGGTAGTGACCCTGCCTACTGTTCCGATGGTCGCGGGTTCGAGTCCCGCTCGGGGCAAACTTTGTGTGATGAACACGAACACGATGTTTGTACTCGGGTCATGGATGTTTAGTATTTATATATGTATGTATTTCTCTATATAAGTATTTATATCGTTGTCTAGCCGCCATAATACAAGCGTTGCTTAGTTAGGCTAGGTCAATATGTGTGAAATGTCCCATGATATTTATTTATTATTATTTATTTATTCGGCCTCACGGTGGGAACCACAGAACGCCGCCTGCTCTCTCCAAGCACACCACCATATTCATCCAATGGGGACTATCGTTTCCTTGCTCACCAGTTGGCGCCACTGTTGACTAAGGTCCAGAGGTATAGCTGTCAAAGGCGACTTTATAAGATCGGCGCCGAAACAAAGTTTTAAATCTTTAATCTCATTAAGTTTATTAATTATAAATAACTATCATCATATGGAGTAGCTATGCCGCAATGTTGTGCAGTTCCGTTTTGTTCGGATTTTTTTTTCAAAGCGTTCACATTGATCGCCTAATAATCCATATTTGCGATAATTTCACGATGGAGATCACTTTTCAACAGGTAAATTAAAGAAATTATCATTTGTGTCACGAAGCCCGCCAAAATCAGTGAAAAGTGAATGTTATTGGGCGTCACGCGACACTAGCGCCTCTAGTGGTAAATTCACACGCGATAGCCCTATAGATAGATAGATAAATTTCATAAATTTCGGAATGTTACTGAATGAAAACATGAATAACCACTCTATGGTTGAATAAAACATTAAGTATGGATTGCAACAACTATTATAGCAACAATAAATTTTTAGTATTACGGAAGTAGTATCTTTTGAGAACTTTCCATCGCATTTTCCATGCATTTTAATGTAATCTTATCATTTGAATGCCTAACCAACAAATATAAAACGAGACGGGTAATTCAACCATAGAATGATATCTTCCTTTTTAATTCAGCAATATTGAGAAATTAATAAAAACAGCGAAACATTTGACAGCTATATGCGACGTTGTCAACTTTTTTTTTTCATATTTCTTCCAGTTTCCTCCTAGGAGTGTGGTTCGGAAATCCTTCGATCGAGAGCATAGTTGGCATAGCAGACCAGCTGGAGGCGAGCGGCGCCTGGCACCGAGCTATACAGGCGTTGGCGCACCACCCCATCGACTCGCAGTGAGTTTGCTTTCTACCCGACTGCACTGGAAGGAGGGTTATGTTTTATGAGTCAGTATTAAGTACTATGAGATACTCATCTGAGTTTCTGAGGATCAATCCAAATGGGTCATTAAGGATCATCAAACCGAAAGACGTCCACTGCTGGACACAGGCCTCCCCCCAAGCCTCGCCATTCAGACTTTAGACAGAAATGTCCAAAACGAGGATTGCCTTAATTTTTACGCCATCAGATGGCGCCACCTAGCCATCTGGTCTAAAACTTGTAGTATCTACTATGAGATAGCGAAATCTGTTCTTAGGAACTACTACTACTGCTACTATAGCTTATTTGCGTCCCACTGCTGGGCACATGCCTCACGAGAGGGTTTGGGCTATAGTCTCCACGCGGGCCCAGTGCGGATACGTTAGGAACTATGGCTTCGAATTTAGATTTCATCAAACTGCATTTTTTTTATTTCCCTTCATACATTTTGACAAGTTTTAGACCAGATGGCTAGGTGGCGCCATCTGATGGCGTAAAAAATAAAGGAAATCCTCATTTTGGACATTTCTGTCTAAAGTCTGAATGGCGAGGCTTGGGGGGAGGCCTGTGTCCAGCAGTGGACGTCTTTCGGTTTGATGATCCTAAATGACCCATTTGGATTGATCATCTTTTATGTATGTAAGTATATTTCTTTGTCACGCTCTGTAGACTAAACGGTTTGATGGATTTTAGCTTGTGAGGCTCATGCACTCCAACATTCAAGGAAAAAATCGGGAAGTACTGATTTTCAAAACGGTAGGCGCCATATTGTAGCTGCTGTGACGTCAGACGTACTGTAAAAAAGCGTTACAAGTAGCCGTTTTAAGTTTTGACTTGTTGTTTGGTTACTATGTACTCATATTTACTATCCTAGTGACGTCACAGACCAAGCAAACCTGAAAATGAAAATTTAAAAGTACTCTAAGGTATTTACCCCATTCAGAAAATCGAAATAAAAAAATCTTGTGATTGAATCCGACATAAGGATCATTTTAAAGCACATTTCAAAGAACGGTGTATTCCAGGCGCGGCCACCTGATCCGCGCCGTGCTCGGGCGGCACGCGCCCGCCCGCGCCGACTCGGCCGACCTGAGGCGCCGCCTCGACTTGCTGCGGGGACTCCACGTGCCCGGCAAGTGGGTGCTCATGGCGCAGGCGCACCGGGCCAAATACGAGGTGAGGCGAGGGCTGTATGGAGGGTTGTAGTAAAGGAGCGCAATCTTTATACTTCCAAAAGTGGACACCGAATCGGGTAGGTTGGGGGCGCTGCGGTCGCCACTCCAGTCGAGCCACCTAGACGGATAGTCTGCAGTAGCGCCTTCAGATGGCGCTGCTGGACGAAAACGCAACGGAAACGGTTGTGAGGAGAGTGTGTTTTGTTTTGTTGCATATCAAATTCGCTGGACACGTTTTCAAGCAAAATATTTAAAGTTAGCTTTAACGGACGGGTAGAGTCAACTCACCCTAAAATATTCAACGTTAACGTAAGCGTAAACGGACGGTTTGAGTCAACCCAATGATTCATTCAGCGAACAAGGTAGAACCGGTGAAGTTCGCAATAATTCGCTTCGACCAAAGGCGATTCCCATACAAAATTATTTTTCTTTTTTTTTTGGCTGTTTATTTAGATTTTGCCTGGACCACAGTCAAAAAGAATCAGCCAAATCGGTCCAGCAGTTCTCGAGACTTAGCCATTGTTTCTCATCTTCTTTTATAAAAATGAATCGCCGTGTGTTAGTCTGGCTAAGGCTCGAGAACTGCTGGAACGATTTGGTTGATTCTTTTTCTCTTCATTCCCCGTGATTCTGGGAAGGTTTAGTAAGAAAAAAAATGGAAAAATCTAAAGGAAAAATAACTTTGTATGGGAATCCGTGGTGATACGAAGTTCACCGGGCCAATTAGTTAATAATATTAGTATGGATAGATTATTATTTTTATATATACACATATATAGATATGGTAGAAAATGCTTGTAGCACTAATTTTGTACTCTGCATTTTTTTGTTTGTGCAATAAAGAGTTTAAACTCTAAATAAATAAATAGCTTTTTTACTGAATTTTATTTTTACTGAATTTTCCAGCATTTGCCGGGAGTAGAGGCGGAACATTTAGCGGGTGCTGAGCAATGGAATGCAGCGCATAAAGTATTACTAGAAGAGTTGTTGCCTGAAGCAGTGCTCGCAGGTAAATCAGCTTTACTATACAAGTGCAGTCCAAGTGGCGCCCGCGAACCGGGAGACGAGCTGTCGGTAGACCTCCAACAAGATGGAGCGACGACCTCGTGAAGGTCGCGGGAAACCGGTGGAAGCAAGTAGCACAGGACCGGTCTGAGTGGCGAGCCTTGGGGGAGGCCTATGTCCAGCAGTGGACGTCTTTCGGCTGAAATGATGATGATGATGATACAAGTGCAGTAGAACATCGATTATCCGAACGCTCACTTATAACTTGTCAACTCCGTGCACGATCCTCCCTGGGGGTGAGAGGCGGTCGGGCGGAAGGGTAGCACGTGATATTGATGACGTCATACACTACAGCTTATCCAAGCGCACGCCCGAGAAACTCTGCACAACGGAACTCATAAATGACATCTAACTCCCCATCTCTTTCATCCTTTCGTTTGACTAAGTTCGATTTGACCGAGAATAATTGTCAAGTAAGTTCCTTTATCTTTTTAATTCCATCATCGAGTCATATGTCGTATCTAGGCTGGCTTTGCTGACTTTTACAATACAATACAATATACTTTATTGAACACCACACAATCAAGGAACAGTAGACATAATGTAATTACACAAAAAGGTATGGCATACAGCAGGCGGTCTTGTCGCTTAATAGCGATCTCTACCAGACAACATTTGGATAGTGGAGATGAAGAAAAACAAACTAGGTACTTTTCTCAATGGCCAGTATGTTTCGTGCAACGCGCGTGTTTAATCTCCCCGCGTCCCTCGCCGTCCCCGCTGTCGTCCCGCCCCCCCAACGTCTGTCGCACCTCAAGGACGGTCGGGCACGAATTTCACGACCTATAGTTTATCCGAACGCTCAATGAGGGTCGTCTTACGATAGTTTTTTATACATAATAACAATCTTACAACTTTCCGATATCTTACATTCACAGACGACCTCCGCAGCATAACGCCATTGTTAGAAAAGCTGCACGAAGCGGCTGGCCGGCACGAAGTCAGCGGCTGGCAGAATGGCGGCCAAGCGCTTTACCATTACATCAGAGTTTATGACGAGGTAAGAAAAAAATACCGTGGTGGTCTAGTGGTTCGATCGCCGCCTCGCATGCCAGAGGGTCGGGGGTTCGAGTCGCACCTCTGAGTTAACTTATGTGCGAAATTCAATTTGTATTTACCACTGTTCTTTTCGGGTGAATTTAAACATAAAATTGCAGTGAAATAACTGAATTTCGTATCTTTTCGTCACGATTTCGCGGAGTGCAGCGACTTTGTGAAAAAATGGTATAAATAAATGAAATGAAAACTCCATGATAATAAATAATTGGTAGCAAGCCGTCTACTTCACCTTTCTGCCATATGTTTCACCTTGTTAATCCTCATAATGTGCAGAATATACGTAATTTTTGTACATTTTTTTTTACAAAACATTAGGATTCAATGAGTGACATTCTTATACAGGGGCCCTGTATAAGAATGTCACTGTAATTGACAGTGACATTACTATCATTCAATCCATTCTTGTCATTGATCTATTATAAGTAAGGATTCACAATCAGCCGGAGAAAAATGGCCCCGTCAAAACAGGTGCCCGAACAACTCGGGCACCCGTTTGGCGCTCAGTAATTTGACACTTTTTTTTATAAGTCTTTTGGTGTTAGGTTTACTTTTGTATAAAATATTGATCTTGACACATATTATAAAGAGGCGTTATTAGCATATTGGAACGTATTTTCTAATCTCAGTTTGCTCCATTTATTATGACATATTCTGTTAGGCACTGTTCGTCCATATGTTATTTATAGGTCAATGATAATTAATCATCATCATCATCATCATCATTTCAGCCGAAAGACGTCCACTGCTGGACATAGGCCTCCCCCAAGGCTCGCCACTCAGACCGGTCCTGTGCTACTTGCTTCCACCGGTTTTCCGCGACCTTCACGAGGTCGTCGCTCCATCTTGTTGGAGGCCTACCGACAGCTCGTCTCCCGGTTCGCGGGCGCCACTCGAGAACTTTCCGGCCCCATCGGCCATCAGTCCTGCGAGCAATGTGCCCCGCCCACTGCCACTTAAGGCTCGCAATTCTTCGGGCTATGTCGGTGACCCTAGTTCTACTGCGGATATCCTCATTTCTGATTCTATCACGCAGAGAAACCCCGAGCATAGCCCTCTCCATTGCCCTCTGAGTGACTTTGAGCCTTCTTATGAGGCCCATCGTAAGCGCCCACGTCTCGGAACCATAAGTCATCACTGGCAACACACACTGGTCGAAGACTTTCGACTTGAGGCACTGCGGTAATTTGGACGAAAAGACACTGCGAAGCTTCCCGAACGCTGCCCAACCGAGTCGGATTCGACGATTGACCTCTTTCTCGAAGTTGGACCTACCTAACTGGACTGTTTGTCCCAGGTATACATAATGGTCGACAACTTCGAGCGCAGAGCCTCCGATTATTACGGGAGTTGGTACAACATGGACATTAGACATAATTTTCGTCTTGTCCATGTTCATTTTAAGACCAACTCGATCGGAAACTCTGCTGAGGTCAGCGAGCATAATACTGAGGTCCTCCATGGTCTCAGCCATGACTACAATATCGTCGGCAAATCGAAGGTGAGAGATGTACTCGCCATTAACATTGATGCCTCGACCTTTCCAGTCCAGCACCTTGAAAGCATCCTCCAATGCAGCGGTGAACAGCTTCGGAGAGATCACATCTCCTTGTCTGACTCCCCGCTGCAGTGGAATAGGCTTCGTGGTCTGGTCCTGTAGTCGGACGGACATGGTGGCATTTTCGTACAAACACTTCAACACTTCGATGTACCGGTAGTCAACTTGGCACCTCTGGAGAGACTGCAGCACAGCCCAAGTCTCGATCGAATCGAAGGCTTTCTCGTAGTCCACAAATGCAAGGCAAAGGGGGAGGTTATACTCTTCGGTCTTCTGTACAACCTGCCGCAACGCATGTATGTGGTCTACGGTACTATAGCCTTTTCGGAAACCGGCTTGTTCGGGAGGCTGGAATTCGTCAAACCTGCGCGCGAGACGGTTCGTAATGACTCTCGAAAACAGCTTGTAAACATGGCTCAGAAGTGAGATGGGTCTATAATTCTTCAACAACGTGTTATCACCTTTTTTGAAGAAGAGCACCACCACACTTCTGTTCCATGCTCGCGGCGTTCTCCCTTCATGAATGACGGAATTAAACAGCGTCTGAAGGGCCTTAAGGACTGGTTTACCACCCGCCTTCAGGAGTTCGGCTGTAATTCCGTCGTCACCAGGGGCTTTGCCGTTCTTAAGCTGTTTGAGAGCCATACTAATCTCGTACAGGCTGACGTCCGGGATATCTTCGGTAATTAATAGCTTTCGTGAATCCATCTATTTATTTCACTTTGTAGTATCTACATTTGTAGTTGTAACTGTAAAGTTGTTACTTCAATGTGTGAAATTTCTGGCACAGAGGCATTCCATCTTAGGCCTCAGGGTAGGCAACGCATTCGAGATCTTATGGTTTCTTAATGGGGGATATTAGGATTTCGGTGTCAATGTTCATGGGCCGCAGTGACCACTTACTATTAGGTGTGCGCTCGTTTGCCCATAGAGATCTTCTACTATCTGAAGTCCCGCGCTTTCACATTTCAAAACGCTTCAATTTTATTATTATTATTTCAAAAGCACCATCAACACTCTCAACGCATAGTTAATAGCTGTCTCAGCACGCACACATGTGTTGAGTGTGTTGGTGGTGCTTTTTAAACACATTGAAGCGTTTTGAAATGTGAAGGCGCGGGACTTTAGATAGCAGAAGATCTCTACCATTGAATTAAAAAAAATGTGAATGAATGAGAATGAGAATTATTTATTTCAAAACTCCACATATGCTATCTTAAAACTAATTACAAATTTTACCTTATTCCTAATTACTTAACGTGCGGAAAATTTTGGAAAAAGGTATCCTCTCAGCTTTGGTCGAAAAACGTTCCGGCGCTGGCTGGTTTTCAGAGGACCCAGTGTGAGTGTGTACATGTCCGTGTGAGTGTAGGTTAGATGTGATGGTAAACAGGTATGAATGACTAAGTATGTCTTGTGTATGTAATGTAAGGTATGAAATTGTAAATATGAATGACTGTATGTGTATCGCAGGATTTGAAACTAGAGTGACCAGATAGATTTTATAATATAAAACAGACATAAATATATACATATATAAATACTACATGAACTACCGCCTAAGTGTTGGCCATTTGAAGCTTAATCAGAAGCTTTTTGAGGTTTTTCTTAAAAGAGAAAACTGACTTGCAGTTTCTGATTGGCGGTGGCAAGTTGTTCCAACACTTCGTGGCAGCGTAGCGGAAGCTACCAGGAAGCTAGGGTGCGTTCCGAATAGCGCTCAAAGCGCTCATAGCGTATTTCGGGACACTTTGTGAGCGTGCTCACAACGCTCAGGAAATTGATGACGTCATCGATGACGTCATCGATCGACGCTCAGCTCACGCTGCGGGGCATGGGCGCTGTGAGCGCAAACGTCAGTGACATTTAACTATACATTTGACAGGACATGATTCCCTATTTTATAAAAAAGATTGTCAGTTACTAGTGTTGGCACCGTGAGCGTGCTTATGATCATTCCGAATCAAAAACGCGCTCAGACGGTCGTGAGCGTGACAATCAATTCGGGAC
>OZ020299.1:4451402-4753336 GCA_963971205.1 Aethes cnicana
GACGCCGGGCCGGGCCCGCCCAGACACTCACCGCCCAGACTTCCACAGAATATTTAATAGTACTACATACAAAATGGCCACTGAATCTAGCCGGCGCCCAACTCGCCCTTACCGTCATTTGTTTCATCCGGAGATGGAGAGTGGATCATTGGCCCGCGTACTGGTACACACACATTTACAAGTGTACAGACGTCCTCACACGCACATAGACGGACTCGCACGCAAACATTGACACTTCATTCAAATTGTGTTTGAAATCGTGCTTTTATAGGCCGCGTCTGCCGTGTGGTCATACACCATAACTTGCAGTAATGTAATATTCTATTTTATTTAGGTACAAATTAACTCAATTGTTCGAAAGGTGTTCACCTGTAATAGGGGCACATAGAAAACTAATGCCTGTACAATTTAAAACTGTAACTTGTTATTATGTGCTCTGTTGGTGTCCTGTATAAATAAATAAATAACTTACACAAGCCCACGCCCCAGAAACTCTGCATAACGGAACGGTGGCGTAGGGGACTCATCATGAATGTTATCTCTCCCCATCTCTTTCATCCTTTCGTTTGACTGACTTCGATTTGACAAAAAAGCTCTCTCAAGTATCATACTACTACTACTACTACTACAGCCTATTTACGTCCCACTGCTGGGCACAGGCCTCCTCTCATCACGAGAGGGTTTGGGCTATAGTCCCCACGCGGGCCCAGTGCGGATTGGGGACTTCACACACATCTTTGAATTACTTCGCTGATGCGTGCAGGTTTCCTCACGATGTTTTCCTTCACCGTAAAGCACAGTGGTTAATTCAAATTGAATTTCGCACATAAGAAAACTTAGAGGTGCGAGCCGGAATCGAACCCCCGACCCTCTGCATGAGAGGCGGTAGGTCGAACCACTAGGCCACCACGGCTTCCCAAGTATCATAGTTCCCTCATTATTATCTTGCGGCCTGTATCTTGAGCGGTGAGCAAAAGTAGGGGATTTCTGCGCATGTTTACGAGTGAAGGGCCAATAAGCGTGCGCGCACGGCGCAGCGCCCGCCGCGGCCCGCGCCCAGAGGCCGATGAGACTTTATTTTCGACTTCTGCGCATCGAAAGCCACCGCTTAAGTTGCGTACGACTACTACTACTACAGCCTATTTGCGTCCCACTGCTGGGCACAGGCCTCCTCTCATCACGAGAGGGTTTGGGCTATAGTCCCCACGCGGGCCCAGTGCGGATTGGGGACTTCAAACACATCTTTGAATTACTTCGCAGATGCGTGCAGGTTTCCTCACGATGTTTTCCTTCACCGAAAAGCTCAGTGGTAAATTCAAATTGAATTTCGCACATAAGTAAACTTAGAGGTGCGAGCCGGAATCGAACCCCCGACCCTCGGCATGAGAGGCGGTAGGTCGAACCACTAGGCCACCACGGCACAGTTGCGTACGACAGTCTTATGTATATAATTATCTTGTCTCTGAAACTGTGTTATTTGTTGACAGATCACCTTGGAACTCGCCGAGCAAGCTTCGGAGATGTGTGCCGAATCCCCCACCTCCCCGCTCGCCGTTTTACGTCCCGCCGCCGTCGAAACGTAGTCAACGTCTCGCTGCCGCTAGCAAGTTTGGGAGAGAAACAAGTTTGTGAGAGTGTTGAAACCGCCGTTAAAAATAGTCTGTAAATATGTCTGGCAAGCTTAAGGGCCCTCACCCACGGTGACTTTTTGTAGCGATGCTGCTACGCTACTCATACTCACGCTATAATTTTTTGACACCAAAGAGTAAAAAGGATAGCGATATGAGTAGTGCGGCAGTATCGCTACAAAAAGTCACCGTGGGCGGGGGCCCTACGTAGGCAATGGAAAAAGCGGCGAATTTAAATATTCCGTTATTTACTCTAAGCCACTTGTCGGCAACCCGTGACCATTTACATGATTGCACAGCTTTCATAGTAGAAAAAAAAAGATAGACCTCTTGAATATATTTCTATTTCCCACCTTATCACCTAACCTCCAACAGCTCAAACATATTTATGGTACCAAGGGTTATCTTAAAAATGTCGAGCATTTAATTGACTATGGCGACCCCTTGCTTTTTTACTAGCCGTTTGCCCGCGACTTCGTCCCGCGCAGACTTAGAATTTGCGTACCCGATGATACTATACATATAGACAGTTATAGAAGTATTGAAAAATTGGTTTGACCCGTGGAAACCCGTTCCCGTGGAAATATCGGGATATAAAGTATCCGGGTCTCAAACTATCTCCATACCAAATTTCATCCAAATCGGTCCACTCCTTGCGACGTGAAGGAAGGACAAACAAACACACTTTCACATTTATAATATTAGTATGGATTTGGTCGCCTTGTGGCCCCTGGCCATTAAAGTTTACTGACCTCTGTTTAGCTGGTAATAAAAATAAATTGTATTTTGAACAAATCATTCAGAGGTAGAGATCTTCTACTATCTAAAGTCCCGCGCCTTCACATTTCAAAACGCTTCAATTTTTTTATTATTATTTAAAAAGCACCACCAACACTCTCAACACATATGTGCGTGCTGAGACAGCCATCAAATATGCGTTGAGAGTGTTGGTGGTGCTTTTTAAATAATAATAAAAAAATAAGCGTTTTGATATGTGAAGGCGCGGGACTTTAGATAGTAGAAGATCTCTACGATATACATTATAGTAAGTACGATAGAGGTTAAAGTATTAAGCAATAATAGAATTTGCCGCTTTTTTCCAGTGTCTACTTGAATATTAGTGATAATTGAAAATTAAACTGAAAATGAACCTTCAGGGAATAACTCGATTTTTGTAAACCGTTAATTAAACTCTTTATTTTGATACCCCACACACAAATAGGTTTCGACCAAAATTTTTTTGGAAACGTTTAAAATGCCTCCAAAAGTCAGCCATTTAGTTTTTTGCAATTTCGATATACCCAGTGTCACTTTCACAATTAAGACGAATCTAACGACAATTCGCAAGCTAAAATCCATCAGGCCCTTTAGGCTACAGAGCCTGCCAAAGAAATATACATATATACACTCGAAAAATATAACCCTCCTAGCGCAGTCGGTTAAAAAGCTGATAAACTAACCGCTAAGCCGATGTTCTTAAAAAGAGCTAAGAACAGCGATTAACTAAAAAAAAAAGAATAAGTTGTCATACATTTTTGACAGAAATAATTTGACTTAATATTTTTTTCTTATGTCAACTATCGATCTATATTAATAATATAAATGCGAAAGTAACTCTGTCTGTCTGTTACCTCTTCACGCTTCAACCGCTGGACCGATTAAGGTGAAATTTGGCATGGAGGTAGTTGGGGTCCCGGTAAAGAACATAGGCTACTTTTTATCCCGGAAAAACGCATACTTCCCGCGGGAACGCTATAACCGAATTCCACGCGGGCAGAAGCTAGTATAAAATAATTTATTCATCAAATTACGTGAGACCTCGATGTGCATGAATCTACTTTTGAGTTTCGGACAAGACTTTTTACTGCAAATTACAAGCATAAGATTTTTCATTGGTCAAATGGTTATAGCTTAGCTATCAACGTCCAATTTCAAGAACCTCCATTAGATGTTTTTGCGGCTTGCTGTATAATTTATTTCTATTATTATATTTCATAGTTAGATAATGTGAAATCCGCACCTCGATGCCTTTTTGATGTAAGTAATGAAATTGTGATATGAATGTTTTTGTAGCCTTCCAAGTTAAGGGGTTTTGCATCGAGTTGCGGGTTTATGAGTCAAATCTGTAGCATTTACTTGAGTACCATCATAGAAAAACCTAGAATGACGATTTTCATACTAATCAGCGTACGCCCATAATAAGTGTTAAATGCGATAATAGATGTCGCTGCCTAGGTAGCCTGTATGAAAACGTGAAGTGTCCCCTGGATATTGCTCACGTATGGAGGTTTTCCGATGTACGCCGCAATGTATGGAGATTGTCGGTCTATATAAATTACCTTGTCAGTAATATCACGTCAAAATATCTATAAATTCAAGTTTTCACACCTTATGCCCCACACTTGGCCAGGTAACACACTTGCAATTTATTAATAGTACCTGAGCGCTTTGCTCGGGTGGAAATGGCTAAAAACTAATTTTCCCAGATATGAGACCTAGCTAGATCAATTTGTCACCCCGAAAACCCCCAATATGCCAAATTTCATCGAAATCGTTAGAGCCGTTTTCGAGCACGTAATTACAAATTTGGGGTCAAGCAAAACGTTGTGACGATATTATACCCACAGAATCAGCTTTCGATTCTAAGCATGTGTTTTGGGTTTTTAATTTTTTTTCGAGTTGGTATTTTATTTTTTATGGGATTCAGGTATCGCTTACACCATCAATCAATCCCATACTGGGCCATACCTAGGTAATATACTATCTCCCTAAATAGGGAGAGAGTATGTAATTATTTAGGGATATGAACGCTCCCTTCCCTATACATACATAAACTCACGCCTATTTCCTGTTGAAGTAGGCAGTGATCACAAAATTTAAAAATAATCAATTCTAAATTCAATCATTTATTCAGCAAATTGGCCACATAGTGCCCCTATGTGGCTTTTACACGTCAGAAAAATAATTTACCAGCCAGATTTATTCACAGAACGCCACGTGCTTCTATTCCTATGTACCGTCGCTCTGTTCTTAAAGGGTATTTTTTTTATGCACGATAAGTGCTTTGATAATAATGGCAGTGGCATAGTACTTGAATTTCCAAAAAAAGTGTTGTAACTTTGTGAAAAACCATAAATGGTGATTTTAATGTATTGTTATTGAAATTGTTTTTAACTTGACATTAGGTATTTAGAAAATTTTGATAAATTCTGTTGACATTTACAATTAAACATTACATTTACATGAACTTGTCTTGCAAAAAAATTAAATAACTATAAACACTTTTTAAGTGTGTAGGGAAATTAATGAATAAGCAATTTATTGTATTTTAGGGTTAAGTTTTAATCGTAATAAAAATATTTTTGAATAGATTTTGCGTTTAATTTAAATATCATCCAGGCTTACTTGTAAATCTTCGGCTGAATTACATACATTGTTAGGAATATCTACAATAGGGATGACGACAGGGTGAAGAAATCGAAATTCTAATTAGGCCGTCAGTCAGGTAATAAAAAAATATTAGACACGTATTTTTTTGTTTTATCAAAGAATGACTAAGTTAAAACGCATTAAAGTTGGAGAGTGGGGGCTAACTACGTCACCGTTAGGTATAAATCGTACCTAACCGTGACGTCACGCGACATTTCAACTCAATATATCTCCGTATAAGTTTGATTACGTGAAAAAAGAAAAAATACGTGTCCAATACTTTTCAATAATCTTCCTGATAGACTAAGGAAAAAAAAGTTGTCGTCATCCCTATACAACGATAGTGTTTTATCACTGACAGCTTTCAAGCTAGTTTTTACAAACGCTTCTTATTAGCTTGTCGTGTAACTAACACTATGTAAACAAATCTCGAAACTTAAATTTCACCCACTTCTAGTTATCGCATCATGGTGAAACTTGGCATGTATTACATATATGTACTTGGATGACAATGCAATAATATCATTGACCTATAATAACATATGGACGATCAGTGCCTAACAGAATATGTAAAAATATATGGAGCAAACTGACATTACAAAATACGTTCCAATATGCTAATAACGCCTCCTTAAAATATGTGTCAAGATAAATATTTTATACAAAAGTAAACCTAACACTTAAGTGTCAAATTTACTGAGCGCCACACGGGTGCCCGAGTTGTTCGGGCACCCGTTTTGACGGGCCATTTTTCTCCGGCTGATTGTGAATCCTTCCTTATAATAGATCAATAAATAATATGGCACCACTGAGCTGACCTGATGATGGAGCTCTGTGAGATGGACACAGAAAAGACAAAGTTGTTTTAGCTTTTTAAACTACCTACAGCACGACACAACTCAAAGGCGCGCGATGAAGCACTTAACCCGTTGACGCAGAGTTCATTTTTTCTTAATCCACGCGCCTTCTAAGTTGTGTAAACCTGTACATTACAATACAATACAATACAACAATATCTTATCTTGAGACTGGGGTCCTTGCGGATACACTTGGACCCATTGGGATCTTTTGTGTAATTACCCCTCTCCGTGCAGCTAATCCATTGCTTCCTCCACCTTCACCAATAGGTTAATGATGGAGTGCAATGGTAGTGCTTTGAAATCTGCTGTTTCAGGGTAACCGCTACCTAGAAGTTTCATTCTGAGCCTGGCAAGTGCGTCACATTCGCACAGGATGTGTCGCATTGACTCATCCTCTTCGCCACACATTCTGCAAGCTATATCGGTACATAGTCCCATCTTCACTAATTGGCTTCTAACGCCGAAGTGACCCGTGAACGCTCCAACTCGCAGCTGTCTTCTGCTGAGACTTAGGAGTTTCCTAGTCCAGCCTGAGTTAACTCTTTCGATGAATTTTAGAATGCCTTAGACCAAACATGGCTATCCACTCTTGCTGGTGTTTATCCTATACAATACAATTGGGATTACAAGCTATCTGCAACTGTCTTTTTTCTAAATTGATAGTATGTTTCCTGAATAAATAGAAAAGTTTTTATTTACAAGTTTTATTATCTATCTATACAATGAACTACTACTCTATACAGCCTATTTCGGCACAGGCCTCCTCTCATCACGAGAGGGTTACAATGAACATCACCTAAGTACAGTAATGAAAAATGAATAACATTTTATAGCAATGAAATAAGTGAAACGAAAAAAAAAACGCATGATCTACGTTCATAAGGCGTCTTTCAAAGATCGGCTACGTAAATATCACTTTATATTACAGGATTACAGAAATAAATAATCCTGAATAAACAGAATAAAAAAATTGTAGTTTTATAATGTTTTTATAATGACACTTTCATTCCCTCCAAAAATCGTTAGCAAGTTAGTTTCACAAAGATCCGCAATGGCGCTACTGGCGCTTACCAATAAGATAATAATAAAGTTATATTAGTATTTAGTACATTTCAGTCTATAGAAATGAATATAAAAATAAAGTGAATTAACGTTTAACTCTTTTCTTCCAATGCTCATGTATTGATTGAAGTATATTCACGTGTTTTATGGGCCGGCGCTGATATCCTTGTAACAGTAGTGAATATGCGCGGAACAATATAAGTACGTAAACACTCATCGTAAATGGACGCATGTTTAATTTTGTTGTTCACGTCTACAGGACAGGAAGGGTTTTTATATGGAATTTGCCATGGAGATAGTTTAGACCCTGGGAATAACATAGGTAGGATACTTTTTATCCCGATATTTCTATGGGTCAAACCAGTTTTTTTTCAATATAATATACTATATCTATCGATCTATAGTGTCATTGGGTACGCAAATTCTAAGTCTATGCGGGACAGTCTCGAGCAGCGGCTAGTTACCAATATTTATACAATTACACAATTTACAAATTTTTTTATATACCACCACATTTTTTTTTGGTCTATTCATCAGTAATAGTAGGCAGACTGCCCGGAATTTCCACTTCAATTTGTTTGGAAGTTTCATTAGTCACTTCAGCTTCCTTGGCAGTTTCATTATTCACTTCAGCTTCAAGTTTATTCTCTACAGGACTGGTATCCGCATCATTCTGATTCTCAGTTTTCTTTTCTTTAGGTTTTACTACTTTCCTTTTAGTTTGCTTTTTAGTGTTTTCTAATTTTTGCATTGCTTTAGCCAGGGCATCTTGAAAGTTTACATTCTTAGGTTTATAGTATTTATTATTAGATTTAACTATATCCTCAACAGGTATGTCTCCAAGCAAATGTGCCAGCGGATTGACATGTACCAGCTTAGTCCCATCTGGTAACTGCACTGGTGAATGCTTAACGACAGGTGCTTCTTGTACCTTCTTGACTGGCTTTTTAATAATATCATCCATTTTAACTATTTTGTAGTAAGGAGCTTCAGGGAGTAAATGCGCTATTCTTATAGATTTCAACCCCTTTGGCAACTTGGGTATTATGATTTTGTGTGTGGCAGCGTTTCTTTTGGGAACCTCCTCAGTGCCTTCTAATGTGACTTCCTGCTCTGCTTCAGGTATGTATGATTCTTTATTATACTCTTGGACGGAGTAATCCACATCATCATTGTAATCATCCTGAAATGGTTCGTCACTTACGTAATTAAATTTCAATTTACTCTCATATTCCTGTGGCTTCACTTGCCTAATCGTAACTGAATGCTTTTCATTAACTTTTTTGAACCTCACAGGCATAGCGAGTCTTATATTATCCTCGTTTATTATAGGGGCGGGTTTGAATTTAGTCATTTTTATCAAGGGCTCCCTGTTCTCCGCCACGACTTTAGTTACGCTGATATTATCTCTTATTTGAACACCCTTATTCTCATTGGTTTCAGGCGTGAAGTTTTCAATGAACTTCTGTACGGATATTTCTTTAGTGACAGGTTTTATTGTAGCTGTCACATCATCTTTATCAAATTTAACTTTCTTGATGGTATTCAAGAATTTCTTTGTCATAGAAACCTCTTCTTTCTGCTCTCCCTTTTTTCTCCTCTCCAGTAAGTTCTTCAATGTTTCTGTGAGCTTAGAACTGGAATGTTGCTCCACAAGATGTCTCTCCAACAAGGCTTTGGACTTGAAAGAAAGTGAACATTTCACACATCTCTTCGACTCATCTTTAAAATGCATGCTAACATGGTTGTGATAATTTTGGAATGTGTAGCAATATTTCTTGCATATCGTACACGTAAACCTTTTCTTAAAATTCGTCTTTACACTATACTTAGTCCACCTCAGGTCTCTCTTTCTTAATTGGGATTTTAAATTATTTTTAATCTTGGCTTTCTTTTTTACAACCATTAATGGCTCATCTTCACTATCACTGTAATCTGTTAACTTCATCTCTTCTGTTTCTTTTTTTCTGGTGGTTTTGCGTTTACGTTTACGCATCTCAGTGTCTTGATTTGCGTCCGTTTGATTCCCTTCAGTCTCGGTAGGGTTCATGAAATCTGAGTTGACATTTACCAGCTCTAATTCAACATTTTTCTCATTTTCTATTGACTCATTGACATCCTCGCTGGGGCCACCAGGTTTCTCAATATTATATTTAGAAACTGGGAGGAATGGCTTCTCAGATTTCTTGTCAGTGAAGAAAACATGAAGTTTCTCATCGAATTCAACAAAACCGTTGCTGTTGTGAACTAATTTAATGTGCAGAGTGAAGTTTTTTCGTATACGGAACCTCTTATTGCAAATATTGCAGTTGTACGGCTCTATTTCTTTGTGTTTCACATAGTAATGGGCGAACAGACGTTTAGGATGCTTGAATATAATTTGGCAGTACGAGCAAGTATATTTATACAGATGCAGCTCATGACTATGAGATCTTTCAATGTGCTTGTCTAGCGAGATCTTTCCGACACACTCCTTACGGCAGAATGTGCAGACAAGCAATGCCACTGCTAACGGATGCTCCTTACTCTGGTGCTCTGACAATTCATACATGGAATCAAATAACATTTTGCAACTGCTACATTTGATTGCTTTACAAATCTTCAGGTGCTGCTTTAAAGTCTTTTCCTCATAGTGTTTCAGACATTCCCTGCACTTTCTCCTTTCTGGTTTTACATTATTGCAATAAGGGTTTTTGTGCAAATGTTCCCTCATAACATGTCTTCTGCCATAAACCTTGTAGCACTTATCACAGGCTAGGGAGCGGCAGTTTTCCGCTTTTAAATGTGCAATATACCCTCCTAAATCGGCATCTGTGTGTTTACATCTCGCACAAACATATATAAAATCGTTTCCGATAGCCTGTATGACTTTATCAGCTTTCATATTGATGACCGAAGACAAAAGAGCATAGTATTTGTTTAAAAACACACCTTCTCCGGGTGCATGTTTGGTAAATTCATGCTCGCTCAGCTCTAATATACTTGGGAGATGACACTGGCATTGGGAGCACGAATATTTGTTATTCGACGCCGACCGAGTGTGTTTAATCTGATGACTTCTGAACGCATTCAAGTCTGTGAAGACCCGATAGCAGTAATGACAACTTTTTACGTCCGTCAAATGGTCATCTCGGAAGTGAAGGACGTACTTTTCGGCATCGTCGAAGGTTTTCTCGCAAAATTGGCAACTCACGAGCTTTCTTGGAGGGTGGAGTTGCATCGTGTGGAGCTCAAGATCTTCTGGTTCGAGGAATTCGGCGTAACAAACAGGGCAAGTCGTGTCATCGGTTTCTATTGTGACTATCTCCTTTCCATCACGTTGTGCCTTCTTCATGTTTCCTAAAGAATTTCAAGTTTCTTCCAATAAAACCCTAACCACAGCACTTTTTTTATAACTGTCATGGCTGTCATCTTGAAAAGCGGGACGCCGATGTCAGTGTCACATCTAAAAAAATACTACGCTGTTCAAGCTATTGCAAAAACCGTGGAAATCAAGAAATAGTATTACTTGGTTATGACGCGGTTTCTTCGAAATTATATTCTTTGGAGCTGTAAAGTTATGCATAGAACTGTTTACAGGTATGTATGTCTGTCTTAGGTCTTCACGCTCAAAAACACTGGACAGATTTAGATGAAATTTGGTACGAAGACAGTTTGAGTCCCGAAAAGTGGTTTATCCCAAAAAACGTATACTCCCGAGTTAACTCTCCTTGATAAACGAGAAGTTTTAGAGTAGATAAAGGTACTTATTTGCAACAGCCTAAACAAACTAATTTGTGTTGTAGAGTAGCCATGTTTTTTTACGCCATTGGTTAGTAAACGAGCCCAGTTATACCGGTAAATAAAAAGCTCTCTGCGGACTTTTTTTTACACCGTTCATTTATTCGACACAGCGAGACACTTCTATCCTATACTATACGCGGGGGTGCCAGAGACTGTTTGTTTACTTACATTGGCTAAGGTACCTACATGTGGAATGTGAGTTATACCTATGTACTTAAAAGACTCACATAAAGTGACACGTGTTTTCCCTCTAGGCAACAGTAGATAAGACGTATTTTTGTCCTTCTTTTATGTACACTCATTAAGTAATTATTATTCATGAATAAAATATTTTCTTGCACAACTGTGTCCACATCGTTACGGAGAAGATGTTAGAATGAATATTGTGATATCCATGTGTAAGTAGCTTTTACAAATGCGAAAGTAAGTAACTCTGTCTGTCTGTTAAATCGCAGAACAGATTAAATGAAATTCGGTACGGAGATAGTCCCGAGAGGACATTAGCTACTTTTTATCCCGGAAAAACGGCAATCCGATCTCTACTTAGGCAGGTATAGCACGACACAACTTAGAAGGCGCGCGGCGAAGCACTTAGGCCGTTGACGTAGAGTCTATTATTGCTTAATCCGCGCGCCTTCTAAGTTGTTTCTTGCTATACCTAGTTACTTGCTTCTCGAGTTTTGACATATTAATATCCACAGGACTATTGGTGCCTTTATCCCTACATATCCCTACCTACTTATTTCAACATAGTTATGATGAAATTCAATTAAAATTTCCCACTGAGCTTTTTGGTTGAAGGAAAACATCGTGAGGAAACGTTCACGCACGCATCTGCGAAGTAATTGAAGGTTGGTTGTGTGTGAAGTCCCAAATTCGCACTTGGCACGCGTGGGGACTATTGTATAGTATAGCCCAAACCATGCCCAAACCCTCAAGTGATGAGAGAATGGCTTATGCCCAGCAGTGGTACGGACGTAAATAAGCTGTTATGGGGTGGTAGTGGGTATTTTATTTTTTATTTTTTGCACAGTTGAATTCACGGTCGTCTCGCAACTTACTTATTATTCATTAGTTAGCAGCTGTGCTGTGTCCCATACATTTTTCAATACCTATCCATCACTGACTCATCGATAAAACTGTTTTTAAATAAAGGGGACTGAAAATAATGTAAATGTATGCGACCTACGTTTACTTTCATTCGTAAGCACACAGCCTCTAGAGCATTGAATTTTTAGACATATTATAAAAAGTAAAATAAAGGTATTTACTTAAAATAATTACCATAATCACCATATAATCACCGTAGTATAAATTACTACTACCTACTACATCCTATTTGCGTCCCACTGCTGGGCACAGGCCTCCTCTCATCACGAGAGGGTTTGCTCTATAGTCCCCACGCGGGCCCAGTGCGGATTGGAGACTTCACACACATATTTCAATCATCCTTCACCGCAAAGCTCAGTGGTAAAATCAAATTGAATTTCGCACATAGTTAGAGGTGCGAGCCGGAATCGAACCCCCGACCCTCTGCATGAGAGGCGGTAGGTCGAACCACTAGACCACCACGGCTTCTAGTATAAATTCAGTATAAATTAAATAACAATTAATTATCATCATCATTTTAGCCGAAAGACATCCACTGCCGGTGCTGGACATAGGCCTCCCCCAAGGCTCACCACTCAGACCGGCACTGAGACCTCGTGAAGGTCGCGGGTAACCGGTGGAAGCAAGCAAAACAGGAACAATAAATGCGAAGAAATAATTTTAAATTGAACGCATCTTTACAGTGTTGTTATAGTTCTGAAAATTACCCTATTTCAACCTTTATGTTTGAAACTGTACAACACCACTTAGATAGAACGCGTGCGGCGAAGCAATTATTCCGTTGACGCATATTTTCTTATTGCTTAATCCACGCCTTCTAATCTGTAAGCTGTATATGGATGAAAATAGACAAAGTGCTTGATTTATTTTATCATGAACTAGCTTCTGCCCGCGACTTCGCCCGCGCGGAACGTGGCTATAGCGTTCCCGCGGGAATTGAGCGTTAAACTATAACAAAATATATACGAAAACCTTCCTCTTGAAACACTCTATCTAATAAAAACTGCATCAAAATCCGTTGCGCAGTTTTAAAGATTTAAGCATACATAGGGATATAGGGACAGAGAAAGCGACTTTGTTTTATACTATGTAGTGATAAGAATAACATTCTGTATCAAGAGTGAAGAAATAGAATTTTCTGTGCTGTAGATAGCCCGTTAAAAATACAAATGTTTTTGTGGCATTACAGCGGTTTTTACATTTATTTATTTATACTTTATTGTAAAATAAAAAAATATAAACGTCACACTTAATGCCTAAAGGCATTCTCTACCAGTCAAACAAAGCCAAACAGAGAGGTACATGAGTAGGTGCATTTAACTGAAATAACAAAGAATATATTGACAAATAAACATACATAAAAATACATAAACGTAAATAAATACTAGTAATACACTAATATATTATACATCTAATACACATCTTTACATTTTTTGCTTTCCTTCACTAAATTTACCCCATTTTCAGGGAGATCACTATTACCCGGCCACCCGTCGCATTGCGGCTGAATCACGTTGCTCGTTGTCACAATCTACTGTCATGTCACCATCCGACTGTCACCCCGTGCCCGTACTCAACTAATAGGCGGTGCCTGCTGCCATGCACAAAATCAAGATTTAAAGGTAAACAAAGTGTTATTACAAACTATCTCCGCTATACTCAACACGGAAACACGCAAATATCATCGCAAAATGTACTTTGCAATGTCATTCTAACCTCACTTCGTTTCGTATTTATTCTATGGATTATCATTGTTTACGTGATTCGGTATTAAATATAACGGTCCTAAGCTTCTATTCGCTCTAGAAACTATTGAAACATGCCCTAGAGTCCTATATTTTTACATATGACTTATGCTTTTTTTTTTTTTAATCGGTTTTTGATTCGTAGATTAGGATAACGAGATACGGTCATAAACTTCACATTTTTTATGTAAATAATCGCTTGTGGTATAATTTAGTCATGTATGAGTGTCGGGGACTTTGGTTATTAACTTATACTTTGAGTTTTTCTTGTATAGTTATTTTAGAAATTCGATAATGTTTTTTTGCTGAATCAACTTTTACATTCTTTCATGTGTCCTGGACACAGAATCTGTTTTCCAGGTGTAGTCAGCCTGCCTTTTTCATGACTACATTGATATGAAGGTATCCTCTTGTTTTCCTTTAAAATTACAACAAGCTGACGTCTTCATTCCTTCGTAGCCCAGATTTTATGGCTTGTCCAATAGACAATTGAAGATATGGGAGCAAGCAAAAGTCGAGTCACTCTTTTCTACTAACTTGAAGAAAATTTATACAGTATTGACGAATTTAATTTTCAAATTCGTATCGATTGTATTGAGCTGGGTTCTACAATTCTACATATGGTTAACCTATTTTGTTGAGGCTATTTAAATATAATAGGTTATTATATTATTGACCTAGTCTTACTACTACTACTACAGCCTATTTGCGTCCCACTGCTGGGCACAGGCCTCCTCTCATCACGTGAGGGTTTGGGCTATAGTCTCCAAGCGGGTCCAGTGCGGATTAGGGACTTCACACACATCTTTCAGTTACTTCGCAGATGTGTGCAGGTTTCCTCACGATATTTTCCTTCACCGAAAAGCTCAGTGGTAAATTCAAATTGAATTTCGCACATAAGTAAACTTAGAGGTGCGAGTCTTAAACAAAACTAAATAAATCTTGAACCTGGATGTATTAGGTATGAGTATATAAGTACTTACAGGTATGTAGAGAAATATAAAATGCAAACATTCACAACATACATAAACATTCTCTTCAGGGTTTTCTCAAGAACTTAAAAACAATAGTTTCCTGACCATTCAACAACTGACAGAATGTTAACATGTATTATTCATCAGTTTATTAATAGTGTACTACAGTAGGTACACATACTATGATTGTCTGTGTACTAAAGACAATTGAGGGCTTAGACAGATAGACAGAAAGCTGTGGTGGCCTAGTGGTTCGGCCTACCTCCTCTCATACAGAGGGTCGGCGGTTTGATTCTGGCTCGCACCTGTATGTTTACATTGTGTGCGAAATTCATTTTGTATTTACCACTGAGCTTTTCGGTAAAGGAAAACAATGTGACGAAACCGAATGTTTCAGTTACTTCGCAGATGCGTGAAGCATCTGCGAAGTAACTGAAAGATGTGTGTGAAATCCCGAATCTGTACTGGGCCCGCGTGGGGACTACCCAAACGCTCTCGTGATGAGAGGGGCCTGTGCCCAGCAGTGGAACGCAAATAGGCTGTAGTCTGTAGGCAGATATGGCTCGGAATTAGCGAGCAGGACAACATTTTTTTTTTTAATTTAATACCCAAGGTCCAAGGGTGAAAAGTTAGCAAATCACACCAACAATACCCAAAAAAATGTTGACCATCCATGTCCTGAACATTCTGTATATTGCAGTGTCATATATTGGTGAGGCTAGAGAGGTATCTACTACTACTGCAGTCTATTTGCGTCCCACTGCTGGACCCAGGCCTCCTTTCATCACGAGAGGGTTTGGGCTATAGTCCCCATGTGGGCCCAGTGCGGATTGGGAACTTCACACACATCTCTGAATTACTTGGCAGATGCGTGCAGGTTTCCTCACGATGTTTTCCGTCACCGAAAAGCTCTGTGGGAAATTCAAATTGAATTTCGCACATTAAGTAAACTTAGAGGTGCGAGCCGGAATCGAACCCCCAACCCTCTGCATGAGAGACGGCTTCAGAGAGGTATGCCATAAGATATGTATTTTACGTCACACCAGGCCGAAAAGCGGGATTTACCGCCCTTGGGCGCTACGAAAAATCCCTCTTCACGGCCAGGTGGTGACGTAAAATCGTATACTAACCATGGGCGGTCGTAAAGAAATCCTCAGACCGCTAGATTATAGCCCTCGCCTCCGGCTCGGGCCTCAATTACCCGCGATCTGAGACTTTCTTTACTTGACCGCCCTAGGTGTGTAATGTACTATTATTTATTGTATAACAGGGAAATAAAAAGGGAAAGAGTTCACATTAGCGTGCATTAGCATATTAATCATATTATGCGGTAGATTATAGATTATACTGTGTTTTTTTGCAGTTTCCTTGTCTAATGTTTATGTTTTTGTTTTTTAACATATAGGTCTGTTATTACAATATTTATTTTCTAATACACTTCTCTCATTTAATCTTCTGGCAAAGGGGTCAGTATAACAACAATAAATAGTTGGTTTTTCCTTCCTGTGTTGTATCTTGGGATGCTATACATTTCAGTAGAATAATGAAACGGGAAAATCAACATCCTGTTTATATTATTCCACCAAAAGCTCATACATACAACAATGGTGGAAAAAAAGCCCACAATGCTGTCCAAATATTTCGGCCTGAGATCAAAAATTTGACTTAGTTCTAAGTAGGTACAATTTGTTCACTTAACAAAATAAATACACTAAACATAAATAAACTGCGGGTCCATTGCGTATGCCACTTGGTTTGCGATCGCAAAACAACTGCGGGGTTTTTCCTGCGAAATATGATTTGGGTCCCTTTAAGGCCGTTCCTATACCCAGCTCAGCCGTCACTGTCACTCGTGCAACGAGTGAAAGAGAAAGCGCCCGATTTAGTTAGTATTTAACGCGTTTTAATTTCTATATAAATACCGTCTAAAACATGGCATTTATAAAGCTGTCAATGTATGTAATGCATATGATATGAATAATTAGGGTTCCGTACCTCAAAAGGAAAAAACGGAACCCTTATAGGATCACTTTGTTGTCCGTCTGTTTTTCTGTTATATTTAGTTTTACACTTATATAATAAACTGGAGTAATGTTGGATTAAAGGTCCGAGTTAGAAGTTACTTTGTAATTAAATTGTATCGAGCGAAGTTTCGTATAACGTGTAACGAAAGCTGTCAATATGTGTTTTTTTCAGATTTTTAACATTTCTTAGAAAAGTATAATCTTACATGAGCAATTTGACGATGCTGGGACAGGGAACGGCCTTAAGAAAGAGGGGAGTTCCATGATTTTCGAGATCGGCAACCTACAACCTAGGGAGCGTTCAAGTATTACGTAACGCAATCTTTGGAGGCTTTTGATCCCCCCCCCCCCCATGTAACGCACCGTAACGTTTTTCTGTACGCCCCCCTCCCCCCTAGTAAAACGTTACGTTACCAAGTGACCATTTTTACCTAAAAATCACAATTATGTGGCGTAAAGTACCGGAAACAATGTTACGTAACGCGTAGTTCAAACACCCCCTCCCGTCCGCATCGTAACGTTTT
The DNA here is from genome assembly GCA_963971205.1 of Aethes cnicana. Lineage (NCBI taxonomy): Eukaryota > Metazoa > Arthropoda > Insecta > Lepidoptera > Tortricidae > Aethes > Aethes cnicana. The sequence continues at coordinate 4,468,542 of OZ020299.1, forward strand.
AGCACTTTAAAGCTTAATATTTCACAAACGCATCACTAAACCAAAAAATGGTTTTAACAAACCCACAATTTTTTTTAAAGACCTATTCAACGATATACCGCACCATGGGCTACGCAAGAAAAAAAAAAAACCATCCCCACTTTACGAGTAGGGGAGGTACCTTATAAAAAAATATATTTCAAAATTTTATTGTACCACTTTGTCAGCGTAACTAATATGTATATTCATGCCAAATTACAGCTTTCGAGAACTAAGCATCTTCGAGCAATAGTGCGGACAGACGGACGGACGGACGGACATGGCGAAACTATAAGGGTTCCTTGAGGACTTCGGTACCCTAAAAAGTGACTTGCGGACTATGTCTTATTATTATTAGCAACCATTCAATCTTACTTAATAGTAGAGATCTTCTAATATCTAAAGTCCCGCGCCTTCACATTTCAAAACGCTTCAATTTTTTTATTATTATTTAAAAAGCACCACCAACACTCAACGCATAGTTGATGGCAGTCTCAACACGCACACATGTGTTGAGAGTGTTGGTGGTGCTTTTTTAATACATTGAAGCGTTTTGAAATGTGAAGGCGCGGGACTTTAGATAGTAGAAGATCTCTAGTACTGAATTAGTTTTGTAAGTTTTTATCAAGTTTTATTTATTTTTAACGAAAGCTTGCCTATTTTTGATTTAACTCATCTAGTTCGGTTTAGTCTTTTTTTCAGTGAATTCGCGACACACACTACACACATTACGCAGTGCGTAATGTGTAGTGTTTAACTGTTTATATCACGTCAACACGAAAGTAGTGCATTATCTATCTACGAGTAGATTCATATTGTCTGTTGTAGGGATAATCTACGCTTCTATGTATGTATTTGGAAAGTATTTAAAAAACACCACCAACACTCTCAACGCATGTGTGCGTGCTGAGACAGCCGTCAAACAGAGGGTGTTGTGGTGCTTTTTAGGGTTCCGAAGTCCACAAGGAACCCTTATAGTTTCGCCATGTCCGTCCGTCAGTCCGTCCGTCCGCACTATTGCTCGGAGATGCTTAGTTCTAGAATGCTGTAATTTGGCATGAATATACATATTAGTTACGCTGACAAAGTGGTATAATAATTTTTTTAAATACATTTCTTTTTATAGGGTATACCTCCCCCACTCTTAAAGTGGGGATGTAATTTTTTTTCTTGCTTAGCCCATAGTGCGGCATGTCGTTGAGTAGGTCTTAAAAAAATATTGTGGGTTTGTTATAGTACATTACACACCTAGGGCGGTCAAGTAAAGAAAGTCTCAGATCGCGGGTAATTGAGGCCCGAGCCGGAGGCGAGGGCTATAATCTAGCGGTCTGAGGATTTCTTTACGACCGCCCGTGGTTAGTATACGATTTTACGTCACCACCTGGCCGTGAAGAGGGATTTTTCGTAGCGCCCAAGGGCGGTAAATCCCGCTTTTCGGCCTGGTGTGACGTAAAAACTATTTTTTGATTAAGTGATGCGTTTGTGAAATATTAAGCTTTAAAGTGCTATTTTTTGTTAGAGTCGCGTGTCCGTCCCCCCGCCAGTTAAATGGTGGTATTTGGATGGCTGAAAAAAATCACGGTTGTGGCATATATAACGTAGTTGAATGGAAAACTATCACAGCTAAGTAGGCTGTACAAACTTACGAGTCATAGTCGACCAACTTATGAAATGATTAAAAAACCAATGATTTTTCTCGAGCGGCAGGGGCGTCGGGCGGGTACGTCATACCACAGGCTAGCTAGATGCTAATAAGTCTTACAAAGGTACTGTTGGCATCGTCAACTTCGGAACCCTATACTTTGCGCGTGGCCCGACACTCACTTGGCCGGTTTTTAATTACTTTGAAGCGTTTTGAATTGTGGAGGCGCGGGACGAACTATAATAGATTACCTATCTCTAGCGCAGATAATTCTTCTTCTGCCTTCATATTCATATTATATATTATATCGCGTGAACCCTATCTAGGCTTAACGGGTATCTAATCTTTCAATTAATAGCTGTTGTTATTTTTCAGCCCTGGGTGATACTGTGATATTTTGATACTTAATAGATTTATTTTTAATATCCATGTTGTAAGTATGTTATCGACAAATGTATATACATAGGTACTGGAAATATTTAAATACAGTGTGCCTGGCCAACGTCAAAGAGATGTTTACAATTTTGCACCCTATTACGTTGCGTTAAGGTTCAAGTGTTAATATCTCTGACTGCTTTGTTTATACTAAAATTAGTTCAATAACTAAGTTCAATATAACAATTAGACATTTTTCAAGATAAACAAGGTAAGCAAGGTAAACGCGCTAGTCTTGTACGCACTGAAGGCCAACCATTGTTATCCGTGATTAAATGTCTACGTTATGAACATTGACCTATAATAAGTAATAACATATGGACGAACAGTGCCTTACAGAATATGTCCTCAAAATATATGGAGCAAACTGACATTAGAAAATACTTTCCAATATGCTATTAACGCCTCTTTATAACGAAGGCCAAACGGGTGCCCGAGCTGTTCGGGCACCCGTTTTGACGGGGCCATTTTTCTCCGGCTGATTGTGAATCCTGGTTATGAAGAGTTTGAGCGTCTATCACCGGAGCCTAGCCGATGACTGGTGCCATTACCTTACTTATTATTTACGTATGTAGGTATAGATTGCAAATCGAATTAGCACAAACATATTAAATTTTTTGTAAGGCGTTACTAATTCGAAAACGATTTCGGTATCTATCTAAGATTTAGTAAACTTTCAGTTCATTAGTACTTTTAGAGAAAATCGTGTGTTACTTATTATAATTAGCTCCCGCTAACTTATTGCTTAAGGATTAGCGCTACGCGTAGAACTATTCTATGCCTTACGCCCTTTGACGAGTTTTTAACATACATTTTATGTTTGAAAATACTTCTAACCTAATTAGCTAATAAACTAAGACATGTAAAAAAATATATTTTACATCACCCTTGGCCATAAAGTGGGATTTTCTGCCCGCTACGCGGAGAGAAAATCTCACTTCTTGGCCAAGGCAAGACGTAAAACTTTTGACAAACCACGGGCGGCAATTCGTAAAGCCCCAGATCGCATATTTATGGCCCTCACCTTCGGTTCGAGCCACAGAAACCTGCAATCTGGGACATTTACGAATTCACCACCCTAGGTCTGTAATGTACTAATAAATTGTTTCTGTATAACTTAGCAAAATATTGTTGTACATACCTAACCATTTTTTTCTGTCTTTCCAGATTCTGAAATGCGGTGATAGTCCATACTCGGAACCCAGCTTTTTTTTAATGTCCAAATTTGACGAATCTCTTCCGAATTAAAATTCGCACAATTTCGGCAACAGTACGGGCACCCAGCTTGCACAAGCAAATTCATATTAGCTCGATAGCTAAGGACTTAATATCTTGGTACCCAAGAAAGTCTGCATCACTGTACAGTTATATATTTTGTATTTACTTTAGCCGCCATGGCTGAATCGAAATCTATTGAGGAGGTGACTAAAATGATGTCGGAGATCAGCGTTTTGTCATTTCGCAAGTTACAAGACGTCAAGCGTCTAGCCGTCCACTTTCGCAACGTTATCTACCACCCGTTGACGCAAGAGAACGCTGTGATACTAAACTATTTGAAGAACTTAAACGAGACCCATATGAAAGTGTTCACGCAGAAACGGGAGGGCGTCGAGGTGGAGTACATTTTCACGACTGAAAAGAAGAGCAGCCTGCAGAGGCAGCGCTTCAACAGTCTTCCAGTGAGCGAAGTACCTGAGCTGCTTAAAACTGAGCTGCTGACCGATGAGAATGCTAAACAAGTGCACATTTGCACGGATTGTAACGTGGAGATTGAGTTGAACGACGAGGAGCCTTTGATGGAATCGCTGCAGAAGCATTTCAACTTGGAAGTGCATCTGCCAAAGCCCAAGGTGAAGCGGGAGAGTATCGATGTGGCTGAGCCGATAATCCTGCCCAATATGTCGCGCAGGCTGTCAGCTATGGAGTGTGGAGAGACTCCGTCGCAGACGATAGACATCCAAGCGCATCTGATGCAACTCATGAAGCCCAGTGAGAAGGTAGACCGCATGTTCCTCGCGAAACTCGAGGCGTCCCTCATTCGACACCTCCCGGACAATTCTGAGGCGAGCATCGACGCAGCTGTCAAGTTTTACAACGGCGCCTACGACAAACTCTGCCAAGAAATGGCCACTATAGACTTCTCAGCCCTCACCAGCTCAGTGGCACCCATAATCATGAGCATCAAGGACAACGTCAACCAACACTTTTCCGCTGACGCGAACAAAAACTTCGAAAACGAAGACAACGATCAAGCCCCCGAGAAACCTGCCAAGAATCAAGTAAAGAAATACCGTTATTACGGCCCCATCGAAAACTATATCGTTAAGTTATTGTTGAATCACAAGCTGCTCTCCTTAGTCGACGATCGTACGGGGAAACTAGCGTTCTTCTGTATGGCCTGCGAGTATTATACGTTGAGATTCCGCTACGACAGTGTCTTAAATCATGTGTTCAGCGAAACGCACATACACAACCTCGCTTCCATTTTACAAGCCGACAAAAACATACCGTCTTCCATAGACAACAGGTCAATCGAGAGCATCAAAGAGATGAACCGGAAGTTCCTCGTCAGTCACAGTATTACCGAAGACGCGAGCGGATACAACTGTGCACTTTGCAAGACCGCAGTAGACTCCGTCGAAGCTTCCGTCCTGCATATTTTGGACGAGAATCATCTCGGAAAACTTTCCGATAAAATCTACCGCAAGGCGAAAGCCAACAACCCAGAAGGGTCGATCCCCGACGAGTGGGGACCAAAGAGTCTGGACTGGTCGAAGTTCCTGGCCAGCATCGGGAAACCTCTGAACAATCGGGACCACGTAGTCATCGAGAATTTCATCAAACCTTCGGGAAAGATCGCAAATTACTGTTCCTGTTGCGATATGACGCTGAAAGGTCCCAGGCAGGTGCTGTTCAACCATATTCGCCAGAAGAAGCATCTGCGCAACTCTGCGCCGCATAAACTGGCGTTGCTCTACAAGAACCACTGTCGGCCATCGGAGTATTTCGCGAGTTTCGGCAATTACTACGTCTGTGCGCTTTGTCCGAAGTACATCGCAGTGCCTTCCTTCGCGGCGATCGTGGAGCACCTCGAGAGCACTTTGCACGTAGAAACAATCGCGAAACTGATCCGTTCGGCTCTATACGACCAGAACATCGATCAGGAGCTTCTGTCTCAGAACAAAATCGCAACCAACGGGGAAATCAAGTGTGAATTCTGCGACGTAACCTTCCAGGATGTGAACGAAGCCGTGACTCATGTTCTATCCAGTATCCAGCACCAGAACGCTTTCGTGGACGCTAAAACGCGGGCCAACAAGGGAGACATCATTGGGGTGTACATGCAAGGGAACTACGTGCTAAACACCGAAGGAGCCACTTTCAACTGCGTGACTTGTAACGGGGCGTTCAGTTCGATTCGCTCGCTCCTCTGCCATTTGGTTTACGCCGACCATTTCACCGAGAAACCATCGGCGGAAAATGTGTTCCGTTTCTATTTGGAATTGAAGCATAATATAAATATGTTGGCGCGGAATAAATATGTGTATTATGATTTTGGGAAGCTGAAGTGTGGCGTTTGCGACGCGGACGTCGAAGATACCGAGAATGCCAAGAGGCATGTGGTGTCGCCACGCCACAGAGAAAACATGGGGGCCACTTATGTTAATGTTAGTTTAGATGTGTCTGGAAACGAGTGAAAGGTGAGATCTTGTTCATTTTACTTCCTAAATTAGAACTTCTCTTCTTGTGACCGTCAAGATAGCGTACACCGTAACAATATCCAGGATCTGATTATGCAAATAAATAGTACCCAAATAGTACCCACCGCCCATTAAATGTCACCATTCTAGCTATAATAGAAGCTGAGATAATCAACCACTTAACTTTTTACGAACTTGAGTGAATACTGTGCGAGTTTCCGTGGTAACGCAGCCAAATTTCGTACACCGTTAAATGTGGGCATATCTCTGCTTCTATTCTATTATAGATAGAGTGGTGAAATTTGACGGTCGTAGGGTACTATTTTTTGAGCTATAAATCATTTCCGAGAACCGAGCCGTTCCAGAGATCCACGCGGTGTACGCCAGCTTGACGCTCGGTAGCGTACACCGTGAACTGGCCTTATATTTCGAAAAGCTTAAGGGTACTATTTTTTTAACCTAGATATTCCGTAGGTACTATTTGGGTACTATTTATTTGCATAATCAGATCCTGGATATCGTTACGGTGTACGCTATCTTGACGGTCCCCTCTTCTTCAGGCCATGTCCAACTTCTGCTCAACGAGCTCAAATCACGTTATTTTCCCCGCAATAAGAGTTACCGTGTTTTTGCTCACTAGTTGGCGCCACTAGCGTTAGGATGCGTTGGATAGAGGTCCTGCCTGAGAATGAGATATAGCTCTCAATAGTTCATTTATTAAGGCCGTTCCCTGACCCAGCATCGTCGAATTGCTCATGTAAGATCATACTTTCCTAAGAAATGTTAAAAGTAAAAAATAGGAAAAAAAACATACGTTATATTTGATTATATCATCCTTACATTGACAGCTTTCGTTACACGCTTCACGAACTTTCGCTCGATGCATTTTAATTCAAAAGTAACCTCTAACTCGGACATTTAATCCAACTTTACTCCAGTTTATTATATCAAACAGTGTAAAACTAAATATAACAGAAAAATTATCCACATTATATGCATACATTGACAGCTTTATAAATGCCATGTTTTTAGACGGTATTTTCATAGAAATTAAAACGCGTTAAATACTAACTAAATCGGGAGGTCTGGGCGTAGCGCTTTCTCTTTCACTCGTTGCACGAGTGACAGTGGCGGCTGAGTTGGGTATAGGAACGGCCTTAAGTTAGATACAGACTATAAAATTTAGGAAGCTGAAATTGGGTATATACATTCCTTGGAGAGTGTAGGGGAGCACTTAGTATTTCAAAAATTTCCGAGAGATGCTAGTATATAAAATAGGGATGACGACAGGGTGAAAAAAATCGAAATTCTAATCGTATTTTTTGTTTTATCAAATTAACAAAGAATGACCAAGTTAAAACGCATTAAAGTTGGAGAGTGGGGGCTAACTACGTCACCGTTAGGTATAAATCGTACCTAACCGTGACGTCACGTGATTTCAACTCAATATATCTCCGTATAAGTTTGATTACGTGAAAAAAGAAAAACGTGTCCAATACTTTTCAATAATTTTCCTGATAGACTAAGGAAAAAAAAGTTGTCGTCATCCCTCTTTTCAACAAGTCGCGTGTACGGCACGCTAGCGGTGTCCCATATCTTACGAGAACGCATGAGTGCGTTGCTGTGCACTTCAGTGATGAGTGAATGTTGTTTATGTAGGGTGAGGTGCTTCATGCTTAGTTGACAGACTCCTGATCGTTAAATATGGCCGCCGAGCTGTCATTCTATACAGAAACGTCATTTTATCCCATAGTAAAATATTTTACAATGCATATGCTCAGAAAGCCCCATTTATGTTGGTAAACATTAACGCATTCACTGCCACCGACGCATATGTGCGTTTTGCTGACTTTCCCGCAGTGCCTTGAACGCACATGTGCGTTGCAATGTTCCCTTAATGACAGATGTGGCACCTGGCGAATGTTCGTAAAACAGAAGTGGCAGTGAATGCCTTAAAGCAGAAAGTTTTACGTTTGTGCATACTGTGCGGGAATGAAAATAGGATCTACTTTCCCGCACGCTACAGTGTGCGGGTAAGTAAAATGTCTGTAGCGTCCAAACTAAAGTGATCTGAACAAAAGAATTATATTTCTATTTATTTTGGGTGTTTTAAAATTATTAATGCCTTAATAAATAAAACTTTTACTTCTTAAATATATATTTTGTGTTTCCTCGCATGATGCATTGTAAAACGTTGTATTACACTCGTGCGGATAGTGCGGATACTTTCCGCACTTGTACCATAAATAACTATAACGTTAACTTAGCTCTGTATGTGAGCAATATCTAGGAGGCGCTTCCAGTTTCCATACAGGCTACTTAGGCAGCGACATCTATTATATAATTTAACAATTATTTCGGGCGTACGCTACGCTGATTTGTATGAAGGTTGTCCTTCTAGGTTTACCTTCTTCTATGATGTTAAATAGATGAATCAATAATAGATAATTGTTGTCTTGTCCCCAGTTATGCCTGTGCGTTGCCGCCGTGTTACATTGACGACCTATATTAAGTGCTGACGGTGAATAGTTTTACAATGAAATTTTAATAAAATGAAATAAATAATTTTATAATTCAGTATTGTTTTACTTACCTTAACCAGAGACATGGTAATTTATACAGACTGACAAACTCCTCACTGCGGTGTACATTGGAAAAGCTCTGTACGTTAGTGCTACTGTTACAACACGAAATTTAGTAATATACGAATATGCTGCAAATGTTCATCTACTACACCTATGATTAATTCCCTATGATACGTTAAAAATCAAAATCAAGTTCTGTCAACCAATTTTCTATACGTGGGCATAAAGTAATAGTACATTACAGACCTAGGGTGGTGAATTCGTAAATGTCCCAGATCGCAGGTTTCTGTGGCCCGAACCGAAGGTGAGGGCCATAAATATGCGATCTGGGGCTTATGAATTACCGCCCGTGGTTTGTCAAAAGTTTTACTTCTTGCCTTGACCAAGAAGTGAGATTTTCTCTTCGCGCAGCGGGCAGAAAATCGCACTTTACGGCCATGGGTGACGTATAATTCATTTTACAAAATTGAATTCGATGATGTAATGACGTTCGAATCTAGAACATCTTCGAACAGCAAACGGCCACCTGTATTCTTCAGCAAGACAAAATGAAAGTTCGTTCGAAATTCAAATGTGGGCTATTGTATAGTCAATGCTTGTAAATGAAAATCAAATGCTGTGCATGCAACTGTACATAAGTATGCCTGTGATCTTATTATGAAACTGACCTAGCGGCTCGTTTCATAAAACCACACTCTTATTTTGAGGTCACTCATTATGTAACAGCTGCATAAACTACAATTGCGGCATTTTTTCTCCAATCCAGCAAATGCACGTCTACCCAGGACGCTCTCTTCAACCTCTGTCGACCTAATGCTGAGTGTAGGTCTCCTCCATTGCACTACGTCACTTGAGATCTTCGGCTTTTCGCCTCCAATCCTTTCCAGCTACTTGGACAAGATCGTCCATCTTGCGTTGCCTGCCCACAGTCCTGGCTCTCCATTCGAGTACCTTCACGCCCCACCCGTCGTCCTACCCAGTACCGACTCTGTGTAAATTACTCCCAGAGTATGGAAGAAATAAAACTTGCAAGTAAAATAAATAAGCAACTGATAATTATTATTTTTATTTTACATTATTTGACACGATATTTTTATTTTTACACAGCTATAATTGCGTACATCGAAAATAAAAAAAGAACAAATTAGTCTATGGTGATTATTTTGCCGCCATTTTTCGCAGACCGTTTTCGTTTAGTCTATGGTCGCTTGTTCAGTTTGCGATTTGAGGAGGCAGAGCCGAGAAGGGTATTATTTTTGGCGCTTTTGGACTGTCGCATGTGCAGAAACAGTTCTTGCCGTGACGTCCGTTTGGAAGAATGAGGACTTTCAGGTTCATATTAGTTTCGAGGGCGTGCAGGATTTCTGAAACAGGTAAAAAATCATTTAAGTGCTGCATAGGCAGTATAGGTTATACGGGTAACTAACTGAAATATGAATTACTTATAGATCTCATAAAATTAAATACCTACCTATAAGTACCTATGTGTACGTAATATGTCGTAAGTTCATCGTCATATTATAACGATCCGATAGTAAGTACGTAGGTAAGGATGTACAATAATGTACCACAAGAGACCAGTAACATTGATATTTTCCATCAGAAAATTGGCCCATTTCTGTATGAGTCCGAAAAAACATTGTACGAAACTTGCAATCCTAGTTTCATCTTTATTTTCAGTGTATTAAGTAGGGGAGAGGGGGGCAGCTATCACTGAAGGCAGCTTAGAACAAATGCGTTCAAAGACGTATTTTTAGTGCGATTATGGTCCAAATCCATTTTTTGGGCTCGCAACACTGACCCACACAACTGTCACTTGACAGATTTGACGTTTGACAGAACATGAACAAACCAGTAGCATATTTTGATTTCGATATCAACTGTTAGCGGTTTTGCTCCCCGTGTCTAAGGATTTTCAGGCTTTATTTGAAGGAAGCGGTAAGTGAAACTTAATTTATTTGATAGTACAATGAATTAGCTTTAGTGACGAAGAATAAACAATCAGAATTTGCAATTGTTTTGGAAGATATCGATGTTTATTTTTTTTAATAGGTGTTGGGGTAGTTTTGAAAAAAAATTAGGAGGCAGTTTTGATTAGCAATCTGTTCAAAACTACCCCGGTCATAAGGAATGTTCATATCTGCCCCGATATAAACTGACATGTAGGTAGGTACGTAAACTCAAAATAATATTATCTTAGTAATTTAATAAATGCTCATAACGCATTTACCTGAATTAATTGGTCAAGCAAATCACGTCAGTAGAAAAGGGCGCGGAATTCCTATGGGAGGATATCCCTTCGCGCCTACACTTTTCAAATTTGCCGCCTTTTTTACTGACAAGATTTGCTTGAACGAGTATGGTAGTCGAGTCTATTGTCTGTTTTTCTCTCGTTTTATATGATAAAATGAAAATTTTAATTAAAACGTTTTATATTTTTTTATTTATCTACAACTAAAACATAATAAATACTGAATCACTATCCCCTGTTACATTGTTGGGGTAGTTTTGAACAATAGTGTGTGCAAAACTGCCTCAAGGGGGCAGTTTTAATAGAATTTCAATACTTTACAAAGGTACCCTCCTGAGGCACCTTTGAACACTACAAAAAACATTTCTGGTCAAAAGTACCCCCTCATAGTTATAACTGCAAATTATATGAGTAAAATGTTAATACGACCATTTCTAGTGACTAACTGTACTAAGTACAGGTAAAAAAAATTACGTATATCTCGATATTGTTGCCTTACAATCCAGATTTCAAATCTGCCCCAAGTAAATTCAAAGCTACCCACGCTTGGGGCAGTATTGAACATTATTCCTTGAGTTGCAAAATTCTGAATTGTACCTTTGTCTTTAGCTTTGGACATGTGCAAATGCATTAATTACATAGGTTAATAACATACGTTGTTGTGTAGAGGCTTAAAACTGGATTTTATGGGTAATATTTTGAAATACGTCAAGGAGTGTAAAAAGTGTACCAGGCTGCCCCCCTCTCCCCTACCTATAATAAGTAATGTATTTTTGAGGCGCCCATTTTAAAATGTGTCATTCGAATGCCGTGCACGGTTGTGTTGTAATCGAGTGGCAGGCATAGCACCAGTTTACTTTTAAGATAAGTATCAATTGTGTGATTTGTTTGTTACTTGTTACTGTGCCTAAATTAAATAAATAAATAATCAAATCAGGAGTCTTTCGATGAGGGTCGCCCATGGAAGTAGTAACTAATAACTGGAAGTAGCACTGTGACCAAAAATTGTGCCAGGTGCACGGGGGTGAGGGGCGTAATGGGCGTAAAAGGCTTGTCATCTCTCTTTATCTAACTTCATAGCGAGAAACAAAGACAAAAGAAGCCTCGGGTAAAATATTGGGCCCGTTTTTTATAAATGTAAACTGTTTACTTAAACTTGTCGTTTTTGTCAAATAAATATTTTTCTTCTTCTTCTTCTTCTTCTTAAAATACGACACGACACACGACTTCAGGATATTAATTTAAAAGTTTAAAATATTGAAACGTACTTAGTCCACGACCGTACCAAATGTCACCAAAAACGGTTGAGCGCTTTAGCAGTGAAAGCGTAACAGGCAGGCAGACCTACTTTACCATATATAACAATAACTGGCTGTTGCCCGCGAGGCCGCGACTTCGTATGCGTTTTTTCCGTTCTCGTGGGAATTTCGGGAAAGCCCCACTTAGTGCTCCCCTACACTCCCTAAGGAACCTACATGCTAAATTTCAGATGCCTTCGACCAGTGGTTTCCGCTGTGCGTTGTCATCAGTAAGTCAATCAGTCAGTCAGTAACTGAAGAATTCTTTAGGTATGTATTGATTTAGGTAGATTCTGGGTATGCTAGGGGCTAGGTTTGTGATGATACAATAGTAGATTGTGTGACTAGGGAGCAAAATGGCATATTTTTCCGCGGGTGACGGATTGAATCGAGAGCGACGAGAAAGATTCCAGAATATAATCCCGAGCGGAGCGAGGGATTCTAACGTGGAATCATGAGCTAGCAAGGGATTGAGCTATGTCACCCAAGGTTTAAATAATTTTGCTACCGTGTTGCACACTCTGTTTTTCACTCCTATGAGTAAACCAGTAGCAGTCGGGAACAATATCGTACTTTGCTCCCTAGAGAGCAAAACATTACTTTGCTCCCTGTTTGCGGGGCAGATATGGAGAAGGAGCAAAATCGCATTTTTCTCCCTCTAAACGGGGAACAAAGTACTCCTTTTCGAATAGGAGGAGTGAAAAAAACATTTCAGTACCTTTCGTTCCCTTCTGTATAGCAAGTTTGCCACCTTTCTTGGGGTCATCAGGTTTCTTAGGAGTCGACGGCGTTCCCGGCGCAGACGGCAGGTGTCCAGACGCCGATTCAATCTGTTCCTCTTCTTCTATCTTCTTAATACGCCTTTCTCTTTCTTCCTCCGTTAATTCTTTAATCGTTTTCTTGGATTTCTTAAGTCTCTGTATCTCTGTTTGTTCTAGTTCAGTTTCTCTTTCAACTTGTTCTCTTTCCTTCTTCCTGGTGCTTTCGGATTCGATTACTGTTTTCTTCTTTTCGATATCGGTTTCATTAGAGTTGTCTAATTTCTCTTGACGTTGTGGTCCACTTGGTTGTTCTGGACCACCTGGTGGTTGCGGGCCACCCTGTTTTTGTGGATGACCTGGTTGTTGTGGGTGACCTGGTTGTTGTGGGCCACCTGGTTGTGGCCTGTCTTGTTGTTCATCAACGTCGATTTTTTCCGAATGTTTACTTTCTTTTCTAATTCGAATTTCTCTTTCCTCTTCGCTCTCTTCTTCTTCTCTTCGTCTTATAATTCTCTTTCTTTTCTCTCTTTTACTTTCGTCGGTTTCATCTGTTTGATCAGGTTGAAGTGGGCTACTTGGTTGTTGTGGGCGACCTGGTTGTTTTGGCTGACCTTTTTGGTCTGGTTGCCCTGGCTTCTCCGGTTGCTTTGGCTGGCCTGTTTGGTCTGGTTCTGGGCCTGGATGTTCTGGGCTGCCTGGTTTTCCTGAATGTTCAGGGACGCTTGGCGTTTCTGGATAGCCTAGGCTGCCTGGTTTTCCTGGATGGCCTGGTTTTCCTGGCGTTCCTAGATGTCCTGGGCTGACTGGTTTTAATGGATGTTCTGGGCTGCCTGGCCTTCCTGGATGGCCTGGTTTTCCTGGCGTTTCTGGATGTTCTGGGCTGCCTGGTTTTCGTGGATGTTCTGGGCTGCCTGGTTTTCCTGGACGTTCTGGGCTGTCTGGTTTACCTGGATGTTCTGGGCTGCCTGGTTTTCCTGGATGTTCTGGGCTGCCTGGTTTTCCTGGACGTTCTGGGCTGCCTGGTTTTCCTGGATGTTCTGGGCCGCTTGGCGTTCCAGGATGACTTGGGCTGCCTTGCGTTCCTGGATGATCTGGACCGCTTGGCTTTCCTGGATGGCCTGGGCTGACTGGCGTTCTTGGATGTTCTGGGCTGCCTGGTTTTCCTGGATGTTCTGGGCTGCCTGGTTTCCCTGGGCGTTCTGGGCTGCCTGGTTTTCCGGGATGTTCTGGTCTGCCTGGTTTTCCTGGATGGCCTGGTTCTCCTGGCGTTCCTGGATGTTCTGGTCTGCCTGGTTTGCCTGGATGGCCTGGTTCTCCTGGCGTTCCTGGATGTTCTAGGCTGCCTGATTTTCCTGGATGTCCTGGGCTGCCTGGTTTCCCTGGGCGTTCTGGGCTGCCTGGTTTTCCTGGACGTTCTGGGCTGCCTGGTTTTCCTGGATGTTCTGGGCTGCCTGGTTTTCCTGGATGTTCTGGGCTGTCTGGTTTTCCTGGATGTTCTAGTCTGCCTGGTTTTCCTGGATGATCTGGACCGCTTGGCTTTCCTGGATGTTCTGGTCTGCCTGGTTTTCCTGGATGGCCTGGTTTTCCTGGCGTTCCTGGATGTTCTGGTCTGCCTGGTTTTCCTGGATGGCCTGGTTTTCCTGGCGTTCCTGGATGTTCTGGGCTGCCTGGTTTTCGTGGATGTTCTGGGCTGCCTGGTTTTCCTGGACGTTCTGGGCTGTCTGGTTTACCTGGATGTTCTGGGCTGCCTGGTTTTCCTGGATGTTCTGGGCTGCCTGGTTTTCCTGGACGTTCTGGGCTGCCTGGTTTTCCTGGATGTTCTGGGCCGCTTGGCGTTCCAGGATGACTTGGGCTGCCTTGCGTTCCTGGATGATCTGGACCGCTTGGCTTTCCTGGATGGCCTGGGCTGACTGGCGTTCTTGGATGTTCTGGGCTGCCTGGTTTTCCTGGATGTTCTGGGCTGCCTGGTTTCCCTGGGCGTTCTGGGCTGCCTGGTTTTCCTGGACGTTCTGGGCTGCCTGGTTTTCCTGGATGTTCTGGGCCGCTTGGCGTTCCAGGATGACTTGGGCTGCCTTGCGTTCCTGGATGATCTGGACCGCTTGGCTTTCCTGGATGGCCTGGGCTGACTGGCGTTCCTGGATGGCCTGGGCTGCCTGGCGTTCCTGGATGTTGTGGGCTGCCTGGTTTTCCTGGGTGTTCTGGGCTGCCTGGTTTCCCTGGAGGTTCTAGGCTGCCTGTTTGTTTCGGTAGTTTTGGTTGTGGCTTGTATTGTTGTTCATCAACGTCTATTTCTTCTGAATGTTTCCTTTCTTTTCTAATTCGAATTTCTCTTTCCTCTTCGCTCTCTTCTACTTTCTCTTTTCGTCTTCTAATTATCTTTCTTTTCTTTATTTCACTTTCGCCGGTTTCATCTGTTTGATCTGGATGTTTTGGGCTGCCTGGTTTTCCTGGATGTTCTGGGCTGTCTGGTTTCCCTGGATGTCCTCGGCTGCCTGGTTTTAATGGATGGTCTGGGCTGCCTGGTTTTCCTGGACGTTCTGGGCTGCCTGGTTTTCCTGGATGTTCTGGGCCGCTTGGCGTTCCAGGATGACTTGGGCTGCCTGGCGTTCCCGGGTGATCTGGACCGCTTGGCTTTCCTGGATGGCCTGGACTGCCTGGTGTTCGTGGATGCTCTGGGCTGCCTGGTTTTCCTGGATGTTCTGGTCTGACTGGTTTTACTGGATGGCCTCGTTTTCCTGGCGTTCCTGGATGTTCCGGTCTGGCTGGTTTTCCTGGATGGCCTGGTTTTCCTGGCGTTCCTGGATGTTCTGGGCTGCCTGGTTTTCCTGGATGTTCTGGGCCGCTTGGCGTTCCTGGATGTTCTGGGCTGCTTGGTTTTCCAGATTGTTCTGGGCTGTCTGGTTTACCTGGATGGCCTGATTTTCCTGGCGTTCCTGGATGGCCTGGGCTGCCTGGTTTTCCTGGATGTTCTGGGCTGCTTGGTTTTCCAGGATGTTCTGGGCTGTCTGGTCTACCTGGATGTTCCGGGCTGCCTGCGTTTCCTGGATGTTCAGGTCCGCCTGGTTTTCCTGGATGGCCTGGTTTTCCTGTCGTTCCTGGATGTTCTGGTCTGCCTGGTTTTCCTGGATGGCCTGGTTTTCCTGGCGTTCCTGGATGTTCTGGTCTGCCTGGTTTTCCTGGATGGCCTGGGCTGCCAGGTTTTCCTGGATGATCTGGACCGCTTGGCTTTCCTGGATGGCCTGGGCTGCCAGGCGTTCCTGGATATTCTGGGCTGCCTGGTTTTCCTGGATGTTCTGGTCTGCCTGGCGTTCCTGGATGATCAGGACCGCTTGGCTTTCCTGGATGGTCTGGGCTGCCTGGCGTTCCAGGATGTTCTGAGCTGCCTGGTTTTCCTGGATGTGCTGGTCTGCCTGGCGTTCCTGGATGTTCCGGTCTGGCTGGTTTTCCTGGATGGCCTGGTTTTCCTGGCGTTCCTGGATGTTTTGGGCTGCCTGGTTTTCCTGGATGTTCTGGTCTGCCTGGTTTTCCTGGATGGCCTGGTTTTCCTGGCGTTCCTGGATGTTCTTGTTTGCCTGGTTTTCCTGGATGGCCTGGTTTTCCTGGCGTTCCTGGATGTTCTGTGCTGCCTGGTTTTCCTGGATGATCTGGACCGCTTGGCTTTCCTGGATGGCCTGGGCTCACTGGCGTTCCTGGAAGTTCTGGGCCACCTGGTTTCCTTGGGCGTTCTGGGCTGCCTGGTTTTCCTGGCGTTCCTGGATATTCTGGGCTGCCTGGTTTTCCTGGATGTTCTGGGCCACTTGGCGTTCCTGGATGGCCTGGGCCGCCTGGTGTTCCTGGATGTTCTGGGCTGCCTGGTTTTCCTGGACGTTCTGGGCTGCCTGGTTTTCCAGAATAATCTGGGCTGTCTGGCTTACCTGAATGTTCTGGTCTGCCTGGTTTTCCTGGATGGCCTGGTTTTCTTGGCGTTCCTGGATGTTCTGGGCTGCCTGGTTTTCCTGGGCGTTCTAGGCTGCCTGTTTGTTTCGGTAGTTCTGGTTGTGGCTTGTCTCGTTGTTCATCAACGTCTATTTCTTCTGAATGTTTCCTTTCTTTCCTAATTCGAATTTCTCTTTCCTCTTCGCTTTCTTCTACTTCCTCTTTTCGTCGTATAATTCTCTTTCTTTTCTTTATTTCACTTTCGCCGGTTTCATCTGTTTGATCTGGATGTTCTGGGCTGCCTGGTTTTCCTGGATGTTCTGGGCTGTCTGGTTTCCCTGAATGTCCTGGGATACCTGGTTTTAATGGATGGCCTGGGCTGCCTGGCGTTCCTGGATGATCTGGACCGCTTGGCTTTCCTGGATGGCCTGGGCTGCCAGGCGTTCCTGGATATTCTGGGCTGCCTGGTTTTCCTGGATGTTCTGGTCTGCCTGGCGTTCCTGGATGATCAGGACCGCTTGGCTTTCCAGGATGGCTTGGGCTGCCTGGCGTTCCTGGATGATCTGGACCGCTTGGCTTTCCTGGATGGCCTGGGCTGCCTGGCGTTCCTGGATGTTCTGGGCTGCCTGGTTTTCCTGGATGTTCTGGTCTGCCTGGCGTTCCTGGATGATCTGGACCGCTTGGCTTTCCTGGATGGCCTGGGCTGCCTGGCGTTCTAGGATGTTCTGGGCTGCCTGGTTTTCCTGGACGTGCTGGTCTGCCTGGTTTTCCTGGATGTTCTGGTCTGCCTGGTTTTCCTGGATGGCCTGGTTTTCCTGGCGTTCCTGGATGTTCTGGTCTGCCTGGTTTTCCTGGATGTTCTGGTCTGCCTGGTTTCCCTGGATGTCCTGGGCTGCCTGGTTTTAATGGATGGCCTGGGCTGCCTGGCGTTCCTGGACGATCTGGGCTGCCTGGTTTTCCTGGATGTTCTGGGCCGCTTGGCGTTCCAGGATGGCTTGGGCTGCCTGGCGTTCCTGGATGATCTGTACCGCTTGGCTTTCCTGGATGGCCTGGGCTGACTGGCGTTCTTGGATGTTCTGGGCTGCCTGGTTTTCCTGGATGTTCTGGGCTGCCTGGTTTTCCTGGATGTTCTGGTCTGCCTAGTTTTCCTGGATGGCCTGGTTTACTTGGCGTTCCTGGATGTTCTGGGCTGCCTGGTTTTCCTGGATGGCCTGGTTTTCTTGGCGTTCCTGGATGTTCTGGGCTGCCTGGTTTCCCTGGGCGTTCTAGGCTGCCTGTTTGTTTCGGTAGTTCTGGTTGTGGCTTGTCTCGTTGTTCATCAACGTCTATTTCTGAATGTTTCCTTTCTTTTCTAATTCGAATTTCTCTTTCCTCTTCGCTCTCTTCTACTTCCTCTTTTCGTCGTATAATTCTCTTTCTTTTCTTTATTTCACTTTCGCCGGTTTCATCTGTTTGATCTGGATGTTCTGCGCTGCCTGGTATTCCTGGATGTTCTGGGCTGTCTGGTTTCCCTGGATGTCCTGGGCTACCTGGTTTTAATGGATGGCCTGGGCTGCCTGGCGTTCCTGGACGTTCTGGGCTGCCTGGTTTTCCTGGATGTTCTGGGCCGCTTGGCTTTCCTGGATGGCCTGGGCTGCCTGGTTTTCCTGTATGTTCTGGGCTGCCTGGTTTTTTTGGATGTTCTGGACTGCCTGGCGTTACTGGATGATCTGGACCGCTTGGCTTTCCTGGATGGCCTGGGCTGCCTGGTTTTCCTGGATGTTCTGGTCTGCCTGGTTTTCCTGGATGACTTGGTATTCCTGGCGTTCCTGGATGTTCTGGGCTGCCTGGTTTTCCTGGATGTTCTGGTCTGCCTGGCGTTCCTGGATGATCTGGACCGCTTGGCTTTCCTGGATGGCCTGGGCTGCCTGGCGTTCCAGGATGTTCTGGGCTGCCTGGTTTTCCTGGACGTGCTGGATGGCCTGGTTTTCCTGGCGTTCCTGGATGTTCTGGTCTGCCTGGTTTTCCTGGATGTTCTGGTCTGCCTGGTTTTCCTGGATGGCCTGGGCTGCCAGGTTTTCCTGGATGATCTGGACCGCTTGGTTGTTCTGGATGGCTTGGTTTTCCTGGCGTTCCTGGATGTTCTGGTCTGCCTGGTTTTCCTGGATGTTCTGGTCTGCCTGGTTTTCTTGGCGTTCCTGGATGGCCTGGGCTGCCTGGTTTTCCTGGATGTTCTGGTCCACCTGGTTTTCCTGGATGGCCTGGTTTTCCTGGCGTTGCTGGATGGCCTGGGCTGCCTGGTTTTCCTGGATGTTCTGGTCTGCCTGGTTTTCCTGGATGACTTGGTATTCCTGGCGTTCCTGGATGTTCTGGGCTGCCTGGTTTACCTGGATGTTCTGGGCTGCCTGGTTTTCCATGATGTTCTGGTCCGCCTGGTTTTCCTAGATGGCCTGGTTTTCCTGGCGTTCCTGGATGTTCTGGTCTGCCTGGTTTTCCTGGATGTTCTGGTCTGCCTGGTTTTCCTGGCGTTGCTGGATGGCCTGGGCTGCCTGGTTTTCCTGGATGTTCTGGTCTGCCTGGTTTTCCTGGATGACTTGGCTTTCCTGGCGTTCCTGGATGGCCTGGGCTGCCTGGTTTTCCTGGATGTTCTGGTCCACCTGGTTTTCCTGGATGGCCTGGTTTTCCTGGCGTTGCTGGATGGCCTGGGCTGCCTGGTTTTCCTGGATGTTCTGGTCTGCCTGGTTTTCTTGGATGACTTGGTATTCCTGGCGTTCCTGGATGTTCTGGGCTGCCTGGTTTTCCTGGATGTTCTGGTCCACCTGGTTTTCCTGGATGGCCTGGTTTTCCTGGCGTTGCTGGATGGCCTGGGCTGCCTGGTTTTCCTGGATGTTCTGGTCTGCCTGGTTTTCCTGGATGACTTGGTATTCCTGGCGTTCCTGGATGTTCTGGGCTGCCTGGTTTTCCTGGATGTTCTGGTCTGCCTGGCGTTCCTGGATGATCTGGACCGCTTGGCTTTCCTGGATGGCCTGGGCTGCCTGGCGTTCCAGGATGTTCTGGGCTGCCTGGTTTTCCTGGATGACTTGGTATTCCTGGCGTTCCTGGATGTTCTGGGCTGCCTGGTTTACCTGGATGTTCTGGGCTGCCTGGTTTTCCATGATGTTCTGGTCCGCCTGGTTTTCCTAGATGGCCTGGTTTTCCTGGCGTTCCTGGATGTTCTGGTCTGCCTGGTTTTCCTGGCGTTGCTGGATGGCCTGGGCTGCCTGGTTTTCCTGGATGTTCTGGTCTGCCTGGTTTTCCTGGATGACTTGGCTTTCCTGGCGTTCCTGGATGGCCTGGGCTGCCTGGTTTTCCTGGATGTTCTGGTCCACCTGGTTTTCCTGGATGGCCTGGTTTTCCTGGCGTTGCTGGATGGCCTGGGCTGCCTGGTTTTCCTGGATGTTCTGGTCCACCTGGTTTTCCTGGATGGCCTGGTTTTCCTGGCGTTGCTGGATGGCCTGGGCTGCCTGGTTTTCCTGGATGTTCTGGTCTGCCTGGTTTTCCTGGATGACTTGGTATTCCTGGCGTTCCTGGATGTTCTGGGCTGCCTGGTTTTCCTGGATGTTCTGGTCTGCCTGGCGTTCCTGGATGATCTGTACCGCTTGGCTTTCCTGGATGGCCTGGGCTGCCTGGCGTTCCAGGATGTTCTGGGCTGCCTGGTTTTCCTGGATGACTTGGTATTCCTGGCGTTCCTGGATGTTCTGGGCTGCCTGGTTTACCTGGATGGCCTGGGCTGCCTGGTTTTCCTGGATGTTCTGGTCTGCCTGGTTTTCTTGGATGACTTGGTATTCCTGGCGTTCCTGGATGTTCTGGGCTGCCTGGTTTTCCTGGATGTTCTGGTCTGCCTGGCGTTCCTGGATGATCTGGACCGCTTGGCTTTCCTGGATGGCCTGGGCTGCCTGGCGTTCCAGGATGTTCTGGGCTGCCTGGTTTTCCTGGATGACTTGGTATTCCTGGCGTTCCTGGATGTTCTGGGCTGCCTGGTTTACCTGGATGTTCTGGGCTGCCTGGTTTTCCATGATGTTCTGGTCCGCCTGGTTTTCCTAGATGGCCTGGTTTTCCTGGCGTTCCTGGATGTTCTGGTCTGCCTGGTTTTCCTGGATGTTCTGGTCTGCCTGGTTTTCCTGGCGTTGCTGGATGGCCTGGGCTGCCTGGTTTTCCTGGATGTTCTGGTCTGCCTGGTTTTCCTGGATGACTTGGCTTTCCTGGCGTTCCTGGATGGCCTGGGCTGCCTGGTTTTCCTGGATGTTCTGGTCCACCTGGTTTTCCTGGATGGCCTGGTTTTCCTGGCGTTGCTGGATGGCCTGGGCTGCCTGGTTTTCCTGGATGTTCTGGTCCACCTGGTTTTCCTGGATGGCCTGGTTTTCCTGGCGTTGCTGGATGGCCTGGGCTGCCTGGTTTTCCTGGATGTTCTGGTCTGCCTGGTTTTCCTGGATGACTTGGTATTCCTGGCGTTCCTGGATGTTCTGGGCTGCCTGGTTTTCCTGGATGTTCTGGTCTGCCTGGCGTTCCTGGATGATCTGGACCGCTTGGCTTTCCTGGATGGCCTGGGCTGCCTGGCGTTCCAGGATGTTCTGGGCTGCCTGGTTTTCCTGGATGACTTGGTATTCCTGGCGTTCCTGGATGTTCTGGGCTGCCTGGTTTACCTGGATGTTCTGGGCTGCCTGGTTTTCCATGATGTTCTGGTCCGCCTGGTTTTCCTAGATGGCCTGGTTTTCCTGGCGTTCCTGGATGTTCTGGTCTGCCTGGTTTTCCTGGATGTTCTGGTCTGCCTGGTTTTCCTGGCGTTGCTGGATGGCCTGGGCTGCCTGGTTTTCCTGGATGTTCTGGTCTGCCTGGTTTTCCTGGATGACTTGGTATTCCTGGCGTTCCTGGATGTTCTGGGCTGCCTGGTTTTCCTGGATGTTCTGGTCCACCTGGTTTTCCTGGATGGCCTGGTTTTCCTGGCGTTGCTGGATGGCCTGGGCTGCCTGGTTTTCCTGGATGTTCTGGTCTGCCTGGTTTTCCTGGATGACTTGGTATTCCTGGCGTTCCTGGATGTTCTGGGCTGCCTGGTTTTCCTGGATGTTCTGGTCTGCCTGGCGTTCCTGGATGATCTGGACCGCTTGGCTTTCCTGGATGGCCTGGGCTGCCTGGCGTTCCAGGATGTTCTGGGCTGCCTGGTTTTCCTGGACGTGCTGGATGGCCTGGTTTTCCTGGCGTTCCTGGATGTTCTGGTCTGCCTGGTTTTCCTGGATGTTCTGGTCTGCCTGGTTTTCCAGGATGGCTTGGGCTGCCTGGCGTTCCTGGATGATCTGGACCGCTTGGCTTTCCTGGATGGCCTGGGCTGCCTGGCGTTCCTGGATGTTCTGGGCTGCCTGGTTTTCCTGGATGTTCTGGTCTGCCTGGCGTTCCTGGATGATCTGGACCGCTTGGCTTTCCTGGATGGCCTGGGCTGCCTGGCGTTCTAGGATGTTCTGGGCTGCCTGGTTTTCCTGGACGTGCTGGTCTGCCTGGTTTTCCTGGATGTTCTGGTCTGCCTGGTTTTCCTGGATGGCCTGGTTTTCCTGGCGTTCCTGGATGTTCTGGTCTGCCTGGTTTTCCTGGATGTTCTGGTCTGCCTGGTTTCCCTGGATGTCCTGGGCTGCCTGGTTTTAATGGATGGCCTGGGCTGCCTGGCGTTCCTGGACGATCTGGGCTGCCTGGTTTTCCTGGATGTTCTGGGCCGCTTGGCGTTCCAGGATGGCTTGGGCTGCCTGGCGTTCCTGGATGATCTGTACCGCTTGGCTTTCCTGGATGGCCTGGGCTGACTGGCGTTCTTGGATGTTCTGGGCTGCCTGGTTTTCCTGGATGTTCTGGGCTGCCTGGTTTTCCTGGATGTTCTGGTCTGCCTAGTTTTCCTGGATGGCCTGGTTTACTTGGCGTTCCTGGATGTTCTGGGCTGCCTGGTTTTCCTGGATGGCCTGGTTTTCTTGGCGTTCCTGGATGTTCTGGGCTGCCTGGTTTCCCTGGGCGTTCTAGGCTGCCTGTTTGTTTCGGTAGTTCTGGTTGTGGCTTGTCTCGTTGTTCATCAACGTCTATTTCTGAATGTTTCCTTTCTTTTCTAATTCGAATTTCTCTTTCCTCTTCGCTCTCTTCTACTTCCTCTTTTCGTCGTATAATTCTCTTTCTTTTCTTTATTTCACTTTCGCCGGTTTCATCTGTTTGATCTGGATGTTCTGCGCTGCCTGGTATTCCTGGATGTTCTGGGCTGTCTGGTTTCCCTGGATGTCCTGGGCTACCTGGTTTTAATGGATGGCCTGGGCTGCCTGGCGTTCCTGGACGTTCTGGGCTGCCTGGTTTTCCTGGATGTTCTGGGCCGCTTGGCTTTCCTGGATGGCCTGGGCTGCCTGGTTTTCCTGTATGTTCTGGGCTGCCTGGTTTTTTTGGATGTTCTGGACTGCCTGGCGTTACTGGATGATCTGGACCGCTTGGCTTTCCTGGATGGCCTGGGCTGCCTGGTTTTCCTGGATGTTCTGGTCTGCCTGGTTTTCCTGGATGACTTGGTATTCCTGGCGTTCCTGGATGTTCTGGGCTGCCTGGTTTTCCTGGATGTTCTGGTCTGCCTGGCGTTCCTGGATGATCTGGACCGCTTGGCTTTCCTGGATGGCCTGGGCTGCCTGGCGTTCCAGGATGTTCTGGGCTGCCTGGTTTTCCTGGACGTGCTGGATGGCCTGGTTTTCCTGGCGTTCCTGGATGTTCTGGTCTGCCTGGTTTTCCTGGATGTTCTGGTCTGCCTGGTTTTCCTGGATGGCCTGGGCTGCCAGGTTTTCCTGGATGATCTGGACCGCTTGGTTGTTCTGGATGGCTTGGTTTTCCTGGCGTTCCTGGATGTTCTGGTCTGCCTGGTTTTCCTGGATGTTCTGGTCTGCCTGGTTTTCTTGGCGTTCCTGGATGGCCTGGGCTGCCTGGTTTTCCTGGATGTTCTGGTCCACCTGGTTTTCCTGGATGGCCTGGTTTTCCTGGCGTTGCTGGATGGCCTGGGCTGCCTGGTTTTCCTGGATGTTCTGGTCTGCCTGGTTTTCCTGGATGACTTGGTATTCCTGGCGTTCCTGGATGTTCTGGGCTGCCTGGTTTACCTGGATGTTCTGGGCTGCCTGGTTTTCCATGATGTTCTGGTCCGCCTGGTTTTCCTAGATGGCCTGGTTTTCCTGGCGTTCCTGGATGTTCTGGTCTGCCTGGTTTTCCTGGATGTTCTGGTCTGCCTGGTTTTCCTGGCGTTGCTGGATGGCCTGGGCTGCCTGGTTTTCCTGGATGTTCTGGTCTGCCTGGTTTTCCTGGATGACTTGGCTTTCCTGGCGTTCCTGGATGGCCTGGGCTGCCTGGTTTTCCTGGATGTTCTGGTCCACCTGGTTTTCCTGGATGGCCTGGTTTTCCTGGCGTTGCTGGATGGCCTGGGCTGCCTGGTTTTCCTGGATGTTCTGGTCTGCCTGGTTTTCTTGGATGACTTGGTATTCCTGGCGTTCCTGGATGTTCTGGGCTGCCTGGTTTTCCTGGATGTTCTGGTCCACCTGGTTTTCCTGGATGGCCTGGTTTTCCTGGCGTTGCTGGATGGCCTGGGCTGCCTGGTTTTCCTGGATGTTCTGGTCTGCCTGGTTTTCCTGGATGACTTGGTATTCCTGGCGTTCCTGGATGTTCTGGGCTGCCTGGTTTTCCTGGATGTTCTGGTCTGCCTGGCGTTCCTGGATGATCTGGACCGCTTGGCTTTCCTGGATGGCCTGGGCTGCCTGGCGTTCCAGGATGTTCTGGGCTGCCTGGTTTTCCTGGATGACTTGGTATTCCTGGCGTTCCTGGATGTTCTGGGCTGCCTGGTTTACCTGGATGTTCTGGGCTGCCTGGTTTTCCATGATGTTCTGGTCCGCCTGGTTTTCCTAGATGGCCTGGTTTTCCTGGCGTTCCTGGATGTTCTGGTCTGCCTGGTTTTCCTGGCGTTGCTGGATGGCCTGGGCTGCCTGGTTTTCCTGGATGTTCTGGTCTGCCTGGTTTTCCTGGATGACTTGGCTTTCCTGGCGTTCCTGGATGGCCTGGGCTGCCTGGTTTTCCTGGATGTTCTGGTCCACCTGGTTTTCCTGGATGGCCTGGTTTTCCTGGCGTTGCTGGATGGCCTGGGCTGCCTGGTTTTCCTGGATGTTCTGGTCCACCTGGTTTTCCTGGATGGCCTGGTTTTCCTGGCGTTGCTGGATGGCCTGGGCTGCCTGGTTTTCCTGGATGTTCTGGTCTGCCTGGTTTTCCTGGATGACTTGGTATTCCTGGCGTTCCTGGATGTTCTGGGCTGCCTGGTTTTCCTGGATGTTCTGGTCTGCCTGGCGTTCCTGGATGATCTGTACCGCTTGGCTTTCCTGGATGGCCTGGGCTGCCTGGCGTTCCAGGATGTTCTGGGCTGCCTGGTTTTCCTGGATGACTTGGTATTCCTGGCGTTCCTGGATGTTCTGGGCTGCCTGGTTTACCTGGATGGCCTGGGCTGCCTGGTTTTCCTGGATGTTCTGGTCTGCCTGGTTTTCTTGGATGACTTGGTATTCCTGGCGTTCCTGGATGTTCTGGGCTGCCTGGTTTTCCTGGATGTTCTGGTCTGCCTGGCGTTCCTGGATGATCTGGACCGCTTGGCTTTCCTGGATGGCCTGGGCTGCCTGGCGTTCCAGGATGTTCTGGGCTGCCTGGTTTTCCTGGATGACTTGGTATTCCTGGCGTTCCTGGATGTTCTGGGCTGCCTGGTTTACCTGGATGTTCTGGGCTGCCTGGTTTTCCATGATGTTCTGGTCCGCCTGGTTTTCCTAGATGGCCTGGTTTTCCTGGCGTTCCTGGATGTTCTGGTCTGCCTGGTTTTCCTGGATGTTCTGGTCTGCCTGGTTTTCCTGGCGTTGCTGGATGGCCTGGGCTGCCTGGTTTTCCTGGATGTTCTGGTCTGCCTGGTTTTCCTGGATGACTTGGCTTTCCTGGCGTTCCTGGATGGCCTGGGCTGCCTGGTTTTCCTGGATGTTCTGGTCCACCTGGTTTTCCTGGATGGCCTGGTTTTCCTGGCGTTGCTGGATGGCCTGGGCTGCCTGGTTTTCCTGGATGTTCTGGTCCACCTGGTTTTCCTGGATGGCCTGGTTTTCCTGGCGTTGCTGGATGGCCTGGGCTGCCTGGTTTTCCTGGATGTTCTGGTCTGCCTGGTTTTCCTGGATGACTTGGTATTCCTGGCGTTCCTGGATGTTCTGGGCTGCCTGGTTTTCCTGGATGT
The DNA here is from genome assembly GCA_963971205.1 of Aethes cnicana. Lineage (NCBI taxonomy): Eukaryota > Metazoa > Arthropoda > Insecta > Lepidoptera > Tortricidae > Aethes > Aethes cnicana. The sequence continues at coordinate 4,494,401 of OZ020299.1, forward strand.
TCTGGTCTGCCTGGCGTTCCTGGATGATCTGGACCGCTTGGCTTTCCTGGATGGCCTGGGCTGCCTGGCGTTCCAGGATGTTCTGGGCTGCCTGGTTTTCCTGGATGACTTGGTATTCCTGGCGTTCCTGGATGTTCTGGGCTGCCTGGTTTACCTGGATGTTCTGGGCTGCCTGGTTTTCCATGATGTTCTGGTCCGCCTGGTTTTCCTAGATGGCCTGGTTTTCCTGGCGTTCCTGGATGTTCTGGTCTGCCTGGTTTTCCTGGATGTTCTGGTCTGCCTGGTTTTCCTGGCGTTGCTGGATGGCCTGGGCTGCCTGGTTTTCCTGGATGTTCTGGTCTGCCTGGTTTTCCTGGATGACTTGGTATTCCTGGCGTTCCTGGATGTTCTGGGCTGCCTGGTTTTCCTGGATGTTCTGGTCCACCTGGTTTTCCTGGATGGCCTGGTTTTCCTGGCGTTGCTGGATGGCCTGGGCTGCCTGGTTTTCCTGGATGTTCTGGTCTGCCTGGTTTTCCTGGATGACTTGGTATTCCTGGCGTTCCTGGATGTTCTGGGCTGCCTGGTTTTCCTGGATGTTCTGGTCTGCCTGGCGTTCCTGGATGATCTGGACCGCTTGGCTTTCCTGGATGGCCTGGGCTGCCTGGCGTTCCAGGATGTTCTGGGCTGCCTGGTTTTCCTGGACGTGCTGGATGGCCTGGTTTTCCTGGCGTTCCTGGATGTTCTGGTCTGCCTGGTTTTCCTGGATGTTCTGGTCTGCCTGGTTTTCCTGGATGGCCTGGGCTGCCAGGTTTTCCTGGATGATCTGGACCGCTTGGTTGTTCTGGATGGCTTGGTTTTCCTGGCGTTCCTGGATGTTCTGGTCTGCCTGGTTTTCCTGGATGTTCTGGTCTGCCTGGTTTTCTTGGCGTTCCTGGATGGCCTGGGCTGCCTGGTTTTCCTGGATGTTCTGGTCCACCTGGTTTTCCTGGATGGCCTGGTTTTCCTGGCGTTGCTGGATGGCCTGGGCTGCCTGGTTTTCCTGGATGTTCTGGTCTGCCTGGTTTTCCTGGATGACTTGGTATTCCTGGCGTTCCTGGATGTTCTGGGCTGCCTGGTTTACCTGGATGTTCTGGGCTGCCTGGTTTTCCATGATGTTCTGGTCCGCCTGGTTTTCCTAGATGGCCTGGTTTTCCTGGCGTTCCTGGATGTTCTGGTCTGCCTGTTTTTCCTGGATGTTCTGGTCTGCCTGGCGTTCCTGGATGATCTGGACCGCTTGGCTTTCCTGGATGGCCTGGGCTGCCTGGCGTTCCAGGATGTTCTGGGCTGCCTGGTTTTCCTGGACGTGCTGGATGGCCTGGTTTTCCTGGCGTTCCTGGATGTTCTGGTCTGCCTGGTTTTCCTGGATGTTCTGGTCTGCCTGGTTTTCCTGGCGTTGCTGGATGGCCTGGGCTGCCTGGTTTTCCTGGATGTTCTGGTCTGCCTGGTTTTCCTGGATGACTTGGTATTCCTGGCGTTCCTGGATGTTCTGGGCTGCCTGGTTTTCCTGGATGTTCTGGTCTGCCTGGCGTTCCTGGATGATCTGGACCGCTTGGCTTTCCTGGATGGCCTGGGCTGCCTGGCGTTCCAGGATGTTCTGGGCTGCCTGGTTTTCCTGGACGTGCTGGATGGCCTGGTTTTCCTGGCGTTCCTGGATGTTCTGGTCTGCCTGGTTTTCCTGGATGTTCTGGTCTGCCTGGTTTTCCTGGATGGCCTGGGCTGCCAGGTTTTCCTGGATGATCTGGACCGCTTGGTTGTTCTGGATGGCTTGGTTTTCCTGGCGTTCCTGGATGTTCTGGTCTGCCTGGTTTTCCTGGATGTTCTGGTCCACCTGGTTTTCCTGGATGGGCTGGTTTTCCTGGCGTTGCTGGATGGCCTGGGCTGCCTGGTTTTCCTGGATGTTCTGGTCCACCTGGTTTTCCTGGATGGCCTGGTTTTCCTGGCGTTGCTGGATGGCCTGGGCTGCCTGGTTTTCCTGGATGTTCTGGTCTGCCTGGTTTTCCTGGATGACTTGGTATTCCTGGCGTTCCTGGATGTTCTGGGCTGCCTGGTTTTCCTGGATGTTCTGGTCTGCCTGGCGTTCCTGGATGATCTGGACCGCTTGGCTTTCCTGGATGGCCTGGGCTGCCTGGCGTTCCAGGATGTTCTGGGCTGCCTGGTTTTCCTGGATGACTTGGTATTCCTGGCGTTCCTGGATGTTCTGGGCTGCCTGGTTTACCTGGATGTTCTGGGCTGCCTGGTTTTCCATGATGTTCTGGTCCGTCTGGTTTTCCTAGATGGCCTGGTTTTCCTGACGTTCCTGGATGTTCTGGTCTGCCTGGTTTTCCTGGATGTTCTGGTCTGCCTGGTTTTCCTGGCGTTGCTGGATGGCCTGGGCTGCCTGGTTTTCCTGGATGTTCTGGTCTGCCTGGTTTTCCTGGATGACTTGGCTTTCCTGGCGTTCCTGGATGGCCTGGGCTGCCTGGTTTTCCTGGATGTTCTGGTCCACCTGGTTTTCCTGGATGGCCTGGTTTTCCTGGCGTTGCTGGATGATCTGGACCGCTTGGCTTTCCTGGATGGCCTGGGCTGCCTGGCGTTCCAGGATGTTCTGGGCTGCCTGGTTTTCCTGGACGTGCTGGATGGCCTGGTTTTCCTGGCGTTCCTGGATGTTCTGGTCTGCCTGGTTTTCCTGGATGTTCTGGTCTGCCTGGTTTTCCTGGATGGCCTGGGCTGCCAGGTTTTCCTGGATGATCTGGACCGCTTGGCTTTCCTGGATGGCCTGGGCTGCCTGGCGTTCCTGGATGTTCTGGTCTGCCTGGTTTTCCTGGATGTTCTGGTCCACCTGGTTTTCCTGGATGGCCTGGTTTTCCTGGCGTTGCTGGATGGCCTGGGCTGCCTGGTTTTCCTGGATGTTCTGGTCCACCTGGTTTTCCTGGATGGCCTGGTTTTCCTGGCGTTGCTGGATGGCCTGGGCTGCCTGGTTTTCCTGGATGTTCTGGTCTGCCTGGTTTTCCTGGATGACTTGGTATTCCTGGCGTTCCTGGATGTTCTGGGCTGCCTGGTTTTCCTGGATGTTCTGGTCTGCCTGGCGTTCCTGGATGATCTGGACCGCTTGGCTTTCCTGGATGGCCTGGGCTGCCTGGCGTTCCAGGATGTTCTGGGCTGCCTGGTTTTCCTGGATGACTTGGTATTCCTGGCGTTCCTGGATGTTCTGGGCTGCCTGGTTTACCTGGATGTTCTGGGCTGCCTGGTTTTCCATGATGTTCTGGTCCGCCTGGTTTTCCTAGATGGCCTGGTTTTCCTGGCGTTCCTGGATGTTCTGGTCTGCCTGGTTTTCCTGGATGTTCTGGTCTGCCTGGTTTTCCTGGCGTTGCTGGATGGCCTGGGCTGCCTGGTTTTCCTGGATGTTCTGGTCTGCCTGGTTTTCCTGGATGACTTGGCTTTCCTGGCGTTCCTGGATGGCCTGGGCTGCCTGGTTTTCCTGGATGTTCTGGTCCACCTGGTTTTCCTGGATGGCCTGGTTTTCCTGGCGTTGCTGGATGGCCTGGGCTGCCTGGTTTTCCTGGATGTTCTGGTCTGCCTGGTTTTCCTGGATGACTTGGTATTCCTGGCGTTCCTGGATGTTCTGGGCTGCCTGGTTTTCCTGGATGTTCTGGTCTGCCTGGCGTTCCTGGATGATCTGGACCGCTTGGCTTTCCTGGATGGCCTGGGCTGCCTGGCGTTCCAGGATGTTCTGGGCTGCCTGGTTTTCCTGGACGTGCTGGATGGCCTGGTTTTCCTGGCGTTCCTGGATGTTCTGGTCTGCCTGGTTTTCCTGGATGTTCTGGTCTGCCTGGTTTTCCTAAATGGCCTGGGCTGCCAGGTTTTCCTGGATGATCTGGACCGCTTGGTTGTTCTGGATGGCTTGGTTTTCCTGGCGTTCCTGGATGTTCTGGTCTGCCTGGTTTTCCTGGATGTTCTGGTCTGCCTGGTTTTCTTGGCGTTCCTGGATGGCCTGGGCTGCCTGGTTTTCCTGGATGTTCTGGTCCACCTGGTTTTCCTGGATGGCCTGGTTTTCCTGGCGTTGCTGGATGGCCTGGGCTGCCTGGTTTTCCTGGATGTTCTGGTCTGTCTGGTTTTCCTGGATGACTTGGTTTTCCTGGCGTTCCTGGATGGCCTGGGCTGCCTGGCGTTCCTGGAAGTTCTGGGCCGCTTGGCGCTCCAGGATGGCTTGGGCTGCCTGGCGTTCCTGGATGATCTGGGCTGCCTGGTTTTCCTGGACGTGCTGGATGGCCTGGTTTTCCTGGCGTTCCTGGATGTTCTGGGCTGCCTGGTTTTCCTGGATGTTCTGGGCTGCCTGGTTTTCCTGGACGTTCTGGTCTGCCTGGTTTTCCTGGATGGCCTGGGCTACCAGGTTTTCCTGGATGATCTGGACCGCTTGGCTTTTCTGGATGGCCTGGTTTTCCTGGCGTTCCTGGATGTTCTGGTCTGCCTTGTTTTCCTTGATGTTCTGGTCTGCCTGGTTTTCCTGGATGGCCTGGGCTGCCAGGTTTTCCTGGATGATCTGGACCGCTTGGTTTTCCTGGATGGCCTGGGCTGCCTGGCGTTCCTGGATGTTCTGGGCCGCCTGGTTTTTCTGGATGTTCTGGGCTGCTTGGTTTTCCAGGATGTTCTGGGCTGTCTGGTTTACCTGGATGTTCTGGGCTGCCTGGTTTTCCTGGATGTTCTGGGCTGCCTGGTTTTCCTGGATGTTCTGGGCTTCCTGGTTTTTTTGGATGTTCTGGTCTGCCTGGTTTTCCTGGATGTTCTGGGCTGCCTGGTTTTCCTGGATGTTCTGGTCTGCCTGGTTTTCCTGGATGTTCTGGTCTGCCTGGTTTTCCTGGATGTTCTGGTCTGCCTGATTTTCCTGGATGTTCTGGGCTGCCTGGTTTTCCTGGATGTTCTGGTCTGCCTGGTTTTCCTGGATGGCCTGGTTTTCCTGACGTTCCTGGTTGTTTTGGCCTGCCTGGTTTTCCTGGATGTTCTGGGCCGCCTGGTTTTTTTGGATGTTCTGGCCTGCTTGGTTTTCCTGGATGTTCTGGTCTGCCTGGTTTTCCTGGATGTTCTGGGCTGCCTGGTTTTTTTGGATGTTCTGGTCTGCCTGGTTTTCCTGGATGTTCTGGGCTGCCTGGTTTTCCTGGATGTTCTGGTCTGCCTGGTTTTCCTGGATGTTCTGGTCTGCCTGGTTTTCCTGGATGTTCTGGTCTGCCTGATTTTCCTGGATGGCCTGGTTTTCCTGGCGTCCCTGGATGTTCTGGTCTGCCTGGTTTTCTTTCTTTTCTAATTCGAATTTCTCTTTCCTCATCGCTCTCTTCCACTTCCTCTTTTCGTCTTAAAATTCTCTTTCTTTTTATTATTTCACTTTCGTCGTTTTCATCTGTTTGATCTGGATGTTGTGGGCCACCTGGTTGTTGCGGGCGACCTGGTTGATGTGGGTGACCTGGTTGTTGTGGGTGACTTGGTTGTTGTGGATGACCTGGTTGTTGCGGGCCACCTGGTTGTTGTGGGTGACCTGGTTGTTGTGGATGACCTGGTTGTTGCGGGCCACCTGGTTGTTGTGGGTGACCTGGTTGTTGTGGATGACCTGGTTGTTGCGGGCCACCTGGTTGTTGTGGGTGACCTGGTTGTTGTGGATGACCTGGTTGTTGCGGGCCACCTGGTTGTTGTGGGTGACCTGGTTGTTGTGGATGACCTGGTTGTTGCGGGCCACCTGGTTGTTGTGGGTGACCTGGTTGTTGTGGATGACCTGGTTGTTGCGGGCCACCTGGTTGATGTGGGTGACCTGGTTGTTGTGCGTGACCTGGTTGATGTGGGTGACCTGGTTGTTGTGGGTGACCTGGTTGTTGTGGATGACCTGGTTGTTGCGGGCGACCTGGTTGATGTGGGTGACCTGGTTGTTGTAGGTGACCTGGTTGTTGCGGGCCACCTGGTTGCTGTTGGCCACCTGGTTGTTTTGGGCCTCTCGGTTGTTTCTGGCCACCTGGTTGTTGTGGGTTATTTGGTTGTTGTGGGCCACCTGGCTGTTGTGGGCCACCTGGTTGTTGTGGGTGACTTGGTAGTTGTGGGTGACCTGGATGTTGCGGGCCACCTGGTTTTTTTGGGCCACTTGGTTGTGTTGGGCGACCTGGTTGTTGTGGGTGACCTGGTTGTTGTGGGCCACCTGGTTGTTGCGGGCCACCTGGTTGTTGCGGGTGACCTGGTTGTGTTGGGCGACCTGGTTGTTGTGGGTGACCTGGTTGCTGTGGGCCACCTGGTTGTTGTGGCCGACCTGGTTGTTTCGGTAGTTCTGGTTGTGGCTTGTCTCGTTGTTCATCAACGTCGATTTCTTCCGAATGTTTTCTTTCTTTTCTAATTCGAATTTCTCTTTCCTCTTCGCTCTCTTCTACTTCCTCTTTTCGTCTTATAATTCTCTTTCTTTTCTTTATTTCACTTCCGTCGGTTTCATATGTTTGATCTGGTTGTTGTGGGTGACCTGGTTGTTGTGGATGATCTGGTTGTTTCGGGCCACCTGGTTGTTGTGGGCCACCTGGTTTTTGTGGGCCACCTGGTTGATGTGGGACACCTGGTTGTTGTGGGCCAACTGGTTGCTGTGGGCCACCTGGTTGTTGTGGGCCACCTGGTCTTTGTAGGTGACCTGGTTGTTGTTGGCCACCTGGTTGCTGTGGGCTACCTGGTTGTTGTGGGCCATCTGGTTGTTGTGGGCCACCTGGTTGTTGTGGGTGACCTGGTTGTTGCGGGCCACCTGGTTGTTGTGGGCCACGTGGGTGTTGTGGGCCACCTGGTTGTTGTGGGCCACGTGAGTGTTGTGGGCCACCTGGTTGTTTCGGTAGTTCTGGTTGTGGCTTGTCTTGTTGTTCATCAACGTCGATTTCTTCCGAATGTTTCCTTTCTTTTCTAATTCGAATTTCTCTTTCCTCTTCGCTCTCTTCTTCTTTCTCTTTTCGTCTTATAATTCTCTTTCTTTTCTTTATTTCACTTTCATCGGTTTCATCTGTTTGATCTGGTCGTTGTGGGCCTCCTGGTTGTTTTGGGCCACTTGGTTGTTTCGGACCACCTGGTTGTTGCGGGTGACCTGGTTGCTGTGGGCCATTTGGTTGTTGTGGGCCACTTGGTTTTTGCGGAACACCTGGTTGTTGTGGGCCACCTGGTTGTTGTGGCCGACCTGGTTGTTTCGGTAGTTCTGGTTGTGGCTTGTCTCGTTGTTCATCAACGTCGATTTCTTCCGAATGTTTACTTTCTTTTCTAATTCGAATTTCTCTTTCCTCTTCGCTCTCTTCTTCTTTCTCTTTTCGTCTTATAATTCTCTTTCTTTTCTTTATTTCACTTCCGTCGGTTTTATATGTTTGATCTGGTTGTTGTGGGTGACCTGGTTGTTGTGGATGATCTGGTTGTTTCGGGCCACCTGGTTGTTGTGGGCCACCTGGTTGTTGTGGGCCACCTCGTCGTTGTGGATGACCTGGTTGTTGTGGACCACCTGGTTGATGTGGGCCACCGGATTGATGTGGGCTACCTGGTTGTTGTGGGCCACCTGGTTGATGTGGGCCACCGGATTGATGTGGGCTACCTGGTTGTTGTGGGCCACCTGGATGTTGTGGGCCACCTGGTTGTTGTGGGTGACCTGGTTGTTGCGGGCCACCTGGTTGTTGTGGGTGACCTGGTTGTTGCGGGCCACCTGGTTGTTGTGGGTGACCTGGTTGTTGCGGGCCACCTGGTTGTTGTGGGCCACGTGGGTGTTGTGGGCCACCTGGTTGTTGTGGGCCACGTGAGTGTTGTGGGCCACCTGGTTGTTTCGGTAGTTCTGGTTGTGGCTTGTCTTGTTGTTCATCAACGTCGATTTCTTCCGAATGTGTCCTTTCTTTTCTAATTCGAATTTCTCTTTCCTCTTCGCTCTCTTCTTCTTCCTCTTTTCGTTTTATAATTCTCTTTCTTTTCTTTATATCACTTTCATCGGTTTTATCTGTTTGATCTGGTCGTTGTGGGCCACGAGGTTGTTCTGGGCTTCCTGGTTGCTTCGGGACACCCGGTCGTTGTGGGTGACCCGGTTGTTGTGGATGACCTGGTTGTTGTGGAATACCTGGTTGTTGTGGGCCACCTGGTTGTTGTGGGCCATCTGGTTGTTGCGGGCCACCTGGTCGTTGTGGGTGACCTGGTTGTTGTGGATGACCTGGTTGTTGTGGAATACCTGGTTGTTGTGGGCCACCTGGTTGTTGTGGGCCATCTGGTTGTTGCGGGCCACCTGGTCGTTGTGGGTGACCTGGTTGATTTGGTTGTTCTGGTTGTGGTCTGTCTTGTTGTTCATCAACGTCGATTTCTTCCGATTGTTTTCTTTCTTTTCTAATTCGAATTTCTCTTTCTTCTTCACTCTCTTCTTCTTCCTCTTTTCGTCTTATAATTCTCTTTCTTTTCCTTATTTCATATGTGTCGGTTTTTTCTGGTTGCTCAGGTTGGTTTGGCTGTCCTATTTCTTCTGGTTGCTCAGGTTGCTTTGGCTGTCCTGTTTGTTCTGGCAGCTCAGGTTGGTCTGGCTGTCCTGTTTGTTCTGGCAGCTCAGGTTGATCGGGCTGTCCTGTTTGTTCTGGTTGATCAGGTTGGTTTGGCTGTCCTGTTTGTCCTGGTTGCTCAGATTGGTTTGGCTGTCCTGTTTGTTCTGGTTGCTCCGGTTGGTTCGGCTGTCCTGTTTGTTCTGGCAGCTCAGGTTGATCTGGCTGTCCTGTTTGTTCTGGTTGATCAGGTTGGTTTGGCTGTCCTGTTTGTCCTGGTTGCTCAGATTGGTTTGGCTGTCCTGTTTGTTCTAGTTGCTCAGATTGGTTTGGCTGTCCTGTTTGTTCTGGCAGCTCAGGTTGGTCTGGCTGTCCTGTATGTTCTGGTTGCTCAGGTTCGTCTGGCTGTCCTGTTTGTTCCGGTTGCTCCGCTTGGTTTGTCTGTACTGTTTGTTCTGGTTGCTCAGGTTGGTTTGGCTGTCCTGTTTGTTCTGGTTGCTCAGATTGGTTTGGCTGTCCTGTTTGTTCTGGTAGCTCAGGTTGGTCTGGCTGTCCTGTTTGTTCTGGTTGCTCAGGTTGGTTTGGCTGTCCTGTTTGTTCTGGTTGCTCAGGTTGGTTTGGCTGTCCTGTTTGTTCTGGTTGCTCAGATTGGTTTGGCTGTCCTGTTTGTTCTGGCAGCTCAGGTTGGTCTGGCTGTCCTGTTTGTTCTGGTTGCTCAGGTTGGTTTGGCTGTCCTGTTTGTTCTGGTTGCTCAGGTTGGTTTGGCTGTCCTGTTTGTTCTGGCAGCTCAGGTTGGTCTGGCTGTCCTGTTTGTTCTGGTTGCTCAGGTTGGTTTGGCTGTCCTGTTTGTTCTTGTTGCTCAGGTTGGTTTGGCTGTCCTGTTTGTTCTGGCAGCTCAGGTTGGTCTGGCTGTCCTGTTTGTTCTGGTTGCTCATGTTGGTTTGGCTGTCCTGTTTGTTCTGGTTGCTCAGGTTGGTCTGGCTGTCCTGTTTGTTCTGGCAGCTCAGGTTGGTTTGGCCGTCCTGTTTGTTCTGGCTGTCCTGTTTGTTCTGGCAGTTCAGGTTGATCTGGCTGTCCTGTTTGTTCTGGTTGCTCAGGTTGGTTTGGCTGTCCTGTTTGTTCTGGTTGCTCAGGTTGGTTTGGCTGTCCTGTTTGTTCTGGCAGCTCAGGTTGGTCTGGCTGTCCTGTTTGTTCTGGCAGCTCAGGTTGGTTTGGCTGTCCTGTTTGTTCTGGCAGTTCAGGTTGATCTGGCTGTCCTGTTTGTTCTGGCAGCTCAGGTTGGTATGGCTGTCCTGTTTGTTCTGGCAGCTCAGGTTGGTTTGGCTGTCCTGTTTGTTCTGGTTGCTCAGGCTGGTTTGGCTGTCCTGTTTGTTCTGGTTGCTCAGGTTGGTTTGGCTGTCCTGTTTGTTCTGGCAGCTCAGTTTGGTTTGGCTGTCCTGTTTGTTCTGGCAGTTCAGGTTGATCTGGCTGTCCTGTTTGTTCTGGCAGCTCAGGTTGGTTTGCCTGTCCTGTTTGTTCTGGCAGCTCAGGTTGGTTTGGCTGTCCTGTTTGTTCTGGCAGTTCAGGTTGATCTGGCTGGCCTGTTTGTTCTGGCAGCTCAGGTTGGTTTGGCTGTCCTGTTTGTTCTGGCAGTTCAGGTTGATCTGGCTGGCCTGTTTGTTCTGGTTGCTTAGGTTGGTATGGCTGTCCTGTTTGTTCTGGCAGCTCAGGTTGGTTTGGCTGTCCTGTTTGTTCTGGCAGTTCAGGTTGATCTGGCTGGCCTGTTTGTTCTGGTTGCTTAGGTTGGTATGGCTGTCCTGTTTGTTCTGGCAGCTCAGGTTGGTTTGGCTGTCCTGTTTGTTCTGGTTGCTCAGGCTGGTTTGGCTGTCCTGTTTGTTCTGGTTGCTCAGGTTGGTTTGGCTGTCCTGTTTGTTCTGGTTGCTTAGGTTGGTTTGGCTGTCCTGTTTTTTCTGGCAGCTCAGGTTGGTTTGGCTGTCCTGTTTGTTCTGGTTGCTCAGGCTGGTTTGGCTGTCCTGTTTGTTCTGGTTGCTCAGGTTGGTTTAGCTGTCCTGTTTGTTCTGGTTGCTTAGGTTGGTTTGGCTGTCCTGTTTGTTCTGGTTGCTCAGGTTGCTTTGGCTGTTCTGTTAGGTCTGGGTGTCCTGGTTGCTCGTCGGTCGTCGTTGTTGGAGCGGGCGTGGTTGTGGTAGTTGTTGTTGGAAATTGTTTTCTATTGGGCTTGTTTTGCTTTATGTACTTTAAGGCCTTGATGAAGTCTGGAAAGGCAATGAGAATAATAATATGAAAACATTAAAAATAAAATTGTATGAAAAATTACTTAAACACTACCTCACACACACAATACTATTTCACACAGAAAAACCAACATAAGCAGGAAGTTATTAATTTTATTTATTAAATCTTAAATCAACGCGGTTGTTCCTAAGATTAGAATTCGTTATCTCTTAAATTTTATGACTTTTCCATACTGACTTACTGACACATTTGGATTTATCATTCTGTAAAGTATACAGGGTCAAGCAAGCCGTTGTCACGATATTTTACCCATAGAATCAGCTAAAAAAACATGCTTTGAATTTATAGCTGATTCTGTGGGTAAAATATCGTCACACCGTTAGGTAGGTAGAAGGATACAACACAATACCAGAAAAGGAAGGAAATTGGATTAAAATAAAAAGAAAGGTTTTTGTTTATATTACCTGTTTCACCGGTACACGATCTGACTTCCTTGAGGGCATCGATGAAATCTGAGGAGTACGAATCAAAAAATCTTTAAAGTCGCTGTCAAGTGGGTATACCTATGAAATGTTATTTTGTTTGACAACCAAATTGATAAGCATGAACTTGGTTTTTATTTGTGCAATTAGAACATGAAATTATAATTTATATTCTTAAAATGATTTATTAACTTACCAGTAGTTCGAGTAAACTTTAAAATTATGGTGACGACTTCTTCAAAATCTGCAAATTGAGAAATGCAATTTTTTAGTGTCATAGAGAAATATAGTCGTACAAAATATATTAAGTATTCAGTTCATACTTATGAACAAAATTACTTATTGTAAAACTTACCAAACCTCTTGCTAATAGTAATGATCGTTTCAAAGAACTTGACGATATCTGAAAGGATAATTATAATTTTATTATACAGGATATTTTTTTAATTTTTATTTTCATTATATTTAACTAAAATCTTGTATTAAAATAAAGAAAACTAACTTACCAATTCTTACGATCTTGTAGATTATGATGATGGATTTGATGAATTCTGAAAGTGAAATTTAGATTTAATAAGAAGTTAGATATTTTTTATTAATGGCTCAAGCTTGAAAAAAGTAATGAGGAAGGCTTGTAAGTTTTCTAAGTGCAACTTTCGCTTCAATTTAATTAGAATTAAGTAGGTATACCTACTATTACTACAGGATACTGTATATTTCCCTTATATTAGTCACGGTGTCTTTCTTTAGGCAGTAACATTTGAATCGATAAAAATAATTAATATCCTAATATTATACGTGTATTCTATGTAATAGGGGTGACGACAACTTTTTTTTTCCTTAGTCTATCAGGAAGATTATTGAAAAGTATTGGACACGTTTTTTTTTTCACGTACTCAAACTTATACGGAGATATATTGAGTTGAAATGTCGCGTGACGTCACGGTTAGGTACGATTTATGCCTAACGGTCACGTAGTTAGCCCCCACTCTCCGAATTTAATGCGTTTTAACTTAGTCATTCTTTGTTAATTTGATAAAACAAAAAATAAGTGTCTAAATTTTTTTTAATTACCTGACTGACGGACTAATTAGAAATTCGATTTCTTCACCCTGTCGTCATCCCTATTAACACGTGTAAAGAAAGATAGGTACAATTCCATGGCCCAGCGGTCTTGGCAAACCTGTACCAGTTTTGCAGTCCTGGGCGAACGAGCTGTGCTCGGGTGAAAACAGCTAAAATCAAGTTTTCCCGGATATGACACCTACCTAGCTAGATCGACTTGTTGCCCCGGAAATCCCCCAGACTATACATTTCGTCCAAATCGTTAAAGCCGTGTCTGAGGACGCTTGTATAAATAAATATATACAAGATGAGCATGCTTTAAAGAATATAAGACATATTTTGCCTCTATTTGCTACTAGCCGTTGCCTGCGACTTTCGTCCCGCGTAGACTTAGAATTAAGTCCCCAATCCGCACTGGGCCCGCGTGGGGACTATAGCCCAATCCTCTCGTAATGAGAGGAGGCCTGTGCCCAGCAGTGGGCCGTAAATAGGCTGTTCCACATTCCAACAGTTTTTAGAATTTTCACCTGTTTATCTGTTGTCTATTTATCTGTTTATCTACTTATCTGTTTGTCTGTTTATTTGGACGCGCATCACGTGAAAACTACTGGACCGATTTTTATGAAATTTGGTATGAAGATAGTTGGAGTCCCGAGAAAGAACATAGGCTACTTTCCATCCCGGAAAACTTGTATTGAAAATTCGCTTCCGCCATCTTCCGCAATTGACAGTTCACGTCACGCATCACTGTTAGGCGGGACGGAGTCCGCCGGGTCAGCTCGTAGGTAATAAATTAAGCAGGTTACTTACTCTTCTGTCCGGTGAGCCTGTTGATCTTGGTTATGGCGAGGGTAAAGTTGGTAGAGTTGGTCACCCTCATCATACTTTCTATGAACGTCATGACGTGCACTCGCGTGTAACGGTATATCACCTCGATGAACTCGAAGATATCTAGAAATAGAAATGGAATACATACACTCAACAGCAATGAAAACGGGCCACTTTGGATAGGATTTTCCATACAAACTGACCCGTTTTTATTGCTGCTGTTCAGTGTATATTTAGGTACAGCAAAAATGGAAGAATTAAAATGGAATTTATCAAAAAAAAGGTTTATAGGCAGACTGTAAAATTGAATTAATTTCGACTTGATTTACAGCGTTTATTACATTCTTACCTACTTATTAATTTATTATAAAACAATTACCTAATTTAAGTACTTATACGAGAGAGATAGAGGATAATAATGCCACTAAAGAAAAGGTACACTTGATATTTATATCTAAAAAAAAGTTAATATTACAACATGACAATACTCGTAGAAAAAGATGAAAGCATTTTTTTCAATTGTCACTATATAATTCCGATTTGATTTATTTGCAACATTTTAAATATTTTCATATCCACATATTATTCCCTTGTAAGTTTTTATTAATATATTAATATAGTTAAATATTTACCTATAATGGTGATGTATGTGACGATCACCTCCCATGCCTCTTGGATCGCTGAAAATTAAAAAAAAACATGACAAATTATGTATTGAATAAAAAGGATTCACCATAAAATCCAGTCTAAGTTCTCAGGATTGTTCATCTCCTAAAGTTACTGATGACGGCTAAACCTGTTTAATTTTTTTAATGTCAAATATGGGTTTAAGAAAGCCATTGACCTTTTATAAGTAAAAGGATTTAGATTATATTAGAATAACACATGAATAACATTATTGCGAGGAACAAAGAAAGGATCTGGGTGCACGTTAGTGCCCCCGCCAAGACGACTTCCGTTTTCCCGCGGCCTGAGCATGTTGTAGTAGCAGGCGACTGAAAGGAAACCCACAGCTAGGAAGGGAATGGTGCCCGGCAGGATAACTACCACCTGCTTATATATGTCGCAAACATAGGATTCACAATCAGCCGGAGAAAAATGGCCCCGTCAAAGCAGGTGCCCGAACAGCAAGGGCACCCGTTTGGCCTTCGTTATAAAGAGGCGTTATAAGCATATTGGAACGTATTTTCTAATGTCAGTTTGCTCCATATATTTTGACATATTCTGTTAGGCACTGTTCGTCCATATGTTATTACTAATTATAGGTCAATGGAGAAAACTCTAAAATTTTACTAAAACCAAACTTACATTTAGTGGCGGTGTACTCGATCAATCGCTGGCAGAAGTCGATGATGTCATCGTGGCCCGACTTCTCGCGGATCCTCTCTAAGATCTCCAGGGTAGACACTGGAAAGATGTGCATATTAGATTTTTTTAGGGTTCCGAACCTCAAGAGGTAAAGACGGAACCCTTATAGGATCACTCGTGTGTCTGTCTGTCCGTCTGTCACAGTCAATTTTCTCCGAAATTACTGGACCGATTAAGTTGAAATTTGGTACATATATGTAAGTTTGTGACCCAAAGACGGGCGTGTAACGAAAATAAATGAATTTTAAATATAGACGCTATTTTTGGGGGCTAAATTTGAAAAAATATTAATGAAGTTTTTCAAACTATATCGTGTGATATATCAAATGAAAGTACTTCTTATGAGAGTCTTAAATATATATTTTTTATTTCTTTTTTGGTAAATACTTTTCGAGTTATTTAAGAAAATAGGCGAAAAACGACCATCCCCCCCCCCCCTCCTCTTATCTCCGAAACCACTGGACCTAAAATTTTTAGTTATTGACCTATAGATTACAGGAAAATTATTAAGAAGTCCATGGTATTTGAAATCTTCCATATAAAAGAGCTTATCATGTGAAACGGTTTGAAAATGACGTCATTGAAAATAATCAAGGGACGGGGCCCTCTCCACGCGAGTTTAACTCGCTTCTGGGCCGGTTTTTATTATAATATGATGCATATATCGGCTCGGGTCCAACGCCGACGATCTATATTTATAAATTCAGTTGGGAATTTAATTAGAAAAACAAAATAAAAAACCTTAAAATAAACTAATTAAACTATACCACAACTAATAATGGTAACTGAATTTAAAAAATAATTTTATCTGAATGGTCCCCCATTATATAATTTTTTTGTTTTCGAGTAATATACAGGGGAACAGTTATTTTAAACGAACTTAAAAAATGTTACAGAATAAATTACATATAGTAAAAACCTTAAAATAAACTTATTAAACTAGACTAACTAAACTTAAAAAATAAAATTATCTAAAAAAAGTCCTTGCGGCATTGTGTAATGTGTTGTCTGAAATAAAGCATTATTATTATTATTATTGTTTCGAGGATTCCATTTCCATTTCACCCGAGCACAGATTAAGTAATAGTACAGTCAGCAGCAGAAGTAGATAAGCTGTCCAGGTGTTCAAAATGACCTACACACGCCCTTAACGTCTTAAGAATAAGGTCGTGTGTAGGTCATTTTGAACACCTGGACAGCTTATCTACTTCTGCTGCTGACTGTACTAAACCCGAGCAAACCTTAGTCTAACTAACAAATATGGACTTTTTCTGAATTAATCCCTTTGAATTTTAGCTCCTTCTTGTACAATTTAGCAAATATTTTGTCGATTCAATTTTTTTTAATTGCGTAGCTATTTATTAGCGGGGTAGTAATGTTTTAAAATGATTTAAGCATTGCAAAAGTAAGTAGACTTGTGATGTCTACAGCTTTCAGAGTCCCTAGTTATTTAGAGATAGGGACGCTCCCTATCCTATGGCCTATGTCCAGCAGTGGACATCTTTCGGCTGAAATGATGAGGGACCCTATCGTTTCGAATAGAGCCCTTGTATTATATCTTATTCAATTGCTAGCTTCTGTCCGCGACTTCGTTACGCTTGGAATATAAAATTGCCGATAACTTATCTTTCCGACATCCGATTTAATCAAACATCCGATGTAATCAACAGCTTATACGTTGCTCCAAACGATGCTCTATCTACCCTTGAAAACTGCATTCAAATCGGTTCAGTAGTTTCGGAGATTAACTCTAACAAACAGACAGAAAGACAGACAGACAGTAAAGATTTCTAAAAATCGCTGTTTAGTGGCCTACTACACATCTTTAAACCCCCCGTTCCTTTTTTGAACTTTTCTTTCTATGTACAGTCAAGGGCATTAATATGTATACACCTTTGGACCTTAACACAAAGGAACAGGATGCAAAAGTGTATACATATTAATGCCCTTGACTGTACAGATAGACTAAGTACTTACAGTTCTTAGTGGTGAGTTTCTTTAGAGCCACACTGGTCTCGTCGATTGTTTCGCTCTGGGTGATTTCGAGCAACGACTCGAGGAAGGTGAGAACGTCGCGGCTCCTCGATATCCTGTTGATCTTCTTGATGACCGTGATGATGTCTGTAATTAAATGACTTACAAAATATAAACATAGAATACATCGATTTTTGAAAATATAAAAAACTAGTTTCTGCCCGCGACTTCGCCCGCGAGGAATTCGGTTATCGTACTCCCGCGGGAACTATGCGCTTTTCTGGGATAAAAAGTAGCATATGTCCTTTCCCGGGACCCCAACTATCTTCATGCCAAATATCACCTCAATCGGTCCAGCGGTAGAAGCGTGAAGTGGTAACAGACAGACAGACAGAGTTACTTTCACATTTATAATATTAGTATCAGTGGCGTGCACTCCATACAGACAAAAAGACACTGTCTACCCTACCCAACGTTATCTAATTTGCTTTATTATGATACCTAATAGCTTCATCTACATATAAAATATCAGTACATTACGCATTAACTTAAATTCTTAAATTACAAAACAGCTCCATCTATCGGGTCATCATCGTATCCTTTGTACTGTTGTGAACTCGATAGTTACTTACATCCGAAGACAGTCGCAATTCAATACACTAGCGCCGCTACGCACCTTCAACGAAAAAGACGGACACAATTCTGTCTTCCGTCCGAAAACGTTCTTGCGTGCGTCATCATATTGCCAGTGTGCACGACGACAGCGCCAACTAACGGGAGACGTATGAACCAAACGCACGCAAGCATACCGGCGGAGTTTAGACATGTCTTTTCGAAGCGCTTGCAGCATTTTGTATACCTACGTATAATTGTTGTTGTAATATTATTTGACGTTTTTCTATTTATCTTTTTTGTTATTAAATTATATTTCGGCTGAAATGATGTTGTTTGGTTTGTTCTTGTGCTTTAAAAATATTGATACTAATAAACAGGAACGTTTTTTTACAATGAATATTTTGTAAACTGCGATTATTTTTTAATGGATGTGTGCTGTCTATGAACCATTGAAAATGGTGCATTTTCAAAACTTTCCTTTAGCAAGTTTTAATCGAATAAGGCCGGTGTAGGTACAAGATAACCCGAGTTTGAATACGAAATACTAATACTATTCTTGGCCCCCGGGGTGCACTGATTATTCTGTTTCCATTGTTTAGGTACATGGATATATGTATTGACTTAAGTATACGCCATTATTAATCGAAAAGATGAGAAAATATGCTGAATAGTTACCTATTAGGGAAGTCTAATATTACTTTATATTTTGTTGTCTACCCTGTCTAAAATCTCTGTGCACGCCACTGATTAGTATGGATTACCTTGTCTCTGATATAAGTAAGTCAGATAAAACTAACATTACTTTATTAAACTAATGTGAAAAGTTAAAAAATCATCATCATCATCATCATCATTTCAGCCGATAGACGTCCACTGCTGGACATAGGCCTCCCCCAAGGCGCGCCACTCAGACCGGTCCTGTGCCACTCGCATCCATCGCGTTCCCGCGACCTTTACAAGGTCGTCACTCCATCTTGTTGGAGGCCTACCGACAGCTCGTCTACCGGTTCGCGGACGCCACTCCAGGACTTTCTTGCCCCATCGGCCATCAGTCCTGCGAGCAATGTGCCCCGCCCACTGCCACTTAAGGTTCGCAATTCTTCGGGCTATGTCCTTAAAAAATACATTTGTAAAATAGGGTCCATACGGCATTGTACCGAGGATGCTGACAGCATTTCTAAAACCTATAAGCGGTCCTTAGACCCTATATATTTATGTACTGTAAATGAGCATTGATAGAAGATGAAATAGGGATGACGACAACTTTTTTTTCCTTAGTCTATCAGGAAGATTATTGAAAAGTATTGGACACGTATTTTTTCTTTTTTCACGTAATCATACTTATACGGAGATATATTGAGTTGAAATGTCGCGTGACGTCACGGTTAGGTACTATTTATGCCTAACGGTGACGTAGTTAGCCCCCGCTCTCCAACTTTAATACGTTTTAACTTAATCATTCTTTGTTAATTTGATAAAACAAAAAATACGTGTCTAATATTTTTTTATTACCTGACTGACGGACTAATTAGAATTTCGATTTCTTCACCCTGTCGTCATCCCTATTGATAAATATGATAGGTACTTACTGTCAATTCCGAACACCCTGTAGAACACAACCTGAACCTCCTCGATGGCTGTGCAACCAGTGATCTTGTACAGTGTCTCGATCACCACACGTAAACCTGGAGAACAAATTTAGTTTTAAACATAGTACACATAAAATAAAAAGATTTAATAAAAATAAACCTAAGGGCTACTTGTGACTGGCCAATGACCATACCAAAGACAATATCGAAAACAAAGTAAACTTTTATTTTATATGAAATTTAACGTTTTTATTTAATTTCGTATGATAAGAGGTATGGAGGGTTGAAGTAAAGGAGCACAATCTTTATACTTCCGAATGTGGACACCAAATTTTGCAGGTTGGGGTCGCTGCGGTCGCCACTCCAGTCAAGTCACATAGTCTAGTCACATAGTCGTAGGCAGATAGTCGTAGGCAGATAGTCTGCAGTAGCGCCTTCAGATGGCGCTGCTGAGGCGAAACGCAGCGAAAACGGTTGTGAGGCGAGTGTGTTTTGTTTTGTTGCTTATCAAATCCGCTGGACACGTTTTCAACTGTTTCGCCATAGGTATAAGATTTACCAAGACAAAAGCCCACCCTCCATAATATAAGGCCTTTTAGTGGTCGTTTTTTCTTCGCCTTAAGTTTTATAACAACCTAAATCGGAAGATCGGTAGGTAAACCGTCTGAATAAGATTGAAACAAAATAATGAATTCTGGGGAGGAACTTTCGTCACTCAACTAACTTTACCACTAGCACCATCTATTGGGAAATAAAATTCTTTAGTTGTTTATTACTCAAACAGGCTAAAACGACTGAACGGATTTAGATGAGCTTTTGCACACAGATAATTTATAATCTGGATTAAAATTAACGATGTTTTATTTCGGAAATTAACCCTTCAAGGCGTTATAAGGGGGTGAAAACGTCAAGTCGCGGGTACAAGGTGGTGTTTCATAAAATGCATCAACTTTAATACATTTCTTTGAAATTTGAATTAATACAACTTACTCAGCTGGTTGCACTCATGTGTCAGCTCCTCCAAGGCGTATTTCAATTCTGAAAACATGGAAATATTGACCTGTTAATATTCTTTCATATTTTCTATGTAGCGTTAAAAAATAACTTAGGTACTGAACATAAAATCGGTAAAGTTTGAGTTTTCGATTAGTCGTTTCGAGTCCACGAAGTGATTCTATAGGGAACGGAAAAGGAGTCTCCCTATAGCTTCTCGTATAAACCTGTTATTCGAGACGTCAAAAGTGACTGCTTAGTGAGTCACTAGATCCCAAAGTCCAACGTCATTCGGCGCGTAAAGTGAAACAGCTGACCCCGCGTAGTCCAATCGTGAACGTGTATGAGCGAGACGCACGGATGGGGCAAGTGCGCTTCTCGGAATTGTATTCTATGAGTGATTTGCTCTCTCGCAAAAATTCGGAGACTGCCTATACTTATTTGGAATATGGGACATCCTATATTCCAATATAGGTATGGACTCAAATAAGGCCCCACATTGATATTACGCTTTTTTTGTAATTTGCAGTTATGATTATGATACAAAAGGAATCATTTGGGAGGATTTATTTGTCGAATCGATTTAAGAAATATTAAGCTCGCATTAAGTATTTTTTTTTAAACTTACGCTTCTGTACGGTGATTTTCTTAAGGATATAGATACTCTCGGAGAATTTCGTCTTGCCCAAGATTCTGTTCAACTCCAATATACCCTCTCCCAGATCTAAAATAACGAAAAAAAAAAACAAAATGTATCATTTAATTCCATCAATACTAGCCTTAAAGCAAAGTGAGCGAGTAAGAAAATTTCTTGTAATGAAATTTCAATTTTATTTATTAACCGCTAATTTGTATGATAAACGAAATATATTTCAAGTTAAAACAAGCAGCAATTAAAATTAAAAAAAAAAATACTGACCTCCAGTTCTGGTGACAGAGATAATCATACTCATGGCATCCTTGAGGTCTGAAAAGAAAGTTAGTAACTTATATTTTATCTCATACAGTACCCAGTGATAATTATTCTCATCGGTAGGTACTTTTTTCCCAATGTATCTTTTTGCTTCTACATAATAAAGGCCCTTAAAACACGAGCGTTTTGTGAAACGAGCCGTCAGGCGAGTTTCATGATAATATCGCACGCACTCTTGAACACACTTTTTAAGCCCCAATTAAGTACAGCTACATAAAAATATTTACCGATTTCAGACAACAGGGCCTCAAAGACGTTAGGGAATTCAACTGGTCCCAAGCCACCGGTCATCTTAGCCACCTGGATGCGTACACCCTCCACACCTGTGTAAAAAATAAAGTTTTTGAGCTTCAAGTGAAAGTTTCATTTTGCGGACTTTCAGAAACAAAATTCAAAAAATTCAAAATTCAATCATTTATTCAGCAAATTGGCCACATAGGGGCACTTTTACACGTCAGAAAAGAATTTACTAGCGCTTCCTAGACCCATTGCTTGAGAAGAAGCGCCGCAACAAACTCAAGCAGAAGGCCTTTTTCAAAATTTACACATAGTTATAACATTTACATTACATGTATAAAATATACATATAGGTACGTACTACAATTACATTGAAGGGATGTATATTCCCTAACTTAAACTTAAATCTAAGATCTTAGAGATGTATGTATAGTCTCCAAGGGTCCAGAAAAAAAATAAACCTGCGTGAAATTAAGATAAAGTTTCATTTTGCGGACTTACAGAAACCTGCGTGAAGTTAGGAGAAAGTTTCATTTTGCGGACTTACAGAAACCTGCGTGAAGTTAGGAGAAAGTTTCATTTTGCGGACTTACAGAAACCTGCGTGAAGTTAGGAGAAAGTTTCATTTTGCGGACTTACAGAAACTTGCATGAAATTTAGAGAAATCGTCAAAACTACGTAAACTGACACCGTCTTGAATGAAGCTTAAAAGCTGAAGTTTCATTTTGAAAACTTGAATGGAGTTTAAGTGGAAGTGGAATTTAAAGAAACTGTAAAATTGTATGCGTAATCTTCTCTTAGAAACTTAAGGCACCGTGTTTGTTTTAAATTTGCCATCATAACGGCACCTTGTCATCACACAAGTTTAACGATTTACATCAAGCGAAGTTCTTTTTTAGTTTTTAATTGAAACGAAACATGATAAAAGAATAGAATAGAATAGAAAAACATTTATTTTCACACACGAAGAAAAAAGCACACAAATAAAATTTTAGGGGGATATTAAAAAAGTAATAGAAAATAGCACAAATAATACATTACTAGAGATCTTCTACTATCTAAAGTCCCGCGCCTTCATATTTCCAAACGCTTCAATTTATTTATTATTATTTAAAAAGCACCACCAACACTCTCAACGCATAGTTGATGGCTGTCTCAGCACGCACACATGTATTGAGAGTGTTGGTGAGGCTTTTTAAATACATTGAAGCGTTTTGAAATGTGAAGGCGCGGGACTTTAGAGAGTAGAAAGATCTCTACAGAATTGTGACAAATGGGACGGACTCAGCGTGTGCTGTGAAAATAATTAAATCAAAGAAAATAATGGTTTTTAACACGCTTTTATTAAGTCGACCTGTATGTAACTATGTAATGGAATCTTGCAAGTTAAATTTGACCCACTTTCCGATTGAGCTGAAATTTTGCACGAATATGTAAATCGCGTAAAAATGCAATATTATGATGACGCGGAGCTGATCTGATGATGGATGTGCAAGGTGGCCATAGGAACTCCGTAATAAAACTACATAAACCCACTTGGACACGTTTGATTCGTCTTGAAGGGTTACAGTCAGCAAAAAGCGTGTCCCAAAAATTTTATTTTTGAATAAACTTATTATATTTACCATCGGTGTGGCCGACGTGCCTGAAGAAATCAGCAATTTCATGGGAGTCTGTGAAAAAATTAATTTGTGTAAAAAATGTACATTTTTTATTTACTTACTAGCCGATGCCCGCGAACTTCGTCCCGCGTAGACTTAGAAATTGCGTATCCGATGATACTGTACATATAGACAGTTGTAATTATAGAAATATTGAAAATTTGGTTTAATCCGTGGAAAACCCTTTCCCGTGGAAATATCGGTATAAAAGTATCCATGTTATTGCCTAGGTCTCATATATCTCCATGCCAAATTTTATCTAAATCGGTCGACTCGTTGCGACGTGAAGAAGGACAAACAAACAAACAGACTTTCACATTTATAATATTACTAGCTTCTGCCCGCGACTTCGCCCGCGTGGAATTCGGTTATCGCGCTCCCGCGGGAAATGTGCGTTTTTCCGGGATAAAAAGTAGCCTTTTTCGTTTCCCGGGACTAAAACTATCTCCATGCCAAATTTCATCTCAAGCGGTTAAAGAATAAATTTATATAAAATGAGGAACAATCAATGCACAACAGAAACTACTGGTGGTAGAAAGCTGAAATTTGGCATGTGGGTTCCTTGGGGAGTGTAGGGGAGCTCTGATAGAGGATTTCCCGAAATTCCTACGGGAACGGGAAAAAATGGGACTGATGCGGGCGACGTATACTACCTACCTAATAATAAATATAATAGTATAAACGAATAAAAAAAACATACTCTTTCCATCGGATATCTTCTCCAAAATTTCATAGATGGCATCGAAATCTCCATGACCAGTGAAGCGCTTCAGAACAAAATAGGCCTTGAACACATCTGGAAAAGAAAATAATTCCTTTTTAAATACGAATCCGTAGGTACTTTATTTTTAAACAAACCTTTGCTGTTTCAGATGTACTAAAGTTGGATTGGTACTTTTAACAGGATCAGAATTGCAATAATAATACTATTTAATCATACAGATTTTTGACGTGATAACGTCTTATAGTGCGTTTACATAGACGCGCCCGGGCTCGTAAACGTGCCCGTTGAACGTCGTTTTGAACGCCGTGCATGTATACATACAATGATCGTCGCCGAACAACCGATAGGAAACCGACAGCCGACCGATCGACGGCGTTGACGAGCGCGTTCAAAATCAGCCTGTTTACGCGCCTGCGCCTGTGAACGCGCCCGTGATGAACGCCGTTCATGTAAACGCGCCATTATAAATCGATGAACGCCGGCTGCGCGCACGATAAAACATGACGAACTAGTAACGTTATGGTGCAAGCGAGAGCGAGAGAGAGGCACGATCGGCCTAAGCGTGACGTTATCACGTAAAATTATCGTCCGTAAATCCACTTTATAGACAACTTTTTTTTTTATTAACAGGTAGGCACTGTAATGCGCTGCACTGATGAAAGCCTGGGGTGTAGCTAGTGGTACTCCTAGCTGGACGCTAGACTAAATTAGGTACTATTTGTATTTAATTTTATAACTCTACTTACCGGTTTCATTGGTGAGCTCTCTTAGGAGTTTCACGATGTGCTTGATATCTGAAAATAACAGAAAGTACTTCATGTAAGGTACATACATACATTGAAATAACGGATAAAAAAAACCATATTATCTAGCTAATCATCGTTATAGGAATAGGAAGTAGGTACGTAGATTCTAGCCACCGTATGTTGGCCGCGGATAAATAAAAAAATAGCATTTAGGAACCCATTTTTTAGGGTTCCGAAGTCCATAAGGAACCCTTATAGTTTCGCCATGTCCGTCCGTCCGTCCGTCCGTCTGTCCGCACTATTGCTCGGAGATGCTTAGTTCTAGAAAGCTGTAATTTGGCATGAATATGCATATTAGTTACGCTGACAAAGTGGTACAATAAAATGTTGAAATATTTTTTTTTAAAGTAAAGTGGGGATGTAATTTTTTTTTCTTGCGTACCCCATGGTGCGGCATATCGTTGAATAGGTCTTGAAAAAATATTGTGGGTTTGTTAAAACCATTTTTTGATTAAGTGATGCGTTTGTGAAATATTAAGCTTTAAAGTGCTATTTTTTGTTAGGGTCACGTGTCCCCCCCCCCCCCCTGCCAGCTAAATGGTGGTATTTGGATGGCTGAAAAAAATCACGGTTGTGGCATATATAACGTAGTTGAAAGGAAAACTATCACAGCTAAGTAGGGTGTACAAACTTTCGAGTAATAGTCGACCAACTTATGATGATGATTTTTCTCGAGCGGCAGGGGCGTCGGGCGGGCACGTCATACCACAGGCTAGCTAGATGCTAATAAGTCTTAGAAAGGTACTGTGGGCATCGTCAACTTCGGAACCCTATACTTTGCGCGTGGCCCGACACGCACTTGGCCGGTTTTTTAGCAAAACGACTATCTTTCACAGTTTCACCAATAACATTTTAAATTTACACGTTTTTTCACACGTAAAGGGCATGATTTGATTTGATATTTTTTCTATCAGCTTAGAATAAATGTGGTGTATAGTAATTTTGTCGCTTTTTACCGAACTGTGCCAGAAGGACGGTTATGTACGACACAACTTAGAAAGCGCATGGGTTAAGCAATAATAGACTTTGTATCAACGGAGTCCCCAATCCGCATTGGGCCCGCGTAGGGACTATAGCCCAAACCCTCTCGTGACGAGAGGAGACGCAAATAGGCTATATAGTAGTATCAACGGATTAAGTGCTTCGCCGCGCTCCTTCTAAGTTGTGTCATGCTATACGTGTGTATATTTCTTTGGCACGTTATGTAGCCTAAACGGTTTGACGGATTAACTTGTGAGCTGTCGTTAGATTCGTCTTAATTGTGAGAGACGCTGGATATATCAAAAGTTTGTATAAAGCATGGTCTAAGAAAGCAAGGTCTGCCGATCCGGGTGACGTGTCACCGTAACGTCAAAGTCGAGTTGCCACTTTATTGCAATAAAACAAAAATGAAGGATATATAATATTTTCTGCCGTTCTAATGCAAAATAAATTATTTGCGCATTACAATTGTCATTTACTTGTTTAAGCACAAAAATGGGACAAGTTAAAAACAAATGAACGTAATAATTTAATGAAACATTCACAGGATACACGGGGGTCGGGGATTATTTTAATACACCACTTGCAACACAGAGTAGTGTGAATGACGTTAGGGTGACACCCACACTACTACAGAATACTGGACTGTCATACCTGGCGAAGTATATTATTGTATCAGGGTATACAGTCCGTTTTTTTTTAAATTAAATTTGCCGCTTTTTAGGGTTCCGAAGTCCACAAGGAACCCTTATAGTTTCGCCATGTCCGTCCGTCTGTCCGCACTATTGCTCGGAGATGCTTAGGTCTAGAGAGCTGTAATTTGGCATGAATATGCATATTAGTTACGCTGACAAAGTGGTACAATAAAATTTTGAAATATATTTTTTTATAGGGTACCTCCCCTACTCGTAAAGTGGGGATGTAATTTTTTTTTCTTGCGTACCCCATGTTGCGGCATATCGTTGAATAGGTCTTAAAAAAATATTGTGGGTTTGTTAAAACCATTTTTTGATTAAGTGATGCGTTTGTGAAATATTAAGCTTTAAAGTGATATTTTTTGTTAGAGTCACGTGTCCCCCCCCCCCCCCCTGCCAGCTAAATGGTGGTATTTGGATGGCTGAAAAAAATCACGGTTGTGGCATATATAACGTAGTTGAAAGAAAAACTATCAGAGTTAAGTAGGCTGTACAAACTTACGAGTAATAGTCGACCAACTTATAATGATGATTTTTCTCGAGCGGCAGGGGCGTCGGGCGGGCACGTCATACCACAGGCTAGCTAGATGCTAATAAGTCTTAGAAAGGTACTGTGGGCATCGTCAACTTCGGAACCCTATACTTTGCGCGTGGCCCGACACGCACTTGGCCGGTTTTTTCTTATATCTGGCTAGCCGTTCGGGTCTTACCAAGAAGCTATTATCGTATCATGACCGACTAAAATATTTCAAAGTCATGTCTTTAACGCATTCACTGCCACTACTTTTACAAACTTTCCACGGTGCCACATCTGTCATTAAGGGAATATTGCAACGCACATGTGCGTTTGAGGCACTGCGGGAAAGTCAGCAAAACGCATATATGCGTTGGTGGCAGTGAATGCGTTAAGCAACCGCAGAGATATTCTAGACCTTCTTTTCTTGTTTAAACTCTTTCGAGATAAAATTGACTGTCCTCAACTTCTGGAAAAATTTAAACTTAGAGTGCCAGGATCTCGACCACAACGCTGATCCCCTGTCCAGATTACGGGTTGTAAACTTAAATTAAACCCCTAAAGTTATCGAAATTAGTTAGGATACTTAATTATACAAGGTGCTAACAAATTAGTCAAGGGTATTTTAAGAGATAATAAATAACATTAAAACAATTAACTTTTAACTATAATTAAGTAAAAAAAAAAAATTAAACTCGGCGGGAAAACGGCAGGTTCTTAAACAGGGTGTTTTAACGTAGCAAATTTGTTTCCTATTTTTCTCCAAAAAAACATAACAAAACCAATGATGTTTCATACTTAAATGTACTTCGAGAGCCGAGTACTATCAGCTGTAAAAATATCCGTGACTAATTTGTTAGCACCTTATAATTGTTAAACATTAGTAGTTCGTAAGATACAAATAGTGCATGCGGTGTTTGCCTATTATTAGTTGTGCATTAAGTTCTCAATTCATATTTTTACTTTTAATTAAGTAGCTTTAAGTACAATGTAACAACTGTTGGCAGACCTAAATAAATAAATATCAACTTACGCTGGCCAGACTAAATACAAACTGGCTACTTACTTGCGCTGCCTGCCAGTTGCTTCAAGAACTTGATAACAAAGCTCCAGCTGTGGGAACCTCGGGTGCGCTTTATAAAATCGATGCAGCGGTGACGATCTGAAAATAATACACAAGTATGTCAAACATAAATGAAGCGGTCGCGGGTTCTCATCCTGCTCACATCTCGGAGTTTACTTATCTGCGAAATTCAGTTTGAATTTACCAGTGAGCTTTTCGGTGGAGGAAAACATTCTGAGGAAACCGTTACGCATCTGCGAAGTGATTCAAGGATGTGTGTGGAAGTCTCCAATTTACGCGTGGGGACTATAGCCCATACCCTCTCGTGGTGAGAGGAGGCCTGTGCCCAGCAGTGGGACGTAATTAGGCTGTTGTGGTGGTGGCAGTGATGCTGTGAATCTTTTCCGTTTCCTTACTGACAGAGTGAGTGGACTGGCAGACTACGCATCGAAATTACTAGTGAGATGCTCAATGGCCGCTTGTTCAAGATGCATGTTGATGTTTGTTGAGTTTCCCAACACTGCTTGGCCTATAGCACACGGCGGACACGGCCTATAAAAGCACGATTTCGAACACAATTCGAATGAAGTGTCAATTTTTGCGTGCGAGGACGTCTGTACACTTGTATGTGTGTGTGTACCAAGTACGCGGCAGGCCAATGATTCACTCAACATCTTCAAATGAAACAAATAACGGTAAGGGCGAGTTGGGCGCGAGTTGCGCGCCGGCTAGATTCAGGCGGGTGATTATCCGTGGCCATTCTGTACGTAGTACTAATAAATATTCTGTGCTTGAGTGTAAATACGTACCCTTAATATTGGCGACCCTCTCCACGTATCTGATTGCTTCTTCAATATCTGAAATAAATATGTTAATTAATATCTAGTACATGTCACAGAAATTGACTTAGCCCAAAACTAAGCAAAGGTTTTACTATGGGTGCTAGACAACGATGGATATTTAAATAGAGATATAAGCATACGAAAATACTAAACATCCATGCTTAAGTATCTAAATCTCAAATAATAATAAAAAAGAATAAATAAATCAGTATCTTAAGTAGTATAAATAAGTATCTTAAGTATATTATAACGTTTTCTTATATATTTTTTAATACAGTTGCTCAAAAAAATATACATTTTTATACCTGTGTACCATGCGAAAGGTTTGTCATTTTCGATCGAGCACTTTTTGTTTTTTGACATAGTGATCGTGCGTAAAAGTTTTTGCGCACTAGTGCATTTTACTTTTTGAACTTCGTCCTGTTGATTATTTTACTTTATTATATTTTATTCTAAAAAGTATTAAAAAAATGTCGTTTGTTTCCCGTGCAAAATTGTAATTTTCCCTCGTCCCTGTTACTTAACGCTCGCTTTCACTCGTGCCAACCGCTGACATGACTAGGGACTCGTGATAAAATGATACACATTTCGCACTTGCATCAAAATATGTAAGTACCTACCTACTATTTTATTATTGAAAAGTTAAAAGCTGACGTTATGCCTTTGTGTATAGTCTGTAAACTCTTGATGATTTAGCGCTGAGAAAAACAACAAAACGGCTATAAATTTAAAGCCTTAATTATTTAAATTTTTTGTTTGTCCGTAGATATGCATGCAACTTTATAAAATGTAATGTTGTGTGTCGAAGCCTTTATATTTTATTAGTAACAACACCTGCAAATTATTTATAAAGTAATCCGTAGCAATACAGTGATTTTTAGTGCTGTAATATTAAAGAAACTGTTCCGTGCATTTAGCCAATATATTTGTTGCCGCATACATTTCCACGATCCGCCATTAATTAATTTGTGTTAATCAATTATTTGGTCAGCTGCATCAAAACCAAGGCTGTACGACGTAAAACCACTGTATAAACAATTTTGTTTTTGAGTTTTACCTTACTGTAGCGAAATTGCTTCAATTATCATAATTTAATGTAGAAAATGGCGCAGTTGAATAACTCAAAAGAGTTTAAAGTTTTAAAAAATCGTGGGGCTGTGCCGTTGCACGCAGCCATTGGTTTTAACGTGAAACGTCGGTTTTCGCGACCTTGTCCGCCCGCGAATATAATTTAAAGCCATAACTGCAGCTCAATTACGTTTGCCAATTAGTTTCCCTAATCCAAACTAATTGCACTTGAATCCGGTGAATTTATTGCGCTTTTTGTGGCGATTGACTTTGCCAATTGATTTCAACCCAATTGTCATTTTTTCTATACGAAATTGACCCTTATTTGGGAAGCAGTGTGGTTCAATCTCAACGACTGAATGATATTTTCTGATATTTGTGTCTTTCAAACCAATTACCAACTGTCAAATGAGTCAGTTTGACAGTTCGTAATTTGTTTGATGAAATGTCAAATGAAAGGCCCAAATATCAGAGAACATCATCGCCATTTCGACTAACGACAAACCAATTGCAATTAATCAAGTGTCAACGCCGATTGCAAAGTAGAATTAGCTTCAAACTAATTGTTAATTGTCAAACGTAGGTAATTGAGGGTATGTAACTCCGAGCTGACTATGCAGCTAACAATGACACTAAAATCATGTTTCTTAGACTAAACAAGTAGGTAAATACATTTGTAGTTATAAAAAGGTGAGATGGGATTTGATTCAGAATGTTCACGAATTTAAAAGTAAAAATAAGTATTGAAAAAAAACTTACTCCTCTTTCCAGTTAACTCGAACAGAATCTCGCCTCCTTTCTCATGATCTG
The DNA here is from genome assembly GCA_963971205.1 of Aethes cnicana. Classification (NCBI taxonomy): domain Eukaryota; kingdom Metazoa; phylum Arthropoda; class Insecta; order Lepidoptera; family Tortricidae; genus Aethes; species Aethes cnicana. Next base: position 4,524,413 of record OZ020299.1, read on the forward strand.
AAAAACAACGAATTCAAATATATAAAATTCAAATATATAAAGATGACAACGAACAGCTTAAACTACTGGTTATAGAGAGTTGAAATTTGGCATGTAGTTTTCTTGGGGAGTGTCGGGGAGCACTAAGAGAGGATTTCCCGAAATTCCCACAGAAACGGGAAAATGCGGCATTTTTACATTTTAATGTTTACGAAGTCGTGGGCAACAACTAGTACTAATAGGATCACTCACGCGTCGCGTGAACTTTAAGCAGCTAGATTTAAAGTTCAACTTGAGCGCCGTGACTCGTGAGCGATCCTATAGGGAACAGGGACATCCCTATTTAAGACTTCGAATATAGCCCCTGTCGCGTGTTCTTGTGCCTTCGACTTTCCTCTGAACTGTGAGACGTTCTCGGAAACATCTCCCCACCGAGAGTCATGGCCGAAGAAAGTATAAGAATACGAGTTAAATTACTACTACTACAGTCTATTTGCGTCCCACTACTGGGCACAGGCCTCCTCTCATCACGAGAGGGTTTGGGCTATAGCCCCCACGCGAGCCCAGTGCGGATTGGGGACTTCACACTTCACACACATCTTTGTATTACTTTGCAGGTGAGTGCAGGTTTCCTCACGATGTTTTCCTTCACCAAAAAGCTCAGTGGTAAATTCAAATAGAATTTCGCACATAGTAAGTAAAATTAGAGGTGCGAGCGGGAATCGAACCCCCGACCCTCTGCACGAGAGGCGGTAGGTCGAACCACTAGGCTAACACGGCTTCGAGTTTAATTAAGAAGTAAGTAAATACGTCGTACCAGTAAATGCGAAAATCTTGCCGATAATGTCGGAAGCGACGTCCTTGATTCCATTGATCACTGAAAAATGAATAAAATAGATTTTGTTATAGGTACTCGTTTCACCAAATTTCAAGTTTCGACTGATGTGTTTATGATTGCAAAACTATTGTGACCCGGTCCCAAAATTAAATAGAAGTAGTCAATTTATGGAAATTATCTAAAATGGCGGAGCTATGGGGTTCAAAATATAAAGAACTGAACTGTTCTAATCTATGCAATAATTGACTTGAGTCTTGTGTTTCGATTTCGTCCTCCGCCTCGCATGAATAGGATCGGGGCTTCGAATCTGCAGCTCAATTACATTTGCCAATTATTTTCCTCAATCCAAACTAATTGCACTTGAATCCGGTGAATTAACTGCGCTTTTTGTGGCGATTGATTTCAACCAAATTTCGTGGCAGCTTTCGTTATGCTGCCACGAAGTGCTGGAATAATATCCCGCCTCCAATAAGAAACTCTAGAACATTATACAAATTTAAAAAAGATTTAAAAATATTTTTATTGAAAAACCAAATAAATTCTTCGTAATTCTGCTTTCTTCTGCTTATTCTTTCAATTAAAACTCGTGCCCACTCTTATTTGTGTACACACTCGAGCCCGCTCACCCTGTCACGCATAAACACATACACATAAAATAGATTCCTATGCATTCATACACTAATTCTTTCTGTCTCTCTCTCTCTCTCTCTCTTTCACACACACGACACATACATACTCACGTATTTAAACTAACTTGTACCGTATTGTCTATGTAATAATAATTGATTCAGTAAGTAAGTTTACATTCATACATTAAATTCTTGGCGTTATAATATTGTAATTTACTAAATACCTATTCTTATATCTACGTTAGATTACTTATATCTACATTAGAGCAAATTTTCTGTTACTACCTTCTTATAATTACATAATAAATACAAGTTGCGCTGTATCATCGTAGGATAATTTTTGAATAAATTTGTTATAAATTAATACTTATACCTTTATCATAACATAACATAGTCGATTTATATTATAGTTTAACGTTTAGTACGTGTTTCGTGTTTGTCACTCCTGCGGGTCCTCTGAAAATCAGCGTCGGAACGTCTTTGCGTTTGCCGACAAATGCTGAGAGGATTCCCTTTTTAAATATTTTTTGCATGCTTATTAATATTACATTAAGTCATTCATGTAAACTAGTCTTAAGTTGCATGTGAAAATATTTGAAATAAATATCTCTCTCTCTCTCTCTCTCTCTCTCTCTCTCAAATTGTAATTTTTTTTATACAAAATTGAACCTTATTAGGGAAGCAGGGTGGTTCAGTCTCGTACAAAGATTAATTGTACGACTGAATGCTATTTTCTGATATTTGGGTCTTTCAAACCAATTACCAACTGACAAATGAGTCAGTTTGACAGTTCGTAACTGGTTTGATGAAATGTCAAATGAAAGGCCGAAATATCAGAGAATATCATCGCCATTTTAACTAACGGAAAACCAATTGAAATGAATCGAGTGTCAATGCCGATTGCAAAGTAGAATTAACTTCAAATAAATTGTTAACTATCAAACGTAATTGAGGCCCTGCTCCACTGTACGAGTACCCACCTGGTAGAGGTCTGACTGGAATCTCAGGCTCGCTGAACTCCGGTGCCCTTGGTAATACTATATCCGGCAGTTCAACCGGCCCAGGGCCAAACCCGATCGGGATTGTAGGCTCTGGAATCGTTGGTGGCTCTGGAATCCTTGGTGGCCCTGGTCTATGCGGTGGCCCTGGTCTATGCAGTGGCCAAGGTCTATGCGGTGGCCCTGGCCTATGTGGTGGCCCTTGTTTATGCGGTGGACCTGGATGCCTAGGTTGGCCTGGATGTCTAGGTTGACCTGGATGCCTTGGTGGACTGGGAGGCCCCGGTCTGAATATGCCTTGTGGGTGGTGAGGCGGTCTGAAAAGACCTGGCAGTCCGAAAGGGGGGCCGTGCGGCGGGTGGCGGCCTGGACCTAAAAAAAATATGTATTAAATGATTAAGACAACTAAAAACAATTGAATCTCTTCTATTTAACGATATGACACAAACGGCGACGTAAAATTACGGATTTCGCCAGTAGCTTTTGACTCTATAAGGCTGCTTTTCCACCGGAAATGAGCGAGGATGCGTTGCGAGGGATGTGTTTTTCATCAACCAAAAGAAAAACTTAATTTATTTACAGCGGAACGAGGATAGGTAAATGATGTGTTTCTATTGGTTGATGACAAACGCATTCCTCGCAACGCATCCTCGACTCGCTCATCTCTGGTGGAAACGCAGCCTTAAAGCACCAAATAAGAAGACAACTAAGTTTGAAGCTGTGTAGTGGCCTACTGGTTTGACCTACCGCCTCTCATGTAGAGAATCGGGGGTTCGATTTCGGCTCGCACCTCTAAGTTTACTTATGTGCGAAATTCAATTTGAATTTACCACTGAGTTTTTCGGTGAAGGAAGTGAGGAAACCTGCACGCATCTGCGAAGCAACTCAAAGATCTGTGTGAAGTCCCCAATCCGCACTGGGCCCGCGTGGGGACTATAGCCCAAATCCTCTCGTGATGAGAGGAGGCCTGTGCCCAGCAGTGGGATGCAAATAGGCTGTAGTAGTAGTAGAAAGTATGAACAGGCTTTAAAGTCAAGAGTTGAGTTTAAAGCTTGTTCATCCTTAGTTGTCTTCTCATTTGGTAATTAAACCAAAATTCTAACCTCAGAATGCGTATTTGGAACGTTTGCGGCTATTTAAGTGTAAAGAAGTGCCAGAGAAAATATTACTTAAGAGATGTCCCAAATGTTGAATCAGGATGATTTGATACAGTATTAAACCTAGGCTATTTTATCTCGATAATTTTAACTTTGCGGTTAGAATGTTGATTACAAATTACAGCTAAGGATGTGTTTACTTAAGACTTGACCATTGTAATCATACTTTCAGTTGTAACAAATCTTACCTTCTCTATGCCTGCCAAAGCTGTCTCTTTCATTTTGATTTTCTGACAAATCGGTCTCAGATCTCTGTCTGCTAGATAATTCAGCTTCCGAGGATTGACGTTTAGAGAACTCAGATTCTGGGGTCTCACTACTAAAAATGTCAGACTCTGCGCGTTGACTACTCTCTATATCAGACTCTGAGCGCTGACTACTCTCTATTTCAGACTCTGAGCGTTGATTTCTAGAGATCCCAGACTCGAAACTTTTTCTATTAGCTTCTTCAGAAGTTTGACTGCTATCAAAACTCTGGTTAGAGCCTTCGAAGTCCTGACTCGAGTTTTCTACGCTTTCAGCTTCGAAGAACTGCTCTTGCGGGACTTCTTTAATTTCTTGTACTTCCTGCACTTCTTCTACCTCCTGCCCTACTTCTTTGCGTTCAATTTGACGGTGCTCCTCTCGTCTCCGTCCCCCTGTGCAATAATTTAGAAAAAAGGGTCAAGAATAAGATGATATCGCAAAAATATGGAGTATTACAAGAAAAATAAAGACTGCCTCAAATAAAAACATCGAGTCGTACATGCTTAATGACCGGGTCCCCATGGGCCCGTGACATGAAAATGTACCAACAAATAATAATAATGTTATTATTATTCTCTTATCTCTGGGAAAATTCATTTATTTTCTATTTTCATCCAAGCAAAGCTCGGTCGCCCAACAGGTCCTTCGATTCGATTAAACTGAGTAAGAGTTAACTTTAAAAAAAAATGAAAATGGTAATTTGACAGCCCACCATTGAACTCGCGAACAACATGCAGGCCATGTGGAACGCGTAAGTAGATAAAGAAATTACAAATCAGTAAACACCCTTTCACAGCCGTGGTAGCCTCTACTGGTTTGATCTACCGCCTCTCATGCAGAGGGTTGGGGGTTCGAATCCGGCTCGCGCTTCTGAGTTCCCTTATGTGCGAAATTCAATTTTAATTTACCATCTGGGGCTTTATTATCGTATTTTCCCACTACCAATGGGGGCTATCGCGTGTGAATTTGCCACTAGAGGCGCTAGTGTCGCGTGAGGTCCAATAACATTCAGTTTTCACTGGTTTTGGCGGGCTTCGCGATATAAATCATAATTTCTTTAATTTATCTGTTGAAAAGTGATCTCCTTCGTGAAATTATCGCAAATATGGATTATTTAGCTATGAATGTAAACGCTTTGAAAAAAAAGAACTTTTTTCCAAACAAAACGGAATTGCACAACATTGCGGCATAGCTACTCGATATGGTGATAGTTATTTATAATTAATAAACTTAATGAGATTCAAGATTGAAAACTTTGTTTCGGCGCCGATCTTATAAAGTCGCCTTTGACAGCTATACCTCTGGACCTTAGTCTACAGTGGCGCCAACTGGTGAGCAAAGAAACGATAGTCCCCATTGGTATGAAACAAATCGCACTTTGCAATTTTGTAGCAGTTTTGTGGAGGAGTATCTCACGTATTAATAATAAATAAATAAATAATACTAATTGTAAACGGCACTCATATAAGTGAGCTTGGTTTGAAATGTAGGTATAATGAAAGACCGAAATATTAGAAAACATCATTCAGTCGGTCAATTAATATTTATTCAATTTCGTATGGAAAAAACCCGATTGTAATGAAATTCCGAAGACAATTGCCACAAAAAGCGAAATTGGTTTGGATTCGAAAAGTGCAATTGGTCTGGATTCGAACAATGGAAAAAAGCGCGATTGGTTTGGACTGGGGAAACCAAGTGCCAAATGCAATACAGCGGCTGAGCTTTTCGGTGAAATAAAACATCGTGAAGAAACCTGCACGCATCTCCGAAGTAATTCAAGGATGTGTGTGAAGTCACCATTCTGCACTGCACTGGGCCCGCGTGGGGTAGCAAGTAAATAGGCTGTTGTGGTATTGAAGGTGGAAATAACAATATTGTACCATTAAAATACCATTTTTGTCCTTTTAAAAATGCAATCAATGTAAAAACATCAGGTTCTTTTTTTTCAAGAGTCCGCCAGAACAGGCGGTCGCCGCATTTAGTAAAAAGTAAGATCAGCAATTAAATAAATTAAATTAACTTACGATTGGGCTCGGGCGACGCCGCCGTAAGGTAGACCTAAAAAACAAATATAGGTATCTAAGTTTAAGTATTTTTTCTGATTATTGAATTTGAGCAAATTCGAGTCATTAATAGGGTATGGGCAAAGTCAATCCAGCGGTTCAAGCGTGAAGAGGTAACAGACAGAGTTACTTTCGCATTTATAATATTACTTACTACCTATGGACGTATTTGGGATCCACTGACCACATGCCTTCAGTTACGCTCTGTGTTGTCGCCCTTTAGCATTAAAAAGTTTAGGTAGGTAGGTACCTACCTTAAGTTAGTAGTAAAGTACCTAAGTAGGTAGAGTCAAAAGTTTACCTTACTTGAGTATGAAAACTTTGATGCAAATTCAAAAGTTAGTTCAATATATATTTTTTATAGATTTAATGTAATTTGTAGAGATCTTCTACTATCTAAAGTCCCGCGCCTTCGCATTTCAAAACGCTTCAATTTTTTTATCATTATTTAAAAAGCACCACCAACACTCAACGCATAGTTGATAGCTGTCTCAGCTCGCACACATGTGTTGAGAGTGTTGGTGGTGCTTTTTAAATACATTGAAGCGTTTTGAAATGCGAAGGCGCGGGACTTTAGATAGTAGAAGATTTCTAACTATGTGGATTTTTTGAAAAAAGGCCTTTTGCTGAGTTTTTTGCGGCACTTCTTCTCAAGCAATGGGTCTAGGAAGCGCTGGTAAATTCTTTTTCTGACGTGTACAAGTGCCCCTATGCTGTGGCCAATTTGCTGAATAAATAATTGTTTTAAATTGTTTAAAATAATAAAAAAACGAGGTATACTCACGTCGCACAGCGCTATGAGCGCTAGCCCCAATATTAACTTCATATTTTAAATTTCGTATCGCCAATAGTGGCCAGATTTCGGTCTCTGATTCCACTAAATAGCAAAATAACGTTGCAACCATTTATATTAGCTTACTCGGAAAATAATCGAGCATCTGTTTAAACAATATTTGTTCAATTCCGACTTGATTAAATACATTTAAGTATGTGTGTAACTAATTAAAGGATCATGATTGGTAGGTCGGTGTTAGGGGCGGCTCAATGACAGCGGTTGCTTTTATATATGACGCCAAACAAAACTGTTAAGTACCTACTTTTACTGGGTCAAGCAAAACGTTGTGATGATATTTTAAACATCCACAGCTATCGATTGTAAGCATGTTTTTCAGGTTTTTTTTCGAGTTAGTAAGAAAAATGGTCAGTTATCGCTCACACCATCAGTCACATCATTTAAATCTACCTGTTTAAAGTTCACGCGATGGATTGCCGTTCACCGTGGCAATGCTGTGCTACTTGCTTCCCTTACCTACTTCCCGAACGGGTCTGAGTGGTGAGCCGGACTATGGCCGTCCAGCAGTGGACGTCTTTCGGCAGAAATGATGATGACGTGGCAATGCTGCCGGAATTTTCTACGCCTTGTAGTGTTGGCCTTTTAGAAAAGTAGTGCGTAAGTTTTTGACATTGGAAATGACTCCGTTCCAGTATAGATGGCGGACACGGCCTATAAAAGCACGATCTCGAACACATTTCGAATGAAGTGTCAATGTTGGCGTGCGAGGACGTCTCATCATCATTATCATCATTTCAGCCGAAGGACGTCCACCGCTGAACATAGGCCTCCCCCAAGGCTCGCCACTCAGACCGGTCCTGTGCTACTTGCTTCCACCGGTTTCCCGCGACCTTCACGAGGTCGTCGCTCCATCTCGATGAAGGCCTACCGATAGCTCGTCTCCCGGTTTGCGGGCGCCACTCGAGAACTTTCCGGCCCCATCGGCTATCAGTCCAGCGAGCAATGTGCCCCGCGTGCGTGTGTGCGAGGACGTCTGTACACTTGTAAATGTGTTTATTGCAATACTACGTGGGCCAATGATTCACTCACCATCTCCGAATGAAACAAATGAGGGAAGGCAAGTTGGGCGTTAAATTACGCGCGGGCTAGATTCAGGCGGGTGATTCCGTGGCCATTTTGTACTATTAAATATTCTGTGGCTCCGATTTCACGAAAAAGTGCGATCCCTTTATATATCGGAGAGTTGTGAATATATGATATTCAAAAAAAGGTCAAAATACGCGTATTCACGAGATCTGTAAGGTGCAAAAATAATTATTCGAAAAAGTTAAAAACAAAAGAGTTGTGGCCGAAATAGTGAAAAAATAATTCGATTTTTTTATTTTGGCGCTCGATATTTTGGAAACGATCAAAAATTTGAGATAAACTCCTCTGGAAAACTTAGTCAGCTACAATTTGGGCCTGAAACAAAGACGATCGGGTAAAGGGTTTGGCCTGTAGCCAAACCTTTTTGAATAGTCTAAAAGTGCAAAGTGCTCGATAGTCGTGAGGCACCGAAAACTGTGAATTTTTCATATTTTAGTCATTTTATTTACTTATGATTTTTTTTAAGCCGTGGTGGCCTAGTGGTTCGACCTACCGCCTCTCATGCAGAGGGTCGGGGGTTCGATTCCGGCTCGCACCTCTAAGTTTACTTATGTGCGAAATTCAATTTGAATTAACCACTGTGCTTTTCGGTGAAGGAAAACATCGTGAGGAAACCTGCACGCATCTGCGTATTAATTAAAATATGTGTGTGAAGTCCCCAATCCGCACTGGGCCCGCGTGGGGACTATAGCCCAAGCCCTCTCGTGATGAGAGGAGACCTGTGCCCAGCAGTCGGACACAAATAGACTGTTGTAGTAGTAGCAGGATTTTTTTAATTGAAGTGTAGTACCTATATGATAAATACGCGGAGAGAAAATCTCACTTCTTGGCCAAAGCAAGACGTAAAACTTTTGACAAACTACGGGCGGTAATTCGTAAAGCCCCAGATCGCATATTCATGGCCCTCATCACCTTCGGTTCAGGCCACAGAAACCTGCGATCTGGGGCATTTACGAATTCACCACCCTAGGTCTGTAATGTACTATTGTTACTGTATTTTTATGTATGTATATAGAGTAGGTAATAACATGACGTTTATAGAGTTGAAGAGCGTAATAGGCTGGGCAAATATTGACAAAAATGGATATATGCGTACAACATCTGTTAATTGATTTTCATGGAAAAACTACGTTTTAATATAGGTACGTAATGATTATAAAAAGAGCCGTGTTTACCTATGTTACCTTTACGTTAATAATATACATTGTCTGTACGTAATAATGAGGATTACAGCATATCTATAACTACGACGCAGCTGTACGTGTCCCGCCTGCATCACTCCACTAAGAGCGAGGAGATTGTGGAGTATGTACGAGTGAAGACCAAATTCACCCTGAGGGTTGAACGGTTGGAGCCACGCCACAGCGTGAATTTTAGTTCGTTCGTGGTGAGGGTTCCGACTGAACATCTGTCAACCTTCACGAGAGAGGAATTTTGGCCGAAGGGAGTCGTGTTCCGTCGCTTCCGTGGAAGACTGAACAGCGATTCCAGAGTGCGCCTCACGACGAAGAAGTAATCGTGTTAGTTTCTAAGATTAATTTTAATATGTATGTTAGTCTTTAAGGTATACCTAGGGCCTAGATGCCTGAAATAAAATTTATTATTATTATATCTATAAGGCTGTATCACACTGTTGCGCACGGTCACAGTTAAAAACCGACCAAGTGCGAGTCGCACGAAGAGTTCCGTACTATTATCTATAGAAATGACAAAAAAATAATGACTGGTGTCCACTATCAATCTCATTGGGCCACACTAATTTTTTTTAACTCGAAAAAAAACATGCTTAGAATCGATGGCTGATTCTGCGGGTAAATTATCGTCTCAGCGTTTTGATTGGCACTACCTATATTTAATAAACAGCAGGAAGCAAGTAGCACAGGACCGGTCGGAGTGGCGAGCCTTGGGGGAGGCCTATGTCCAGCAGTGGACGTCTTTCGGCTGAAATGATGATGATGATGATGATGATATTTAATAATAAGCATCGAAAAATGTGTTTTCCGTCTCGGCTCGAAATAAAAATTCGTATATGTAAAATAGGTAATTATTTAATCGTATTGACGTCAATAACACTTCGACGTTCTCATCTTTCCCCGTCATTGTATAATATGATAAGGACCTGGGCGACCGAGCATTGCTCGGGTGAAAATAGCTAAAACTGAGTTTGGGAGTATTACGTAACGGACTTTTTGGAGATTTTAGACCCCCCTCCCCCCTCATACAACGCACCGTACAGGTTTACACAACTTAGAAGGCGCGTGGATTAAGCAAAAATAGACTCTGCGTCAACGGATTAAGTGCTTCACCGCGCGCCTTTTAAGTTGTGTCGTGCTGTAACGTTTTTCTATACTAAACTGTTAAGGAAATTAGGTACCTTACAAAATGTATAGAATAAAAACCAAAATTATACTTTTTAAAATAATTTATTTCTGCGTTACACCTTACTAGGAGTACATTTTTACGTCTAATAATATACTTTGGTACATTATCTATACATAGATTGCTATTTATTCTAACTTATAATATAATTTAATAGAGCATTTAAAACAATACACTTTGGGTACATCTGTTCAACACATGTAGCAGTCTCCACTTATGATTTTTCTTTCTATAATTTTTAATTTTCAAAACCTTTATTGCCGCACGTAGGTACATCATTATTCTAAAGTGTATGACTTCCAGAGTAATCACTAACACGCCAAAATGTATTATTTTCTCCCTTGGTGGTCAAATGAGCCCACAGACCACTCAGCCCGCGGGCTGAGTTGACCGTATAAATTTGTGTATGGGTGACTTGACCCACCTGTGTTAACTGAGCCCGCGGGCCCGTTCAACCCCTAAATTACCGCTTAGGATCAACTCAGCCCACGGGCTCAGTCGACTACTAGTTTACCTGTAAGGGTCCACTCAGTCCGTGAATATGCAAAGACTTAGGAATGTAACTGGGTCGACGGGTCCCCGCTACGCGGGGCCCCTATTTCTAGGTAGTTTGCCCTTCGGGCGTATATAGATAACTAACGAACCTAACCTACATTCACACCTTTGACCTACCGGACTGAGTAGACACTTACCGGTAAAATAGTAGTTGACTAGACCCACGGGCTGAGTGGACCCTTACCGGTAAAAGAGTAGTCAAGTGAACCCGCGGGCCGAGTTATCCGATAAGTGAGGGTCGAGTCATCTACGAAAAAAAAAACAAAGTGGGCAATTGAGCCCGCGGGATGAGTGTCTGTGGGCTCATTTGACCACCAAGCCTATTTTCTGTGCTTAAAAACATTTGGATATGATATGACACTTAATAATATTATATTATTAATAAATACAACGAGGAGAGCTTTAGTCAAACATGAGATAGATAAAAAAAACTTTAAAAAGGGCCTTTCTTGCATGTGGTGTGCAATATCCGAAAATTATAATTCGCGTATAAACAGTTAAAAAAATAACGATTACAGTTATAAAACTGTAATCGTTATTGTTTTAGCTAGGTACGTCCTATCTATAATTTTATTAGCTTCTGCCCGCAAACGCGTCTGCGTAAATTCGGTTAGAGCGTTCCCGCGGGAACTATGCGTTTCTCCGGGATGAAAAGTAGCCCTATGTCGTTTTCCGTAGTCTTAACTACATTCGTAGAAAATTTCATCAAAATCGTTTCATTGGTTTAATGCGCGTAAAAGCGTAACAGACGGACGGACAGAGTTACTTTCACATTTATAATATTAGCATGGATTTTCAAGTTGTTTATTAAAGCAACACCATCAGCCTATCCCACTTATGGTCACAGGCCGCCTCTCACCACGCAAGGGTTTGGGCCTAGTCTTCTATCTTCTATCTATATAAAGTATATATAATATATAAAACTTTTATATAATATATAAAAGAGGGTAGTCCGTGCTCTTGCGTTGTAAACATCGTTTGTACTGTGCTCCCGTAAAATAAATACTAAATATTGTTAAAAGTGCACAGACGTCCTATCAAATTATACTGTAACAAAGCTGAGTGTGCTAGCAAAGTGACTGTTAAATCAGTTTTTCGAGTTTCGATATAGTTCTGGGACAATCTTTGTGTAAACTTCAAGTGACACGATTAATTCGCACGGAAAAAGTACGTTATCGACCGAGCGGTGCGCGCTCAAGGTTAACCAGTTTCGCCGGGCCGCGCGCCTACGAGTTGTTTGCTTGGATCTAACAGCTGATGCGCTTAGCGTCGATTGTAAGTTGTTTACTTACTATTAAACATGAACTGCTTGGCCTGTAAAATCCCGGTAGGAGAGGATGTACGCCTTACGTGCTACACCTGCAGAGACTGTTATCATTACTCATGTGTAAACATACCTACCGAGTATTATAAAACGAAAATTCAAAATTTAAGACACACTTGGAACTGCCCGGGGTGCAGTAATGTTAACCGGCGCCGAGGGGGGCAGAGTGATAATACCCCAGTACGGAGTCACTTTCAACAACAACCGCCGCCGTCTCCAAATAACACGGATATGTCGATCTGCGACGAACCTTTGCAATATGTCGCAAGTAAACCTGACGATAGGAGCAGGCTTCACGATTTTTCTCGGCAGTCACAATGTTGAAAGAGGTTGGTGACGCCACACGTCTCAGCTCTATGCTCCTAGTCTATTGCTGTAGTCACCTAGGTTACGAATGTCACGATAGTTGTTATTAGGTGTCAAAGAATTATATTGTCAATTGTGAAAATACAATGTATACCGTGATTACAAACCTAGTTAAACATTGCGCATAGTTTACTCTGTTTAGCTTGATTTCCCTTTAGTCCCTATTCCAACAGGTTATGGGCCCAGCCCGTTGCTTGTTTGGCTAAATTTGTAGGGAAATTAGCTAGGTTTTATAGAATCGCGTAACATACGTCGTGATGTCTTCAAAAGACTTGAACAGCATTTCAAAGCTAACAGGCCAATCCAACTATGGAACATGGTCTTTTGCTATGCAGATGATCCTTATAGAGTATGATCTGTGGGATTGTATAGAGCAAGAAGATTTTTCTGTTACTACGGATGCTGGTAAGAAACGAGATGCTAAGGCACGGGCCAAGATATGTCTAGCTATTGCAGAGCATGTTTACCCTCTAGTAGCCGCAGCGAAGACGACTAGGGAGACATGGGACTCGTTAAAGAAGGCGTATGCGGATTCCGGATTGATGCGTCGGCTTACTTTATTGCGAAAGTTATTCAGTCTCAAGTTAGACTCTTTTTCTACTGTAGAGGCGTACGTAACTGAGATACAAGCAACGCATCAAGCACTACAGTCAATAAAAGCAGGATTGGATGATGAGTTTATCGGCATCATCATGCTAGCTGGTTTGACGGATTCTTACAATCCTTTGGTGATGGCGTTGGAGCATTCTGGCACGAAGATTTCTACTGAGGCAGTAGTGTCTACATTATTGAAAGAAGGCCAACGACAAAGTCAGCAAGCCAGTGGTGATACCAAGGATGACTCTGTGCTTGTGTCTAATTCCAGTGCGAGTGGTAGTGGTAAGAAGACTGTAGTTTGTCATTATTGTAAAAAGAAAGGTCATTTTAAGTGGCAGTGTAAAAAGTTCAAAAGTGACAATGATGGTAAGCCTAAATCTTGTGTTGCTAATGAAACTGCTGATTCAGAAGAATTTATAACGTTTGTAGCTAGAGGTTCTAGGTCTGAAGAAAGCTGGGTCATAGATTCGGGAGCTACGTCTCACATGACCACAAACGAAAGAATTTTGAAGCCGGAAATTGAGTGACTTGTATACCTAAACACTCTTTCGCCTCTCCTAAGTCCTTAATTTTGAAACCCTTCTGGCAGGTCCAGTGGAAATAGAGTCCTGGGGTGGAGCACGATTTTTTCTGTTATTTATTGACGACTATAGCAGAAAAATTTTCGGTTACATATTGAAGTCGAAGACTGAGGTTCTCGACAAATTCCGGGAATTCAAAGCGTTTGCGGAGAATCAAAGTGGAAAGAAGATAAAGAAGTTTAGAAGCGACAATGGTACGGAGTACACCAACAAGGAATTCCAATCTTTTTTGAAGAAATATGGAATTCAACATCAAACGAGCGTTCCTCATACTCCAGCTCAAAACGGAGTTGCGGAGAGGAGCATAAGAACGGTGACCGAGAAGGCACGTTGCATGCTTCAAGATAGTGGTCTCAGCAAAAAATATTGGGGCGAAGCTGTACATACGGCCATTTATTTAAAAAACCGATCACCTACGATGGCTCTTAAGGACAAGGTTCCTGAGGAAGTCTGGTCAGGTCAAGAAGTTGATCTTTCCCACCTGAGGATGTTTGGATCTGTGGCACAGGTTCTCATCAAGGACGGGAGTACAAAGAAGTTCGACTCCAAGACCCGTGAGCTAAGATTTGTTGGCTACAGTGAAGATCAGAAGGGTTACAGGTTCGTTGATGATTTGAAGAACCCAAGGAGGGGTATTGTCGCTCGTGATGCAGTTTTCAAGGAAAACCAAACTGAGAAATCTGGAAATGTTTCAAAGAAGGAAGAACCCAAGCCTAAGAAGGATATGAGGAAGGGTTCAAATCCTAACTCGAGCAAAGATGTTGAGCCTAGAGATATGTATCATTGGGATTTCAGTGAAGAGGAAGTGATTTCCCCTAATCCTAATATCGAAGTTGACGATGAAGAAGAGTTTGTTTCGGGATCAGATGTTGAAATAGAAGAAGAAGAGGCAGAGCTCCCATATAGCTCTCGCCAGGAACGTCACGCTGAAGCACAAGCCAATGATACGGAACTTCCGAGCAGTTCTCTTCAGGGAGAAATGGCTGATGTAGAGAGAGCAGAAGTTAATGAAACTCCTGAGAGGAGGTATCCTACTCGGAATAGAGTTCCACTTAGGTATGATGACATGGAGTATAACTTCCTAGCGTCAAGTGGGTCAGATCCTGATTCGGTCAAGGATGCCATGCAGCGTTCAGACAAGACACTTTGGCGCAAAGCTATGGAAGATGAATATAATTCCCTTATAGAAAATGGAACCTGGGAGTTGGTTGATCGCCCTCGTGACACAAATATTGTCAAGTGCAAATGGCTATTTAAGCTGAAGATTGGAGCAGATGGTGCTGTTCAAAAATATAAGGCAAGGCTGGTCGCCAAAGGTTACTCCCAGCAGTGGGGGGAAGATTATTTCGAAACATTCGCACCTGTTGTGAAGCTGTCATCAAGTAGGATGCTTCTTGCTTTGTCAGTAGAAAATAATTTAAAGGTACATCACATAGACGTCACAACGGCGTTCTTACACGGAGATCTCCAAGAGGATCTTTATATGGAACAGCCAGAGTCTTTTATCAAGAAAGGACATGAGAAAAAGGTGTGCAAGCTTAAGAAAGCCATTTATGGGTTAAAGCAAGCAGCTCGATGCTGGAATGTGAAAGTGGATGCACATATTATAAAGTTTGGATTCAAGAGGTCCAAATATGACCCTTGTGTGTATATAAGGAAAAATGGAGATAAGATTTTAGCTATCGCACTTTACGTCGATGACTTCTATATTTTTGGAAATTCAGAGAAAGAAATCCAATATTTGAAGGGACACATTGCAAAGGGTTTCAAAATTAAGGACTTAGGAGAGGCGAAAGAGTGTTTAGGTATACAAGTCACTCAATTTCCGAAATCCAATGAGATTCATCTGAATCAAAAGTGTTTTGTCCAAAAGATCCTCGACAGATATGGGATGAAAGATTGCAAACCTGTTGCGACCCCTCTAGAAGTCAATCTAAAGTTGGAGAAAGGAAATGTGAACCACGATCCTCGCTATCAGGAGATAATTGGGTCTTTGATGTATCTTGCTTTAGGGACAAGGCCTGACATAGCGTTTGCTGTGAGTTATCTCAGCCAGTATAATATTTATTGGAATGAGACTCACATGGCGGCTCTGAAGCGTATATTGCGTTATATCAAGGGCACAATGGATACTGTTTTGAAGTATAAGAAAACAACAGCATCACTTCATGCTTTCTGTGACGCAGATTGGGGCAAGAATGATGACGGTCACTCGTTTACCGGGTTTATGGTCGTTTTAGGTGGTGCTGTGATAGCGTGGCAAGCTCGTAAGCAACGATGTGTCGCATTGAGCTCAGCCGAAGCTGAGTACATTGCTGCTTGTGAAGCTTCAAAGGAAATTGTTTGTTTGAAGGGTTTATATGAGGAATTAACTGGTGTTAATGTGTCAGTAGAACTGTTTTGTGACAGTCAAAGTGCTGCAAAGTTGATTTATTCCAATGTTGTAGGTAGAAGGTCTAAACATATTAACATCAGGTACCACTTCGTGAGAGAACTGGTGGATGCCAAAGAAATTTCAGTAACTTATTTGGAAACTGGTTCAATGCCGGCAGACGCTCTCACCAAGGGTCTTCCGCGACCAAAGCATGAATTCTGCTTGAGACGTATGGGTCTCCAGTGGGGGTGTTGAAAGAGGTTGGTGACGCCACACGTCTCAGCTCTATGCTCCTAGTCTATTGCTGTAGTCACCTAGGTTACGAATGTCACGATAGTTGTTATTAGGTGTCAAAGAATTATATTGTCAATTGTGAAAATACAATGTATACCGTGATTACAAACCTAGTTAAACATTGCGCATAGTTTACTCTGTTTAGCTCGATTTCCCTTTAGTCCCTATTCCAACACACAAGATGCGAATATATCGACGGAACATAGTTTGAGTAACATTATGGACACATTATCCAACATGCTGGACTCGAAGCTGGCCCCTGTAAAACAGAATCTCGTACAATTGGACACTAAGTTAAGCACAGTGAAGCTAGAGATATTTAGGGATATAAAAAATGAGTTTTCCCAGGCCATTGACAGAATTAAAAAAGATTTCACAGACACAACAGAATTTTTGGGCGAACAACTGAAAGATTGTAAGGTGGAGCTCGTTGCGATGAACAAGAAGGTTAATGCGCTGGAAACTGAAAATATACGGCTGAGCTCAGAGCTTCTTACTTTTAAAAATGGACCGCAGCCCCAGTCAGACGTACTCAGTATAATACACCAACTTCAAGCTGACATTAACGACAGAGATCAGTCTTTACTACTCAATGATTTGGAAGTTACTGGAGTTCCCGAATATCAAGGCGAATCGAGACACCATATTATCCAGGCAATAGCTGTCAAATTAGGAGTCACAATGGACGACAAGGATGTGGTGAGCGTCGACCGGGTGGGCCCCGCGGGGACCGCGCGGCCGCGCCCACTGGTCGCACGGCTGGCGCGGCGGCCGCTGCGGGACGAGCTTCTGCGCAGCTCACGGGTGCGCCGGGGGCTTGAATCCAGCAACATAGGCCTTCCAGAACATAAGCCGCTCTCCATCTACGTTAATGAGCGCCTTACCAAAACCAATAGGAAAATTTTCTGGAGAGCCCGCCAGGCCGGCAGAGTGGCCAATTGGAAATTCGTTTGGACAAGAGAAGGGCATATATTTGCCAAGCGAACTGACAGCAGTGAAACCCGAGCAGTACAAATCAAATCCGAACTGGACATTGTTCGTGTTTTCGGCGTGGACCCCGGGGCTTCGGAAGTTAAGTGACACCAGCAAAACGTCAAAGGTAGCAGAATTTACTTTGTCTTACATTTTTCAACTTGTGCCATTACAGTTTAATTTTCATGGTTATGTCCGGTTTAGTATTATATCACGTCAACAGAAACTCATATTGTACGTCTCAGAATGCGAAGGTGTATGTTTCAATTATATGTACAAAATACTTTATGTTCTGAAATATGTATCAACACGTTTCTCATGTACACACGCTCCTTGCATATCTACCCTTATTATTTTTTATTTTATCTCTTGTCCTAATGAATTCTAAAAAAAAACATTATTTAACTCTTGCTCTCTTGAACATACGCTCTTTACACACAGGCCAAGATGATTTCGTTGCGGCTCTGGACATTTATAAATCAAAATCAAATCAAAATCAAAATCAAATATTGTTTATTTGCCAGAATATGTATACAAGATCTTAAAATTTAGTGCTAAGTAACAGTATTCAGCCTGCAATGGCATGCAAATATTATAATGCACCTACCTACAATATATAGAAAGTATCTACTTTTATTATTATAATTTCCAAATAATATAAACAATAACAGATTAGAAAAACATTACTAGGTATACTAACATTTATATTCCATGAATTCTTTCACTGAGTAAAAACAATTCTGCAGTAGCCATTTGGACAATTTTGTCTTAAATTCCAAGTTATTAAATAATTTCAAGTCATTTGGGAGGTTATTAAATATCCTGATGCACGTATTGTAGGAATTACGTATATAAATATCAGTCCGACACATTGGCTGATGCAGGAGATTCCTGTACTGCGGTCTCTGGTTCCTTTTATACACATCTGAGTGTAACCTGAAGTAGTCTGGATGTGCCTTGACAAAATTACACACTTTGCTAATGAACATGCATGGCAGAGGCAATATATTTAACTTTTTGAATAATGGCACGCAACTATCCGTCAGCCATGCATTACAAATTGCGCGTACACATTTTTTTTGCAATTTAAATGCTCTGTCAATGTTAACTGAGTTGCCCCATAACAGAAGACCATAGTTCAGGTTTGAGGATACATAACCATAATATGCTGTTAATGCTGCTTCGGTAGAGACTGTATTCCTTAGTTTTCTTAACGCAAACACGAACCTATCTAATTTAGAACAAATGCTATCAATATGAATTTTCCAATTTAAATATTTATCAAAATTTAATCCTAAGAATTTTATACTACTGGTTTCATCAATATAAACCGGATATAGTTGCTTTAAACGAAACTTGGTTGCGAAAAGGGGAAGATAAATTCATTCATAAAGTTCCAGGGTACACATTAAAAAGCAATCCACGGGTTACTGGTCAAAGGGGGGGAGGGGTCGGATTTTATATAAAAAAGGGAGTTCGAACTCGCGTAAAGGATCATCCAGTTTCCGCATTAGAACAAATGTGGCTAGAGCTACAAATCTGTGGCGTGGGCCGTTATGCGATTGGTACGGCTTATAGACCAGAATCTATCTCAGTAGATACTGCAATCGATGCTCTCAGCGATACGTTCGATACATTTGCGGGATATAACGGTGTTTTTCTGCTTACGGATTTCAACGTTAACCTAATGCTTGACAATAAGCCTAACGCGCAGAAGGTATTTACCTTCTTGAACCATAGAAACCTTGATCAACTGGTAAATTTGCCCACTAGGGAAATTAACGACTCCATATCCCTTTTGGACCTTGTTATCACCGATAGCCCAGCACTCTGTAAAAATATCAAAGTAATTCATAATCCTATAATAAGTGATCACGCTATGGTTCTTGCGGAACTAACGATATCTAGACCAAAACCGTCACCTCAATACACCTTTAAACGAGTTTTGACCAAAATCGACAAAGACAAGTTCAAGTATGATCTAGACTGCCTGCCTTGGACTGAAATTTATGAGATTGATGACGTCAATGGAAAAGTTGACCGTTTCAACAAGTTACTTATAGGTTTGTTCGACATGCATGCACCAATAAAGCGAATTCGTCTAAATGGCCATTCCCTCCCGTGGATTACAGATAACGTAAAATTAATGATGAATTTACGAGACTCTGCTCTAGACAGAGCACGTAAATCAAACAACCCCGTTCATCGCGATTTTTACAGAAACCTGCGGAATTACACTAACGGAGCTTTAGAACGCGAAAAAACTGCATACTTCTCCTTCTACATTAATAAAAATAAACAACACCCTAAACAAATGTGGATGCATTTGAAACAATCTTCCTGCCTATAATACCTAGTCATCTTTCGAAACCGGACGAAATAAACCGTTTTTTCCTAAACGTTCCTGGAAATATTGATACCGATACTGTTACACAATCAAACTTCTTAAGCGATATCGTGAGTGACTATAGCTTTGCAATACAGGTCTGTAATGATAATGAAATAAGTAAAATTATACAGTCAATCAATACGAATGCCTCAGGCCATGACAGTATAACTATTGAAATGGTTCGCTTAACTCTTACTACCACTCTTCCCTTCATAACGCACATAATTAATTCTTCTATTATATCCGGCATCTTTCCTGACGACTGGAAGCTTGCCAGAGTAAGACCGATACCTAAATCCAGTAAGACCGACGACTTTAAGGATCTGAGACCAATTAGCGTCCTGCCAATACTTTCTAAAATAATAGAAAAGTTGGTTTGTGAACAATTAAGCAAGTACTTAGAAGACCATAATTTATTTCCTACTGTTCAGTCCGGTTTCAGGAGAAAGCATGGTACCGCAACAGCTCTGGCTAAAGTCACTGATGACGTCATTACAGCAGCTGATCAGGGCATGGGAACGATACTGATTCTTTTAGATTTCTCCCGCGCGTTCGACTGTCTCAACCCAACCCTGCTACTCGCTAAAATGGCGGCTTATGGTGTTTCACAATCAGCTTGTAGTTGGTTCAAATCATTTTTATCAAATAGACGCCAATTTGTGGAAATTCTGAATGAGGAGGGTGGGATAGCTACATCTAAAGTCGAGCCTGTCTGCCGTGGCACACCACAGGGCTCCATTTTAAGTCCGTTACTATTTATTCTTTATACTGCTGATCTTGTTTACTAATCTTAAGTACTGTAATGTACATTTATATGCAGACGACACACAGTTGTACCACTCTTTTTTACCGGCAGAATTAAATCAGGCACTAAATAAATTACATGAAGATCTCAATATAGTAGCAAATTGGTCTAAAAACAACTACCTTGTCCTGAATCCACTTAAATCCCAGTTCATGATTATGGGGAGCAAATGGCAACGTCAAAAAATAAATGAGCAAAGTCCTAAAATTACTATAGGCACCGATAGCATTCCGCAAGTGGAAAATGCCAAGAATTTGGGACTAATAATGGACGCCGATTTACGATTTATAGAACACGTAAACAGTAAAATAAGAAATGCGTTCTTCAGGCTAAAAACTTTATACAATATAAGAAAATATCTAACAACAAATATTAGAGAAATTCTGGTGGACTCTTTGGTTCTATCCCAGCTTCAGTATGGTGACATTGTATATGGTCCTAGGCTCTTAGAAAAGACACAAAAATCTATACAACGTGTACAAAATGCATGCACCCGTTTCTGCTACAATATACCTAAACGTGCACATATAACACCTTACCTGAACAACAATGGTACTCTAAACATGGCCAATCGAAGGCGTATGCATCTTGCTTTTACTGTCCGCAAGATAATTGAATTTCAAACCCCTCGTTACCTATATGAAGCACTGAAGTGGGTTAAAGACATACGTACTTTGCCTCTCAGAAATCATATGGACACAATGCTCTCTGTGCCCCAACACAGAACCGCACTACTCAGGGGAAGTTTTAAGTTTGCCGCAACGAAGGTCTGGAACGACCTCCCGCCCCCATTACGCCTGCCAATGCCACTGGCTAAATTTAAACCAATGTTAAAAACCCACCTCCTTGAGCTACAAAGGCAAACTAACTTCTTCTATTCTAAATGATATTTGTTAGTAATAAATGATACACTAATAACTAGCTTCTGCCCGCGACTTTCGCCCGCGTGGAACTCGTTTATCGCGTTCCCGTGGGAACTATGCATTTCTCCGGGATGATAAGTGGCCTATGTTCTTTCCCGAGACTCCAACTATCTTCATACCAAATTTCATCCAAATCGGTCCAGCGGCTGAAGCGTGAAGAGGTAACAGACATACAGACAGAAAGACAGACAAAAAGTTACTTTAGCATTTATAATATTAATATGGATTTAAACTTTTAATTTACACGACTTGTTGGTACATCGACTTAACCCAACTCATGGATTTCAGACAAACTAACACACATACAACGATACAACGCACTCACACTCGCCTAAATTACACACATACATTTGTAAACATATTCATATCATATAATAAACAAATATATACTTTATCTGCATATCTATATAAATAACTATAACTAGTGTACACCTCAGCTTCCTCGCATACATTATTTAGACAAACACACACTCACACTTTTACACTCAATTAGCATAGTACATTTCATGATAACTTTAGTATATTTTATATCTTTTGTTTCTCTTCTTTTCGGCTAACCCCCATTTTAGGGGCCAGTCTGAAAATCAGCGCTGGGCGTAACAACGAGCCCAGCACCCGCTGAGACTGGTACCCATTGCCAAATCTTATAATTAAGATCACTTTATGTAATAATAGTTTGTAAGTAAAAATGTATTTATCTTTAGAACGTGTTTAGTTTAAGTTATGGCAATAAAAATATTTTGATTTGATTTGATTTGATTTGAAAACTCGTGTCACAGTGTTTGTAACCAAACTCCTCCGAAACGGCTCGACCGATTCTTATGAAATTTGGTGTGTATTTTAAATAGGACGTAAGCTATTTTTCATACCAAAAAAAATCCAAGGCGGTACGAAGTCCGCGAGGTCAGCTAGTATATACTATAAAAGGGTAATTTTCCGTCTCTTTCTTTCTGTCTATCTGTCTGTTTGCTAGCGTTAATCTCGGGAACTACTGAACCAATTTGAATGCAGTTTTCAAGGGTAGATATAACATTATTTGGAGCAACATATAAGCTATGTTTGATTAAAATCCGATGTCGGAAAGAAAAGTTATCAGCAATATTATATTCCACGCAGACGAAGTCGCGGGGCACAACTAGTTTAAAATATAAGATAACTATCTCAGGAACGGCTCTAACGATTTTGACGAAATTTGCAATATAGGGGTTTACGGGGGCGACAAATCAGATCGATTTGTCGCCCCCGTAAACCCCTATATTGCTGGCTCATAACTGGGACAACTAATTTTAAGCCATTTTCACCCGAGCAATGGTTGCCAGTTAAACTCTTAATAAAGATAAAAAGATAAAGATAAAGAAAAGTTTATTCAGAAAGCAGACATGCACATACAAACGACATTCTTAGGAAACACGGATACTGGTACCACTGCTTCCCGGTTTCACGACATGCAAGAGAAGCGTTTTTCAAGTTCCTACATATACAAATATATGTACATGAAATATAAATTTAAAAGTATTCTGGACAATCACACTTGTGTCGATACATAGCAAACTTGTAATTTGTTTTAATCTCTATGGGTAAATTGTCATATAGCTAAAAATGCTATAACAATTAAACTTAATAAATAAGTTTGAAATGAATCGACACATGAGGTTTTCTACATTATTTTGTGACAGTTGAGCAAAAATATGTCAAATTATTTAACATATAGCGGAATATATGACACATTGTCAGATATGACGTGACTTTCACGATCTAAAACTTGCCCGGGTGAGAAATTAGACGGGTGCTCGAGCGGTACCGAGTTGCATACGCCACCGTGCTTGGTAGCTCGGGACCACCGCACGATTACTCTGTCAAAATAGCTACGCCGACCGATTGTATATAGTTTATAGTACAGGTAAAGTAAGGCTAAATATGACTGTTTGGTGAGAAATATTAAAGTGTTTATAAAATACTAGCCTTTCCCCGCAACTTCGTATGCGCAGAAATATTAAAATGTAAAATCCCGTTTTTTTTTCATTCCCGTGGGAATTTCGGGAAATCCTCTCTTAGTGCTACCCTATGTTCCCTAAGGAACCTGCATGCCAAATTTCAGCTCTCTACGACCAGTAGTTTCGGATCCGCGTTGATCGATCAGTCAGTCGGTCAGTCAGTTTCTTGTTTTATATATACATATACAAGGTGCTAACAAATTAGTCAAGGATATTTTAAGAGATAATAAATTACATTAAAACAATTAACTTTTAACTATAATTAAGGAAAAAAAAAAATTAAAATTCGGCGGGAAAACGGCAGGTTCTTAAACAGGGTGTTTTAACGTAGCAAATTTGTTTCCTATTTTTCTCCAAAAAAACATAACAAAACCAATGATGTTTCATACTTAAATGTACTTCGAGAGCCGAGTACTATCAGCTGTAAAAATATCCGTGACTAATTTGTTAGCACCTTATATAGAAGAGAAGAAGATAAACATTATATGCCTTCATATCTCGTAAAATATTGGACTCGGCAGTCTGCATAACTTCCTTTCTAGTGCCAAGAAAAAGTCATAAACAAAGTTTCATTGATGTACATCAGGACACGACTTAGAAGGCGCGCGGCGAAGCACCTCACTTTAGCCACACCGTATCACTAACATCGTCGCGTGAAAAAATGGCGTCCATACTATAAGGGCGAGTTGGGCGCGAGTTGCGCGCCGGCTAGATTCAGGCGGGTGATTCCGTGGCCATTCTGTATGTAGTACTATTAATAATATAATTCTGTCACATTGGTATATAGAGATCTGTCCGTATCTTAAGTATCATTACTGTCAATAGATTACTAAAATTAATTTAAAAAAAACGGATTTTTTTACTTCTTTTCAGCTTTTCAGTCATATTTTGAGAGAATCTACATAATTTCAGATTCTCTTAAACTACTGATACATTGTCAGATTGAAACCTATTTTATCGATTTAACATATAACTAAAATTACAAAGAAAACGCTAAGTTCTATCTATTGTACATGTCATGCATCTGACCGCCTAGCGAGTCAAAAATAACTAAACACCGAGAAAGTTTAAAGCTAAACATCAGCAGTTTTGAAGCTGCCAAAGATATATCAACGCTTTTTTAAACATAATTTCAGCCAGAAGACGTCCATTTAACATAGTTCTCTGTTCGCCACACAGTTCGGTCCTGCGCCGCCCGCCATTATCGGTTTCCCGCGAACTTCATCTAGTTGGAGGCACCGACAGCGCATCGCTTACACCGATAATATGGTATTATACACCATTCAAGGAAAAATCGGGAAGTACTGATTTATGATAGATTATATATAAAAATGCTACCCAAAACATCGACTTTTAATCATAAAAATGCATAAATAATTTTATAATTACATTTATAAATGTTGTTGTTTTTTTTTAATATGTATGTCCCAAAACAGCAGGCGCCAAAATGTAATTAGCTGCTGTGACGGCAATCCTACTGTAAACAAAGCGTTACAAGTACCGTTTATACTTGACTTGTTTGGTTACTATGTACTTATTTACGAGTATTATCCATAGACGTAAATAATATAGACCCGGTCTAACGTACACGTAATATGTCCCCACTTCCACGGTGTCCAATCCAAAGTTCTGTCACCGAGCGTGCGTGACAATAAGCGTTTTTATTAATTAAAAAAACTTTTTTCGAAACTGTTTCTCAGTATCTAAAAACTCGTCTCGTTGTTGTTAAAATGTGACCCAGCTTTAGTGTCACGATATAAGTTTAACTTTGGATTGGACACCAATGAAGTGGGGAAACATGACATGTCTACGTTAGGCCGGGTCCATACGAAGTATTATTTATGTCTATGGTATTATCCTAATGACGTCACAGACAAGCTAACATGGCGGCTAGCTTATTAGCGCGAAAACTGAAAATGAAAATTTAAAAGTATTTTATCCCATTCAGAAAATCGAAATAAAAAATCTTGTGTTTCAATCCGACATAAGGATGGTTTAAAATCCACATTTCAAAAAATGGTGTAATATCCTACTATGTTTTTAACATATAAATGTTAAAAGCAGCACCGCACTGCTGTAGTAGCAGGACCGAACTATGCTAAATGAACTATGTTAAATGAACTATGTTAAATGTTTAAACATTTATAACATTCTTTTACTAATAAAGTAACACATCATTACATGCGAAATTTCGAAAACGTTTTTCAGAGAATTCCGGACTAAAAACTAAGTTATAATTTGGTCAACGGATTTACAATGATGACTTTGTAATATTATAAACATGTTATTTTTTAAATTACCTACGTAAAATTACGAAATGCGTGTTTCTACTAGAGCAAAAATAATTTGTGAGATGAATTTATTTTTTGGTCGAATAATAATTATAAAAATATATACTAACACCGTCAACAGCCATTTTTGTGCTATAAAATGTGACAATGATTAATCAAAAAGAGTAGGTAGGTTGATTTAGTATCACACTACATTTTTCTACCTTAAAAACAAATGGCAGTAGAAATCAAATTTGTAATATACAATTTGGGGATCTAATTTTCATACAGTTAGAGTAGAAAATACAATATAACTGATTCATACTAACTAGGCAGCGGTAGTATACATTTCTTAGTATAATTAAGTATCTATAGCTATTATATGGATTTTATAATAATGAAAGTACTATTTATGCTCGGCCTAAAAAGTAGAAAGTGGCCTGGTATTCCCATGTCGCATTTCATCAAAATCGATTTAGTGCTACCATGTATGTAACAGAGAAACAAAGGTACTTTCACATTGTTTTTTTACATAATAAAAGTAGAGAATAATCTCAGAAACATACAAAACTAACTTAATCAGAAACTGGCCATTGACTGGTAGAAAAAAAACTTAAAAAGTAATGCAGTCTTGGAAAGTATTTTGGCTTTGAAGTAATCACGTAAGAAAACTATCTTAAACTAAGACTCGGGAATATGGAGTGTGGAATGTGTCTTGGTTACTTCAACCCTCCATACTCGGGAACTTATTTAATAGTTTTTGAGAAATCTATAGAAAAAAAAACCACGTATCATAAGGTTGTGCATATTTAAAGTAAAAAATAAGTACTAAAATCTTAAAAATAAATGCTTATTCTGATATATGTTTTTCATGGCATGCTTTGAGACGAGTAAATAAATAATACGTGCTTATAAACTATGCCATAACCTAATGTGAGTATGTCTTGTTATGGTACGACAGTTAAGTTTTTTTTTAATATTTAAGGCAGATTATACAACAAGTGATTAAAATTTAAAACGACTAATATTCTGACAGACTAAATAAATAGTTCGACATTTTTCAGATGACAACACTTTACAATTATTTTATATATTTTTAATATATAATAACACCGTATTGTCTATGCTAAACATTATAACTATTTACAATGATTTGAGAGTTAAAAGGCAGTAAGCAACTGACCGTCAAATAACTTTGGTACAATCAGACTTGACAATTTGGAATTTAAGATATTTATAAGCTTAAACTGTTTCGAAAAAGCCAACGATACAAGGACATCTTTCTAAAACTTTACAAGCTGTTTTCGTGACTACGTCTGCGTTTAATTTCATGCGAAACGTTTTTTTTTGTAATAAAAAAAAATCTAGAATTGTTTAAGAGGGTTTATCCCGAAAGTTAGCAACGTCGCATATAGCTGTCAAATGTTTCGCTGTTTTTATTGATTTCTCAATATTGCTGAATTAAAAAGGAATCTATAATTCTATGGTTGTATGACGCGTCTCGTTTTATATTTGTTGGTTAGGCATTCAAATGATAAGATTACATTAAAATGCATGGAAACTGCGATGTAAAGTTTTCAAAAGATATTAATTCCATAATACTAAAAATTTAGTGTTCCTATGATTACTGTCGCAAGCCATACTTAATGTTTTATGCAACCATAGAGCGATAATTCATGTTTTCATTCAGTAATATTCAGAAATTAATGAAAACACCCATATATTTGACTGCTATTTGCGACGTTGCCAACTTTCGGAGTAAACCCTCTTAATTCGGGCTGATGATAGAGTTAAAACGACACTCCATACATACACAAGTGAAAGCGTTTACAATTTAATGGTATGGTAAAATAATCTCGCACTATTTTTTTTGTCACTTCCGTAAAGACAGTCTTTATATCCCCTTTATGTTAGGAATTGAAACGGAAAAAATACCTAAAAACACATTACAACCATCATCAACTTTAACAAGAGCAATTCAATATAAATTTTTTTAATAATACAGTTGCTCAAAATTGTTGTCATTTTCACTCGGCCCTAATTTTGACGCTCGCTTTCGCTCGTTCAATCAACATAACTCGGGTATCGTGATGAAATAGCGAACTTTTCGCACTAGCATCGAAATATACCTATTACTGTTAACGTTTCTTCTCCCGCTATGGCATACTTAGACCACCAAGGTCTTAAGAGGTTTTAGTTCAAAAGTTAGTAACACATAGCTAGAAAATATTTCGCTGTTTTCATTAAATTTCTCGATACCACACTGAATGAAAAAAGAAATAATTCGCTCTGCTATTACATGACGCGCATCGTTATGAAATTAATGGAAAGTTTTCAATATTACTATTTTCTAGTACTGAAAAAAAAAATGTCCACAATTATTGTTTTATTTAATAATAGAGCTATTATTCCTGATTTCATTTAGTAGTATTAATAATTGCACACAAATTGACCTAGACCCCAAACTAAGTAAATAATACTAATATAGTAACATATTGATGCAATAGTTTAAGGCATTCACTGCCACCAACGCATATATGCGTTTTGCTGACTTTCCCGTAGTGCCTCGAACGCACATGTGCGTTGCAATGTTCCCTTAATGACAGATGTGGCACCTGGCGAAAGTTCGTAAAAAGAAGTGGCAGTGAATGCGTTAAAAAGCGAAATATTTGACAGCTATTTGCGACGTTGCCAACTTTCGGAATAAACCCTGTTGAAGTATGTTACGATCTCGTCGCTGGCATTGGCAAATGTTGTTTGCTTTTACGTATATAAACAGTTTGTTTATTCAAAAATAAAGCATTTTCTCCATGTTATTTATTCAGTGGTAGTTTGTATTGGTCTGTTAGTTCGTAGCGTCCTTGCGACCGGTGAACGAGACGATTGAGCGAATACCCTTAACGGATGTCTGTGGAGAGAACATCAATGTTAGTTAAGACGCTGACAAGAGCTAATGACCTTGAGCGATCGAGGTGGGCAACTGTCTCAGCGGACAACGTCTGTTTACATTGGAGGAAACTTGCCGTTTCATAACTAATAAAATAAACAGGATTTCATGAAATCCTTCCAATCAAAAAAATCGTGAAGTTACGTCTTCTAATCATATTTAAACGTTTCTGTATGACTATAGTATAAGTCCCCAATCCGCACTGGGCCCGCGTGGGGACTATAGCTCCAACCCTCTCGTGAGAGGCCTGTGCCCAGCAGTGGAACGCAAATAGGCTGTAGTAGTATATGTATATGTCTATAATTGAAAACACTATTCTATCATACTCGTACTAAAAAGTTTGCTGATTTATATTGTTCATGCAATGTGAGATTTCTTTTTTAATATTTTATTTTTATTTTCTACGTTTATCGTGCACATGCCGCGGTCGTGTTCTTCGCTCACTAACGAAAATGAAAATATTTATTCAGCAAATAGGCCACATCTGGGCGCTTTCACACGTCACTTTTAAATGAATTTAAGAAATGAATTTACCAGCGCTTCCTAGACCCATTGCTTGAGAAGAAGCACCGCAACAAACTAAGCAGAAGGCCTTTTTTCAAAATTTAAACATACATTGTCCGCTGAGACAGTTGCCTGCCTCGATTGCTCAAGGTCATTAGCTCTTGTCAGCATCTTAAGTCGATTAAAAATATGCACTAGATTTACCTTTTTCTTGGAGCCATTTAAATAATCCTTGTACATTTCCGAACGAAGATATCTAGAGTAGCTGTCCGATTTCATTAGATGATATACATGGGCCTAGAAAAATCAAAAATACCTAGTAAATAATACATATTTTTTTTTAAATCTTCTATACTATAATAAAAAAGCAGAACCCGGCGTGTCTGTACATAGAAAGAAAAATTCAAAAAAAGAAACGGGGGGTCTAAAGATGACCACAAAACACTTGTTGTTTGTTTACGTTAATCTCCAGAACTGCTGAACCGATTTGAATGCAGTTTTCAAGGGTAGATAGAGCGTTTGGAGCTACATATAAGCTATGTTTGATTAAAATCGGATGTCGGAAAGAAAAGTTATCGGCAATTTTATATTCCACGCGTACGAAGTCGCGGGTAGAAACTAGTAAAGAATAGAAACCGACTAGAAACTCCGAAAGCCTACAAAGTCGGTGTCAATTTCACTATAAGATTGTCATCAGCTTTGGGTCGGTTCACTTGACACCGACTTTGTAGGCTGTCTGAGTATTCGGAAATAGCGTTCCCGCGGGAACTATGCGTTTTTCCGGACAAAAAGTAGCCTATATGTTGACCAGTGTTATAAACTACCCCCATACCAAATTTTTTTGCAATCCGTCCAGTAGTTTTCGAGTAAAATCCAGACATCCATACATACATACATACAGTAATTTTTCTAAAAATCGTTATTTTGTGTTCAGCAGGGCTTGAAACCGGTTTTGCCCCCATACAAATAAACCGGTTTGCCTATCGTTCTTTCGTTTACTATTTCATGTTTAATAAGACTATAAAATAATACGAAGTATTAGGTCCTTACATATGAAATTGGCGTTTCATATGGCAGAAATGAAAACGATTTTTTTTTTATGAAACTATTTTTTTATTTAGTCAAAGTATGTACCATGGCTATCTATGCACTTTTGCCATCTCGAAGGTAGTTCATTGATTCCTTTACTAAAAAAAGTGTGTGAGCGAGAATCAATAAAATCTTTGAAGGCCGTTTGGACAGCCTCGTGAGAATTGAATTTTTTTCCTTGCATGAAGTTGTCCAAATTCCGAAAAAAATGGTAATCAGTTGGAGCAAGGTCCGGGGAGTATGGTGGGTGTCGAAGACATTCCAGTCGCAGCTCCCGTAGTTTTGCGGCCGTCAAACGTGCCGTATGTGGTCGAGCGTTGTCCTGAAGCAGCAGTGGGCTAGATCGATTGACCAGTCTGGGTTGTTTAATGGCTAGCTTTTCCATCATCGTTTGCAATTGTTGACAATACACATCAGCCGTGATTGTTTGCCCAGATCTTAAGAAACTGTAATGGATGACACCGGCACTAGTCCACCAGACACTTACCAGTACCTTTTTCTGAGTCAACTTTCGTTTCGGGCAGAATTTGGCTGGTTCACCTGGGTTCAACCATTGTGAAGAACGTTTCCGGTTGTCGTACAAGATCCATTTTTCATCACAAGTAACGATACGATTCAAAATGCCTTCATTATTGTGCCGGTTGAGAAGTGAAACGCAACACTCGACGCGTGTTTCTTTGTTTGCGTCGCTCAATTCATGCGGTACCCATTTTTCAAGTTTTTTCACTTTTCCAATTTGTTTCAAGTGAATCAAAATGGTTTTATCACTCACACCGAAGCCTGCCGCTAACTCTGACGTGGTTTGCGATGGATCTGCTTCCACAATTGCTTTTAATTCTTCGTTATCAACTTGTGTCTCCGGCCGTCCACGAGGCTTGTTCTGTAGGTCAAAATTTCCAGAACGGAAACGTTGGAACCAATAACGTACCGTATTTTCTTTTGCAGTAGCTTCCCCATACGCATTGTTAATCCTACGAGCCGTTTCTGCAGCACTAGTGCCGAGGTGAAACTCATATTCGTAAATATAGCGATATTTTAAGTTCTCCATATTGTGAACAGAACGATGTGAAAGAAAAACAAATGACGCGATAACAAATAAATTTCGTAATTCGAACACAGAAATACATGGTCTTAAATTTGAAATAAATTTGAATTTGGAATTCCTAGCCGAACGCCACATATTTTGAATCAAAGTTGCCAGTTCGCCAAACGCCAATTTCATATGTAAGGACCTAATAATAACCTAAATACACTATGGAGTTCCACACAAAGAGTATAAAATAATTCTAAATATTTGGCTATTTCGGGGTTTTTTTAATTAACCGGTTACAAGCCCTGGTGTTCAGTATTGTTTATACATGGTGGGTCAGAAAATATGGCAAATAATTAACCCACAGTATCGGCTATCGATTCTAAATATATTGTATAGGTCTTTAATTTTTTTTGAGTTGGTAAAAAAAATATATTTTGTATAGGATTCAGGCGTCGCTCACACAACCAATCCCATATACAATTGTTTTTTTTTACCAACCAAATATACTTAGAATCGATAGCCGATACGGTGGGTTAATTATTTGCCATATTTTCTGACCCACCGTGTATAGTCCCCTCGACTTGATAGTTTCTTTTAATTTTCAAGTTTCAGACGCGACTTCTTCTACAGACTTATTATTAGTATAGATTTAGGATATGGGGAATCTCAGATGACGAAACATTAGTACAGGTTTACAAAACTTAGAAGGCACGTGGATTAAGCAATCTCTGCGTCAAGCCGTGGTGGCCTAGTGGTTCGACCTACCGCCTCTCATGCAGAGGGTCGGGGGTTCGATTCCGGCTCGCACCTCTAAGTTTACTTACGTGCGAAATTCAATTTGAATTAACCATTGTGCTTTTCGGTGAAGGAAAACATCGTGAGGAAACCTGTACGCATCTGCGAAGCAATTCAGAGATGTGTGTGAAGTCCCCAATCCGCAATGGGCCCGCGTGGGGACTATAGCCCAACCCTCTCGTGGTGAGAGGAGGCCTGTGTCCAGCAGTGGGACGCAAATAGGCTGTAGTAGTGGTAGTCTCTGCGTCAACGGCTTAAGTGCTTTGCCGCGCGCCTTCTAAGTTAAGTATATACTTATTGAATACATATTTACCTGTGCTTGGTCGAAACAGTATCTATCCGCCGTGCCGGATTCGACTTTGACGCGAGTTAACTCCCTGAATGAAAGAAAAATAGAGATTGTATATTAGTATATTTTGATGCAAGTGCGAAAAGTTTGTCATTTTATCACGAGTCCCTAGTTATGCTGGCGCGAGCGAAAGCGAGCGTTAACACTAGGGACGAGTGAAAATGACAATTTCGCAGGTGTATCAAACGACATTATTAATACATTTGCGAAAAAAAAAGAATCCATACTATCCATATGAATATTATAAATGCGAAAGTAACTCTGTCTCTCTGTCTGTCTGTCTGTTACCTCTTCACGCTTCAACGGCTGGACCGATTTGGATGAAATTTGGAATGGAGATAGTTGGGGTCCCGGGAAAGGACATAAACTTTTTATCCCGGAAAACCACATAGTTCCCACGGGAACGCGATAACCGAATTCCACGCGGGCGAACTCGCGGGCAGAAGCTAGAGAAGAAATAAACGAACAGGATGAAGCCCAAAAAACTTTACGCACTAGTTCGTAAAAAACAACTTGAGGCACGCTCACTAAATGTAAAAAAAAACGCGTTGTCAAAAAACAAAAAAGTTACTTTCGCATTTATAATATTAATAACATGGATATGAATAATAATTAATAATAAAATCAGCTATGTGTTTGTGGCCTTCGGGGTGGAGACTATGGGGTCATAGGGCAAAGGGGTGCCAGGGCTCCACAGGGAGCTTTGAGGGAGGCAACAGGAGACCCTCGCGCCGGCAGCTTTCTCGCGCAGACTGGCTATTGCCATACAGCGAGGGGATGCTGCCTGCGTGTGGGGAACCTTTCCGAAAGGCCCTAATTTAGGTTTTTAGGTAATTTTTTAGCTTTAATTTTTCTTATTTCTGTAAATTTAAATGCTATTTGTAGTTTATTTTCAATTTTTTAACTTGTTATTTTCTGAATTAACTCTTAACTTTAAAAACACGAGAGGGCTTGGGATATAGTCCCCACGCGGGCCCAGTGCGGATTGGGAACTTCACACACATCTTTGAATGACTTCGCAGATGCGTGCAGGTTTCCTCACGATGTTTTCCTTCACCGAAAAGCTCAGTGGTGAATTCATTGAATTTCGCACATAAGCGACGAGAGGAGGCCTGTGCCCAGCAGTGGGACGCAAATAGGCTGTAGTAGTAGTAGTCGAAACAAATATCATTATGGATATTAATATGGATTCAAACGTACCTGCTAGCGGCGTCGATGTTGACCGGTGAGAGGGCGTCCGAAGCGAGAAATTCCTTCCATATTTCCTTGGCGCGAGAGGCGACTCGCCGGATCGGTTGGGCCTTCAAATCCTGCACGGCCAACCAGAACCTGGGGGAATAGACAAATAAATAAATCCGCACGGCGACCGAGCTGGTACAAAGGGCAAGCACCAAGATCTGCCCACTCCCACTACAACCCGGCAACGACACTGACGCTGCCACGACATCTGCGCCATCCGATTAACGGTGTCAGGCGCGGCGCACTCTCTGATTTGTTCGCGCTCGATACAAGTACCCGCCGGCTTCGCACCGTGGCGGGATGATTAGTGGTTGCCGCGCACTGCTAGCTAATGCACGCGCGCGCGTTTACTATGTACTTGTACCTACGTCGCGACGCAAGAGTCAATATGCTATGAAATTTGAATTATATCAAAAATATATTGTATAGCAAGGGTTGTAGTAACGGCAACATAAAATGATTTGGTAAAGAGTAAAATGATGAAATTTGGTATGGAGGTAGTTCAAGACAACCCAAATTTTCAATTTTTCTATAAGAATAATACAGAACATGCGGGACGAAGTCGCGGACAACGGCTAGTATATTATGATAATGAAGTTGTGTGACTGTGTCTTAATTTTAAATTTAGCTGATTCATAAATTGACAGATAAAGTATGTGATAACTTAATAGTAAAAAACGTTGTAGCATCTCTGTAGACGAGTATTTTTTAATTAAAAAAATCAACTTAAATATATATTTTGTTAAGAACAATATTATACCTTACCTATGTACTAATACTAGACGCATGATTTAATATGTTAGCGCGTGTTAGTGCGCCAGTCCTAGCGCTAGGGCGTGGCCTTCGAAAGAGCGCGCTGCATGCGATAGAAAGAGATGGCCACTTTCGGGGCTTGCGGCACTCCAAAACCGGTTTTTTGTTAGCAGTCGGCCTTCTGTACGTTAGTACTATTACTTATTCTGTGACGGTGGTGCTTTCAAGGCCGCGGGCATGCTGGCGCACAGCGCCATCTTTTGACGACCGGCGGAACCGGAAGCTTCCGACATCGACCGCGCGGGGGCGCCACCAGCGCTCGGCTTTCATCGGCCGCGATCGCAGCGCCGCGCTTCGGCTCCGACCGATTTTTTGAAATCACTGCAACGACGGAACTAACGGCCTAACGATCTCTCTCCATACATTTTTGCACAAATAATTTGTAACTTTTATTAAATTATAATTTTATACGGAAGAAACACGCGTTCATTGAAGAGCACCACCTGATCATCTGCTGAGACGCACGCAACCCAGAAACACCTTGGGACATTTCACACATATTGAACTAGCCACAAACTAAGCAAAGCTTGTACTATGGGTGCTAGACATCGATATAAACACTTATATAGAGAAATACATACATATATAAATACTAAACATCCATGCGATCCACCCTCTCGTGATGAGAGGAGGCCTGTGTCCAGCAGTGGGACGCAAATAGGCTATAGTAGTAGTAGCTAGTACTTGTCGGGGCTCACTTGAGGTTCTCCCCGCTGAACTCCTTGGCCAGGAAGCGGGCGAAGTGGTCCCGGCCGGCGGGGTCGGCGAGCAGCTCGCGCAGCCCGAACGCCCGCGGCAGTAGTAGTAGCTAGTACTTGTCGGGGCTCACTTGAGGTTCTCCCCGCTGAACTCCTTGGCCAGGAAGCGGGCGAAGTGGTCCCGGCCGGCGGGGTCGGCGAGCAGCTCGCGCAGCCCGAACGCCCGCGGCAGTAGTAGTAGCTAGTACTTGTCGGGGCTCACTTGAGGTTCTCCCCGCTGAACTCCTTGGCCAGGAAGCGGGCGAAGTGGTCCCGGCCGGCGGGGTCGGCGAGCAGCTCGCAGCCCGAACGCCCGCGGCAGTAGTAGTAGCTAGTACTTGTCGGGGCTCACTTGAGGTTCTCCCCGCTGAACTCCTTGGCCAGGAAGCGGGCGAAGTGGTCCCGGCCGGCGGGGTCGGCGAGCAGCTCGCAGCCCGAACGCCCGCGGCAGTAGTAGTAGCTAGTACTTGTCGGGGCTCACTTGAGGTTCTCCCCGCTGAACTCCTTGGCCAGGAAGCGGGCGAAGTGGTCCCGGCCGGCGGGGTCGGCGAGCAGCTCGCGCAGCCCGAACGCCCGCGGCAGTAGTAGCTAGTACTTGTCGGGGCTCACTTGAGGTTCTCCCCGCTGAACTCCTTGGCCAGGAAGCGGGCGAAGTGGTCCCGGCCGGCGGGGTCGGCGAGCAGCTCGCAGCCCGAACGCCCGCGGCAGTAGTAGTAGCTAGTACTTGTCGGGGCTCACTTGAGGTTCTCCCCGCTGAACTCCTTGGCCAGGAAGCGGGCGAAGTGGTCCCGGCCGGCGGGGTCGGCGAGCAGCTCGCGCAGCCCGAACGCCCAGCGGCGCACGCGGCGCAGCGGCAGCGGGTCCTTGCTGCGAACGGGACACGCTCTTTACGTTACTTCGACTAATTATTACAAAAACAATAGTACATTACAGACCTAGGGTGGTGAATTCGTAAATGTCCCAGATCGCAGGTTTCTGTGGCCCGAACCGAAGATGAAGGCCATAAATATGCGATCTAGGGCTTTACGAATTACCGCCCGTGGTTTGTCCAAAGTTTTACGTCTTGCCTTGGCCAAGAAGTGAGATTTTCTCTCCGCGTAGCGGGCAGAAAATCCCACTTTATGGCCAAGGGTGATGTAAAATAATTTGTCAAAAAGTATAAAAAAGTATCTAAATTGTGGCACTAATTTTTGGCTACCTTAGTAATCCATACTAATAAATACATATTAATATTACTAGCTTTTACCCGCGACTTCGTCCGCGTGGAGTTCGGTTATAGCGTTCTCGCGGGATCTTAGCGTACTTCCGGGATAAACACTAACCCCGTGTACACCGAACTTAATAAGTAGCCTGTTTCCTTCCCCGGGACCCGATTATGCACGCCACTAATATTTAACTCGTATTGAAATAAAAGTTTCATACAAACGTTCAGCCCCCTTTTTGCCCATTTACGGCACAAGAGAAAGCTTCCTGCTAATATTTATACAAAAAATACAAATACAAATACAAATTTATTTATTTCACAAAGTTGTACACACTATTTTACCGTTTAACAGTGATACCCACACTAGGCAAGGCCTGTATCGTGGGAATCAAATCAAACACAGTTAACACATAATTGTTATGTTTCTAGGCCTAGCGGTTTAGAAGTTTCGGACAGACTTTTAACCCCCTTTTTACCCCTGTAAAGGGGAATTTACATAAATTCTTTATTAATGCTCACTGTACACCATTTATGTGACAGGTAAATGCAAACAAAGCAATGTTTTTATAGGGTCAAGAAAACGTTATGACAAAATTTTAACCACAGTATCAGTTATCGATTATAAGCAAGTTTTTTAGGGTTTTAATAATTTTCCAAGTTACCTGTATCCAATAAAAACGTTTTTTTACCAACTCAAAACAATTTAAAACACGTTTCAAAATTCAATCATTTATTCAGCAAATTGGCCACAGAGGGGCACTTTTACACGTCAGAAGAATTTACCAGTTTCGAATTTTGACGAAGCATAGTGTGGATTTAAATATGTATCTATGTGTAATATTCGTGTTTTTTGCAATAAACTTTTTGCGTATTTACCAGTTTACAATCGATAGCTGATTTTGTGGGCAAAATACACAACAGTGCCTAACAGAATATGTCAAAATATATGGAGCAAACTGACATTAGAAAATACGTTCCGATATGCTAATAACGCCTCTTTATAATATGTGTCAAGATAAATATATTATACAAAAGTAAACCTAACATTGTAAGTTAAGTCTTACTATGTTAGGTTAGGTTAGGTTAGTAATTTGAGACTTAAGAGTCTCAAATTTACTGAGCGCCAAACGAGTGCCCGAGTTGTGGTGCCCGAGTTGTTTGACGGACCATTTTTCTCCGGCTGATTGTGAATCCTTACTTATAATAAGATCAATGGTAAAATATCGTCACAACGTTTTGATTGGCCGCGTATAAGATATTATTATTAATAATAATAATATATTTATTTCAGGCTATTGCCCATAATTTGTTAGTTACAAACTTAATTACTAGTGTTAGTACAACTTAACCTAAATTGACCCACATTACAAATTATATTATATCACGGGACTTAATCGCGTAAAAAACTATTTATATTTTACCTCGACGTGAGTCTTCTCGTGACCACGGCCGCTGCATCGCGGCCGAAACCTCGAGGTAAAATATAAATATTTTTTTACGCGATTAAGTCCCGTTGGTAGTGTGTTTAATATGAGCGTGTATCGCGTATAAGACATACAAGAAACTCACCATTGTTTCTCCATATCCCAAAGTTACTTGGTCTCGTGTATAAGAAACTCACCATTGTTTCTCCATATCCCAAAGTTACGTGGTCTCGTGTATAAGAAACTCACCATTCTTTCTCCATATCCCAAAGTTACTTGGTCTCGTGTATAAGAAACTCACCATTCTTTCTCCATATCCCAAAGTTACGTGGTCTCGTGTATAAGAAACTCACCATTGTTTCTCCATATCCCAAAGTTACTTGGTCTCGTGTATAAGAAACTCACCATTGTTTCTCCATATCCCAAAGTTACGTGGTCTCGTGTATAAGAAACTCACCATTGTTTCTCCATATCCCAAAGTTCCGTGGTCTCGTGTATCCAAGGGTTGGGGTACTCGGGTGGGGTCAGAAACATGTCGTACTCCGCGTACTGCTCGCAGTACGATATGAAACTGGGAACAAACAGGGGTGATATAAATAACTCGATTTTTGCAAAAATATACAACCCGACAGCAAACATATATCTGATATATAAAATAGGGATGACGACAGGGTGAAGAAATCGAAATTCTAATTAGACCGTCAATAAGGTAATAAAAAAATATTAGACACGTATTTTTAGTTTTATCAAATTAACAAAGAACGACTATTTCCCCTTCTAAGAGGCGTATTGAATTTAAATCAGCAGAATTATAAACACAAAGAATTAGTCATGATATTTAAATAAAATAAATAAAAAATTCTCTTGGGACATTTCACACCTAGGGACCTAGCTCCAAACTAAGCAAAGCTTGTACTATGGGTGCTAGACAACGATATAAATACTTACATAGAGAAATACATACATATATAAATACTAAACATCCATAACTCGAGTACAAACATTTATATAACATCTATATTATGCTCATCACACAAATTTTGCCCCGAGCGGGATTCGAACCCGCGACAGTCGGAACAGTAGGCAGGGTAGTAATGCGGAAGAATGCCATGCGTACCCGCAACCCCGGCACTAAGGCGTTTCGAGGACCACGTGGGGTTTTAGCCGGTAGAAGTCCGGCATAACCACCCTGCTCCCCACAGAACAGGGTGGTATCCATGAGGATTTCCCCACGGAAAAAAAAAGGGTAGTAATGCGACAAAAAGGTCCACTCTACAAAAACAAACGGCCTTTTTAACAAAAAGAAAACTGTTTAAAAAATCCTCCATTTACTCAAAATAAAGATAATTAATGAATAAAATCGAAAAAAAATGCATTTATTTTTATTTTTTCATCCGTAAAATATCACGTTTCATCCCTATTCGTTTGTGCACTTCGTCCCTGTACACTGTATATTTATTTATTTATTTATATAAACTTCATTGCACATACAAAATGTATACAATTGGCGGACTTAATGCCTAAAGGCATGCTCTACCAGTCAACCATAACGCCAAACAGAAAGAAAAATGAGTAGGTGCATCAATATCAGAAAGTAACTACAGAAATACAAGGAAGATAACAAATAATTTCAAAAGAGGATAAATATATGCCAGTATCTTGTGTCCCTGTCTGTCTGTCTGTCTGTAGGTCTCTCTCTGCGCCACTCACATCTCCGCGACCTTGCTGACGCGCACGTTGCGTCGCTCCAATCGCGCCCGAAGCATATTCAGCTGGCGTTTGGCCGCTTCGATTTGACCTTCTATACTAGGTGTTGAAATCTGAAACGAGAGGACACATAAGTTTTATCTAAATATATAAAACTCAAATGTGACTGACTGATAGTGATCTATCAACGCACAGCCCAAACCACTGGACGGATCGGGCTGAAATTTTGGCATGCAGGTAGATGTTATGACGTAGGCATCCGCCTAGAAAGGATTTTGCAAAATTCCCACGGGAACGGGAAAAATCGGGATTTTACTTTTTAATATTTCTGCGCATACGAAGTTGCGGGGAAAAGCTAGTATAATATAAAATTCTCGTGTCAATGTTTGTAACCAAACTCCTCCGAAACGGCTCGACCGATTCTTATGAAATTTAGAGTGTATGTTCAGTAGGTCTGAGTATAAGACGTAAGCTATTTTTCATACCCAAAAAAAAATCTAAGGCGGCACGAAGTCCGCGGGGTTAGCTACTTTTCTACAAAAATGTGACGCCGAATTAAACCGCTATACTCGACGAAAAAAAGTAAGAAGCCATACTGATACTATAAATGCGAAAGTAGAAAATCTATCTGTCTGTTATCTCTTCACGATTGGCTGGACCGTTTTAGATGAAATTTGTAATGAAGATAGTTCGAGTCCCGGGGCCTTCGGGAACTATGCCTTTTTCCGGTATAAAAAGCAGCCTAATATTATTCCGGAGAACATTTTATTCCGAAGAAGGAATATTTCACTCGGACGCCATGGGCGAAAGCTAGTTTTTTTTTATGTCGATGGTATAGGCAAACCAGCGTACAGCACACCTGATGGTAAGTGGTCACTGCGGCCCATGGACACCGAAATCCTTTGATCCCCCAAGAAACCATAAGATCTCGAATGCGTTGCCTACCCTGAGGCCTAAGATGGAATGCCTCTGTGCTAGAAATTTCACCGGCTGCCTTAACCCCCTACCGGAACACAACAGTGCGAGCACTGCTATTTGGCGGCAGGTTGGCGAGGAGAGACGGCGGTACCTCCCCGGACGGACCTAGCACCAGGCCCTTCCACTAGCAAAAATGCTAATTAGCTAGTTTTGCATAAAATCAGAAACAAATAAATTATACAGACTGTTAATCTCCTGTACAGCACTGGACATCTTTCGGCTGAAATGATAATGATGATGATAATCTCCTTACATTACGGCGTACATAGGCAATATCGAAGGGGCGCCGAAAATTTTCATACTTATCCTGTACAGCGCCCCCTGGATATTGCTCATGGAGTTCAAATGTCCATACAGGCCACCTAGGAAGCGACATCTATTATCGCATTTAACACTTATTTCGGGCGTACGCTGATTTGTTTGCATGTTGTCATTCTGTTTACCTTACTTTATCTATGATAAAATAAACTTATTATATTATTTACTTTGTTCGCATCTGGAACGCACACTGTGATCTCGTCCTGAGAAGATTCACCTGAAACAAAGGCTTTATTTTAAATAAGATTTATTGCGTAACCAAAATCGCTTTAGGGTTTGAGATTAAAATAGACTTAAATATGAAAATAAAATCCATACTAATATTATAAATGTGAGTGTGTTTTTTTGTAAGTTTATTTGTTTGTTTGTCTTTCCTTCACGTCGCAACGACGGCACCGATTTAGGATGAAATTTGATATAGAGATAGGTTGAGACCCTGGAAATAACATAGGATACTTATTATCCCGATATTTCCACGGGAACGGGTTTTCCACGGGTCAAATACTACTATAACTATAACCATCTATATGTATATAGTATCATCGAGTACGCAAATTCGCGGGCAAACGGCTAGTAAAATAATAAACCTTTATTTTTTTACCGACTTCAAAAAAGGAGTTCGTCCAAAACACGTGACACATAATGTGATAAATTGGAAACACTGCACCACGCGCGACTCAAGCGCCTCTAGCGAAGAATTCATTCGCGGTGTCCCCCATTGAGAACCTCCTCCTTTTCTGAAATCGGTTAGAAACGGTAAAGAAGACTTACCATTCTCCTTGACAGCATTTTCAGCTTTCTTCTGTATTTCCACTTCACTCTCTTCTGGATTAGTTATGGTCACTATCGGATTGTTCTGAAAAAATAACAACCAATGCATATTTAACTTCAAACTAAGTTTTTTCAAAAATTAAATTTTTGGGACACGATTTTAGACGAATCAAACGAGCCCAAATTCGATGAGTTAATGTAGTTTTAGTATGGAGTTCCTATGGCCACCTTCCAGCTCCATCATCAAATCAGCTCCACGTCATCATAATATTGCATTGTGATAATATATTAATAGTAACTACGCACACAGCGAATAAACAGGTTCAAACTATATACCTTGAGGTTGTGTTGTTGTATGAGCTCCTGACACTGTTTGAAACGTTTGGCTTTCAGCATGTTGATACGAGTTAATTTCTTCGGGTCCAGCTCTGTCGTATTAACGCAACCGGGCTGAAAAATAGTATATTTTGATGCAAGTGCGAAAAGTTAATCATTATCACGAGTCTCTAGTTATGTTGGCGCGAGAGAACGCGAGCGTTAACATTAGGGACGAGTGAAAATGACAATTTCGCACATTTGCAAAAAAAAACGAACAGGGTGAAGCTCAACAAACTTTACGCACTAGTTCGTAAAAAAACAACTTTAGGCACGCTCACTAGCTGTCAAAAAACAAAAGGCTCTCGTTCGGAAATGACCAACTTTTGGCACGTTAAAGTGGTATCGAAATGGTTTACTTTTGAGCACCTGTATTAAAAATTAGTTTCCTATAATAGTGCCAAATTTCATGAAAAACAGTATCATAAAAAAAAATATGGAATAAAAAAAATCATTTCAATTTTAACCAACTAGTGAATAAAAAAAATGTGGAACTCTTTATATTATAATAGCTAGTTAAGACCTTCTGCCTGAAACACAGGATTATCCTAGCTCAAGCAGATAATGTTTTTGCCGCAGTTACATTATATTAGTGTAAAACTTAGTGTAAAAGGGATGACGACAACTTTTTTTCCTTAGTCTATCAGGAAGATTATTGAAAAGTATGACACGTATTTTTTTTTTTCACGTAATCAAACTTATACGGAGATATATTGAGTTGAAATGTCGCGTGACGTCACGGTTAGGTACGATTTATACCTAACGGTGACGTAGTTAGCCCCCACTCTCCAACTTTAATGCGTTGTAACTTAGTCATTCTTTGTTAATTTGATAAAACAAAAAATACGTGTCTAATATTTTTTTATTGCCTGACTGACGGACTAATTAGAATTTCGATTTCTTCACCCTGTCATCATCCCTATTTTTTTATTTTATTAATATCTTACCATTGGTCGGTGGACATCCCAGAAGGCCCTCTCCTGGCTGTCTAGAACCTTTCTCTCCAGCTTATCACGTTTCTTGTCCACCTGCAAAGAACAAAAACAGACATTGAACGGAATATACTCGTATATAGTGAACTAGCTTTTCCCCGCAACTTCGTATGCGCAGAAATATTACAATGTAAATCTCGTTTTTTTTCCCGTTCCCGAGGAAATTGCGGAAAATCCTCTCTTAGTGCTCCCCTACGTTCCCTAAGGAACCTGCATGCCAAATTTCAGCTCTCTACGACCAGTAGTTTCGGCTCTGCGTTGATCGATCAGTCAGTCAGTCAGTCAGTTTCTTGTTTTATATATATAGATAGACTAAGAGTGGGTTGAATCAAACTATTTCATGAAAACCGAATGTGGTGACACTGGCTCATTCGAACTGCCGTTATTGTGGACAGTTCCTTAAGCATCTTAGAGGATCTATAAAATGAGTGTAGATAAAGTTGCGTATGAAATTGTACATAACTAAGCCTGAAAACACTAGTGTGATCTTATTATGAAACTCGCCTTCGGTTCGTTTCATGAAACCACACTCGTGTCTTAAGGTGCTATTGCTCACCTTGCTCTGGGCCTCGGCTTGCATGAAGATGAACTCCCATTTGCGACTGAACATCTTCTGTAGCCGCGCCAACGACTCCGCCTCGTAGTCGGCCAGTTCTAGACGCGCCTTGTTCTGCATAGTTCGCTTGCAGAGGTACACCGCTGTCAAAACGAATTTACGGTCTAAATACATTTATTTATATAAACTTTATTGCACATTAGTAAAACTAATACAAAAGGTGAACTTAATGCCATAAGGCATTCTCTACCAGTTAAACCTTTGGACATAATGGGAATAGAAGCAAATTAAATAAAAATAAATAAACTACACACATAATATATAGTATAAATATACATAAATATAAGTAAATACATAAACACACATACATCTAAATATATAAAACTCAAAGGTGACTGACTGACTGACTGACTGATATAGTGATCTATCAACGCACAGC
This sequence comes from Aethes cnicana, assembly GCA_963971205.1. Lineage (NCBI taxonomy): Eukaryota > Metazoa > Arthropoda > Insecta > Lepidoptera > Tortricidae > Aethes > Aethes cnicana. Next base: position 4,568,355 of record OZ020299.1, read on the forward strand.
CCAAACCACTGGACGGATCGGGCTGAAATTTGGCATGCAGGTAGATGTTATGACGTAGGCATCCGCTAAGAAAGGATTTTGTAAAATTCCCACGGGAACGGGAAAGAAAGGGATTTTTACATTTTAATATTTCTGCACAACGAAGTTGCGGGGAAAAGCTAGTATAACATATAATAAGAATGATGACAAACGAAAAAAGCGACGAGTAATAAAAGAGTAGGTGTTCAATTCTGATTCGATAGAAATAAACGAACATGCTTTTTGAATACAAACAGGCTCGGAGCTTGCCTAATCCTGAGAGAAAGACGAGCCGCCCGCAGAGAGAAAGAATTAGAAACAAAACCAGTACGGTGTAAAGGAATAGACAGGGTAAGGTTATCAGGGTTAGGCTCATGTCTAGTTGCCCAAAAGCATATCTTACACGGCGGATACGGCCTATAAAAGCACGATTTCGAACAATGAAGTGTCGCGAATAGCCGTGGTGGCCTAGTGGTTTGAACTACCGCCTCTCATGCAGAGGGTCGCGGGTTCAAATCCGGCTCTGAAATTATTCATGTGCAAAATTCAATTTGAATTCACCACTGAGCTTTTCTGTGAAGGAAAACGTCGTGAGGAAACCTGCACGCATCTGCGAAGTAACTCAAGGATGTGTGTGAAGTCCCCAATCCGCACTGGGCCCGCGTGGGGACTATGGCCCAACCCTCTCGTGATGAGAGGAGGCCTGTGCCCAGCAGTGGGCCGTAAATAGGCTGTTGTAGTAGTAGAATGAACTGTCAACGTTTGCATACGAGGACGTCTATGTGCGTGCGAGGACGTCTGTACACTTGTAAATGTGTGTGTACTACTACGCGGGCCAATGATTCACTCTCCATCTCCGGATGAAACAAATGTCGGTAAGGGCGAGTTGGGCGCGAGTTGCGCGCCGGCTAGATTCAGGCGGGTGATTCGGTGGCCATTCTGTATGTAGTACTATTAAATATTCTGTGCCCATACTAAGCAAAGCTTGTAATATACACATAAACAAGTAAAAAAATGCTTACCATAGTCGGTATTTTCCGGTTCCCACTGGTTTGAAGGCCAGAAATAAGGGGTCTGGAACCTGAGAAATGCAAATCATTACTGGTTGTTTCTTTTTTTTAAATTTTAAATCGAGACACGGATTGCGAATGTTAATGATCTAAGTTAATGTAGATAAAAATGTTGTATGCCAGCTATCTGGTAGATTGTGACGGACGCTATGATGTAAGAACTTTTTATATTACTCACAATCTGACAGTAAATCTAAATATATAAAACTCAAAGGTGACTGACTGACTGACATAGTGATCTATCAACGCACAGCCCAAACCACTGGACGGATCGGGCTGAAATTTGGCATGCAGGTAGATGTTATGACGTAGGCATCCGCTAAGAAAGGATTTTGCGCAATTCCCACGGGAACGGGAAAAAAACGGGATTCTACATTTTAATATTTCTGCGCATACGAAGTTGCGGGGGAAAGCCAATTATTTATATTTCTAATGAGCCAGTTGTTCAAATTTAAATAGGTATATGAAGAAGAAAGAGTTACCTGTGATACCGTGATACGTGTTCTCATTGCGCACCGTGAAAATAGCCAAAAATGATTTTACACAGATAGCTAGATCGATTTGTCACCCCCAAAACCCCACATATACCAAATTTCATCGAAATTGTTAGAGCCTTTTTCGACAACGTGATTACAAAACCATACTAATATTATAAATACTCCGCCCTGGAGCCAGTGTACGATTTTGTTCCGGTCGCGGTTGAGACGGCGGGACCGTGGAGTGCTGAGGCTCTGTCTTTGTTTAAAGAGTTGGGGCGTCGGCTGGTGGACAGGGGCCGTGACCCTCGTTCTGGATCGTGGCTGGTTCAGCAGATGTCCATTCCGATTCAGCGTGGCAATGCAGCGGGTGTGATGGGGACATTTGAATTAGGTGCGGTCCAGAACAGAGGTTTAGATGGTTGATGGACGTGTGTTATGTATTTTATTTATTTATTTCTACTTGTGTTTTTGACGAAGTATGCTACGGATTCTTGAGTTGTGTTTGAGATTGTTATTTGACGAAGCGTGTTGTGGATTACCTACGGTGTTTTCTATTTGACGAAGCATGTTGTGGATATTCTTTCTGGTATTTATGTGTTCCTTTAAAAAATGATTTTTTTTTAATCCATTGCATATTATAAATGCGAAAGTAACTCTGTCTGTCTGTCTGTCTGTTACCTCTTCACGCTTCAACCGCTGGACCGATTTGGACGAAATTTAGTATGAAGATAGTTGGAGTCCCGCGGGTGTCAAAGTATTAGGAAACGGTGCGTGAATCAAACTACAAGGCTGGTGTAAGACTAGTATTATTTCCTTCAGTACCTACCCACATGCATAATGATAATCTACCTACACCGGGTAAGGACATAGGCTTTTTATACCATAAAAACGCACCGTTCCCGCGGTTACGCGATAACCGAATTCCACGTGGGCGAAGTCGCGGTCGGAAGCTAGTACTTAGGTATATACATGGTGGGTCGGATCCTATGCCAAATAATTAACCCACAGTATCGGCTATCGATTCTAAGCATATATTATAGGTTTTTTTTTTTCGAGTTGGTAAAAAAAAAAATGGTATTCAGGCGTCGCTCACACAACCAATCCCATATACAATTGTTTTTTTTTACCAACGCAAAAAAAATGGCCTATACAATGTACTTAGAATCGATAGCCGATACTGTGGGTTAATTATTTGCAATAGGATCTGACCCACCACGTATATTTGGGTGAATCAACTTTTTTATAGTTGCCATGGTTACTGTCCCCTGGCCCACTTTTTAAAATTGCTATTCTGTGGGTTTAAATACACTAAATGTGGGGTTTCTTTGCCATTTTCAATCCCTTCCCTAATGAAGCACTTTCTGAGCGTCTTAGAATTCTATATTGTTACAGTTTTTCTAAGAAAACCCTCTCATTTTGGACAATGGGACAGAATAACAACAAAAAATAGTTGATTGACCCATTTACAAATATTGCTGGTTTAATAGTACAGGATACCTGTAATAGGTGTTGTCATTGCGCACAGTGAGGCAGTGATCGTCGATCGGGAACAGATACCCGTGCGCGGCGAGCAAGTGGGCCAGATGTAGGGCGTCCCGCTCCTCCAGGGTGAGGTGACGCATCAGCCAAGCCACCAGGTCTGTTCCAGTGAACACCTGGCGAAGAGATGAGCAATCAAGATCACCGCTGACGATCTTAATCTTAGTCTATACTAATAATAACTCTGTTGATGAAGTCGCGTCTGTAACTTGAAAAATAAAAGAAACAAGTCGAGGGGACTATGTAACAAAAAAAATGGATTTTTAGAAAAAATACTATATGTATGTATGTACTTTAAACCGACGAGCATGTATGCGGAACGGGATGAAAGTTGAAGAAGCGAGAGAAGTATGCAAGAGTCGTAGCAAATGGAAAGAAGTGGTCTCTGCCTACCCCTATGGGAAAAAGGCGTGATATTATGTATGCGTATATTCGAAAACAACTGGTCGGATTCAAAATCGGAACCAAACTTGGTATGGGGGGTAGTTGGTAGTTGTAGACACTGGTCAACATATAGGCTACTTTTTATCTCGGAAAAACGCATAGTTTCCGCGGGAACTATGCGCGCGGACGCAGCCGCGCGCAGAAGCATGTTATACACTACAACGGCCGGATTGGTCCAGTTGGTAGTGACCCTGCCTTCTGTTCCGATGGTCGCGGGTTCGAGTCCCGCTCGGGGCAAACTTTGTGTGATGAACACGATGTTTGTACTCGAGTCATGGATGTTTAGTAATTATATATGTATGTATTTCTCTATATAAGTATTTATATCGTTGTCTAGCATCCATAATACAAGCTTTGCTTAGTTTGGGGCTAGGTCAATATGTGTGAAATGTCCCAAGATATAATAATAATAAAGGTGAGCGTTTGGATGTCACTTGCAAATTAATGAATGAGAAGTAAAGTTAATAAGAGCACCATTCACATAATAACAAACAAAAATGAATAGACATATAATATACTAGCTCCTGCCCGCGACTTCGTAAGCGTGGAATATAAAATTGCCGATAACTTTTCTTTCAGACATCGGATTTTAATCAAACATAGCTTATATGTTGCTCCAAATGATGCTCTATCTACCCTTGAAAACTGCATTGAAATCGGTTCAGTAGTTTTGGAGATTAACTCTAACAGACAGACAGACAGAAAAGATTTCTAACAATCGCTGTTTTGTGGTCTACCACACATCTTTAGACACCCCGTTCCTTTTTTTGAACTTTTCTTTCTATGTACAGACACGCCGGGTTCTGCTCTTTTATTATAGTAAAGATAGATTTGAACTTTTTTTATTCAATCAAGTTTTGATGGGTTTCAGTTTTTTTTTATTTGGATTAATGTAAGTAGAGATCTTCTACGATCTTAAGTCCCGCGGCTACACATTTCAAAACGCTTCAATTTATTTATTATTATTTAAAAAGCACCACCAACACTCTCAACGCATAGTTGATGGCTGTCTCAGCACGCACACATGTGTTGAGAGTGTTGGTGGTGCTTTTTAAATACATTGAAGCGTTTTGAAATGTGTAGCCGCGGGACTTAAGATCGTAGAAGATCTCTATCACTGTCATATTCAAAATCGATATTAAAATTAACATGATACAACAAATTTCCAAGAGTTCACTCGTTTCCTCATGGATCCCATCTGTTATCTGTTTTGAATTTGATATTGTTTTTTATTCAAATCTCAATGTGATATTCTCTTATTTTGACACGTAAAATATGCTGTAATTTGATAATTTAGAAATAAATGTCTATGTCTATGTCTATTCTTTGGATACTTAGCTAATTAATCTGAGATATTGGAGATTCATACCGATGGTATCTTGGTCATGAACGTCTTCACAGTCCTCACAGGCACTCCGGTGTTTTCGTCCTGCATCTTCTCGATTATAGCTTCCATCTGAAATATTACATATTTTCCTTACATGAAACCAATAAATGAAATTTGTCTGTCCATGTATTGTTGTCTTTTACCACATTTGGTGGATTTAAACCCACAAAATCTGACCATAACCGTGGCAACTTAGATAATTGAAATGGGTGAAATGGTTCCAAATAGGGGATCCATTTCCAGACTGAAACCAGGCAGTTGTCCCCTTTTGTAAATAATAATAACCATAACCATAACGATGGGCCTCATAAGAAGGCTCAAGGTCACCCAGAGGGCAATGGAGAGGGCTATGCTCGGGGTTTCTCTGCGTAATAGAATCAGAAATGAGGATATCCCCAGTAGAACTAGGGTCACCGACATAGCCCGAAGAATTGCGAACCTTAAGTGGCAGTGGGCGGGGCACATTGCTCGCAGGACTGATGGCCGATGGGGCAAGAAAGTCCTAGAGTGGCGTCCGCCAACCGGTAGACGAGCTGTCGGTAGGCCTCCAACAAGATGGAGTGACGACCTTGTAAAGGTCGCGGGAACGCGGTGGAAGCGAGTGGCACAGGACCGGTCTGAGTGGCGCGCCTTGGGGGAGGCCTATGTCCAGCAGTGGACGTCTATCGGCTGAAATGATGATGATGATGATGAATAACCATAACAATTAGTGACAAAAAAGTTGATTCACCCTAAAACCAAATTCCACATGAACGAACTTGTGGGCACTAGCTAGTTAGCTATACTGCAGTGTGGTGTTTACCTTTTTATAGATGAGGTAATTCGGGGACTCCTCGGGCGAAGGTATGGTGGACATCAGAGCCTGCACCGTCGGAGGCACCTTGGCCGCTTCCTTCTTTTCTTTCTCCTTGTCTTCTTTCACACATTTCGAGTTGTCTCTGGAACATTTTGTAATTTAATGTATATGGAGAAAAGGATTTCAAAATCAACACATTTTTCTTCGATCATACACTTGCATTCAGACTTCATTTTTTAGGGTTCTGAAACTCGAAAGGTAAAAGCTCCTTTATGTGATCCTTCACTTGGGTCTGTCCGTCCATCTGTCACAGCCAATTTTTTTCTATTGTTATAGGCTGATAGACAGCCCAGTGTTCATGGCAGCCTAGATGTTTACAAGAATGTATTTGAGTTTGCGTTGCTATTCTTCGAGGGACTGGAAACTGCTCGTATTTCGGAACACAGTGAGGCATTATAACACGATCTAGACTTTAATTAAATCTAGTCTTGAATTAAAGCCAAATTTGTGACATTACAAATAACATGATTTACAAAAAAACAGCGCTCCGACAAATGATAAATTAGGTCTCTGTATAACTAACCTGGATGGCCCCTGTTGGCAGGCCTTCTGTGCCTTTTCGGAAGAATTCATCGTCACCATTTTCAAGATGTAATCACAACGTCACACCACAACAACAGCTCTTAAAATCACATAAGTTTTCCACTTCGTACAGACTCCATCACAGTACTTTACATACTCAATACAAATATAGTTTTAAATTACTTTTTTTAATTGTTTTTTTTTTAGATGAGCACAGTGTCTAAATTGAGTTTTTTATAAGGTACAATCTTCACAAACAAATTGAGTAATACCTAATCCGTACAATGTTAAGGAAGCTCCGGTTTAATACATTTGTTTTAAATGACTACACGAGACTAGCACTAGAAAAATATGAAATCTTCTTCTTTAACACTATTTTATTACACAAATGAGAGTAATTTACTATTTCAAAGCTAAAAACAACGATTTTATTACAGTTTTACAAGTAAAACTCCAACAACAGATACTTTGATTTCTATTTTACAGCGCCTATTCTGAACACCATACACTACTAATACTGATCAAAATAAAGTCCACATCAAGAAATTTCATGTCTTATTCATGAAAAATAAATAACAACAGCGACTAGTTGAATTTTAGCATTTTTAAAATAAAGAACGAAATGTCATCAGTTCGCCATTTATCTATTCCTTTTAGAAACGAGATAGCAACAAGCGATAATTTCTTGTGAATGAAAGAAATGCAAGATTCAGCGGAAGAAAACCCTACTAAAGTGACATGTAATTATCGCTTCTGTCAAACAGGGCGATGTATCCACTTCTGAATTTTGTCGATTGAAATACTAGAAATCTAGGGCGCATGTGTTTACGAGTGTATTGAACGCCTTATTTGAAGATATTTTTAGGTGTACATCCTCCTGCGGATGTATTAATTATTGTAATGATTGGACATACGTTTGTATTAATTATGTGGAAGACAGTATAGGCTGATAATTATGACGAAACTAACTAGGTAATTATTTTATGTAAAAAATCCACACCGCTTGAATTTAAACTTTTTCGCGCCAATTTGTCACATACATTCATTTTTTTTTCAACTTGTACATATCACATACTTCATACTTCTACATAGTATAAAACAAAGTTGCTTCCTCTGTCCCTATATCCCTATGTGTGCTTAAATCTTTAAAATTACGCAACGGATTTTGATGCGGTTTTTTTAATAGATAGAGTGTTTCAAGAGGAAGGTTATCGTATATAATTTGTTATAGTTTAACGCTCAATTCCCGCGGGAACGCTATAACCGAATTCCACGCGGACGAAGTCGCGGGCAGAAGCTAGTATAGGTATATACGACAAAGAGGATGAAACTCGGTCGATTTGAAAAAAAAATGGCAGATTTATGAATACCCGGAATATTACTCTGTAAACGAAAACAGCCTATTAGTGCGGTCGACGAACAAAAGATGGCGCTAGCGGTACCAAAAACTGTGATGTCTTATCAAAAAATATTTTAGCGCAGTGTACATCTTTCTTGTGTGCATTGATAACGTTGTTATGGTACGAAATTTTGTAACCCAGCATAGAGTACATTATTACTCATGACAGAAACAAGCCAGATTATATATAGAATATAGACAGACAATCTCCTTACATTGCGGCTTACATCGAAAAACCTTTATACGAGCAATATCCAGGGGGTACTACACATTTTCATACGTAGTCTGTATTATAATTTGAGCAATCCTGGATATTGCTCATGGGAGTTCCAATTTTCATAAAAACTTATTTGTTTAATACATAAGTAGGTATATAGCAGATGTAATGTGAATTTGTAATTGGAATTTTTGAAAAAAGGTCCTCTGCTGAGTTTGTTGCGGCGCTTCTTTTCAAGCAATGAGTCTAGGAAGTGCTGGTAAATTCATTCCTGGCGTGCTAAAGTGCCCCTATGTGGCCAATTTGCTGAATAAATGATTGAATTTGAATTTAATTTCGGGCGTTCGCTGATTTGTATGAAGGTTGACAATTGTCATTCTAGGGTTTCCTGACCTACTTTATCTATGATAGGCATAGACGTAAATAATATAGACCCGGTCTAACGTACACGTAATATGTTCCCACTTCCACGGTGTCCAATCGCAAGTTCTGTCACCGAGCGTGCGTGACAATAAGCGTTTTAAAAAAAACTTTTTTCGAAACTGTTTCTCAGTATCTAAAACTCGTCTCGTTGTTGGAAAAATGTGACCCAGCTTTAGTGTCACGATACAAGTTTAACTTTGGATTGGACACCAATGAAGTGGGGAAATATGATATGTATCTACGTTAGGCCGGGTCCATACGAAGTATTATTTATGTCTATGATGATAGGTAATAAGTATAATTATTGGTTAAATTGTTTATTATAGAGTACCGTAACTATTAATAAAACTGGACAATGCAGTTCCTGCTCCAACGCACTGGCCTCGCATTTGAAAGTGAATGACCTTAGGTACTTATTATCACTTTTACTATACGTTCTGTACTTTGTATTGGAATGCACAAAGTTCGATTCGTTCCGTCTCTTTTACTCTATATTTTTCGACATACGAAAAAAAGGGATAGAGCGAGTGGAACTTCAATTGTTGAGTTTTAAAATCGAAAGGCTGCGCAGGGTCATAGAGAGACGTTAAGGTTCAGGAAATTAATAATTTTAATAAAATAACTATCCAACCATCACTACCAATTTAAACTAGAAAAGAAAAAAAACCTAAAGGACCCTGACTAATTAAACTGATATATCAACGCTCAGACAAAACCACTAGCGTAGGGTAGCTAGAGAAATGGAAATTTGTAAAAGTTTTGATGCGTGCAAGTTTCCTAACGGTGTTTTACTTCACAGAAAAGCTCAGTGGCAAATTAAAGTTAAATATAAATTCCATTCAATGTTGCCGAATAAAGTTGTATATAACTACGTGAAGGATTTTTTTCTTTCGAATACTTCCCTGAATTACAGAGGGAATGAAACAAGTAAGGTAAACTAGAATGTCAACGTCCATATACAAATCAGCGTACGCCCGAAATAAGTGTTAAAAGCGATAATAGATGTCGCTGCCTAAGGTAGCCTGCATATAATTTTTAACTCCATGAGCAACATCTAGATGGCGTCTCAAATTATCTTACATGATAAGATTCGAGCTTTGCCCATGTAGGTACGTCTTAATTTAAGGCGATTGACAGTCTTATATATTACCTTGTTTCTGGCCTAACTAGCACGACGGCAATATATAATTTTATATGAATACTTACTCTACATTAAGAAAAGTACGTGGTAGGAATGTAAAGAATCCATTCTAATATTATAAATGCGAAAGTAACTCTGTCTGTCTGTCTGTTTGTTACCTCTTCAAGCTTCAACCGCTTGACCGATCTTTATGAAATTTGGTATGGAGATAGTTGGGGTCCCGGGAAAGGACATAGGCTACTTTTCATCCCGGAAAAATGCATAGTTCCCGCGGGAACGCGATAACCGAATTCCACGCGGGCGAAGTCGCGGGTAGAAGCTATAAAATTACGGCTTGAAACAACCATAAAACTAAAAATAGTCTAACGAAAAATATTGTACGTACCTATAGTCCTTGAGAGTAGGTAAGTCACCTTTATCACAGAATGTTGCAACGATTGAATCGCAACGCAATGATTACGCTCACCTTCTCATCGTTCGCAGTTTATAGAGAATTGTTTCAGATGCAAATATTTATGGTACATATTATTCCCGGTTCCTTCCGATTAGGGCTGGTACTTAGCACGCTATACGCTTTCACGTTTTAGTGTCGAGTATCCAGACAATATCGTGGCTGCCGCAGTGAACTTCCACCCTAAGCTGGGATTCACTTTGTCAGTACGGTGGCGCACTCCTTGTAAATGGTAGTACAACGTCCATGTGACAAAGTTGTGTCTCTACGGTTGAGTTTTCCTTGTTCCTCACCTCGCCCGGCTATAAGATTAGATTATTGGAGAATAATCGTAGGTCGTGTTTCATCCATACTAATGTTAAAATGCGAAAGTAACTGTCTGTCTGACTGTTACCTCTTCGCGCATCAACCGCTGGACCGATTTCGATGAAATTTGGCATGGCTATAACCATGTCCCAGTCCCAGAAAAGGACATAAGCTGCTTTTTATCCCGGAAAATCACATAGTTCCCGCGGGAACCGAATTTCCACGCGGGTGAAGTCACGGGACGGACTCGCGGGCAGAAGCTAATTTAAATTAAATACGAGTACCTAGATAGAGATCTTCTACTATCTAAAGTCCCGCGAAAAATCTCAAAACATGTGTGCGTTCTGGGATAGCCATCAACTATGCGTTGAGAGTGTTGGTGGTGCTTTTAAAATAATAATAAAAAGATTGAAGCGTTTTGAAATGTGAATGCGCGGGACTTTAGATAGTAGAAGATCTCTATATTTATACCTAGTTATATTGTCTACGTTTGCACTGCCCTAGCGTAAGATAAATTTTACATCTTTCGCATTTCGCATTTATAATATTACTAGCTTCTTCCCGCGACTTCGCCCGCGTGGAATTCGGTTATCGCGTTCCCGCGGGAACTATGCGTTTTTCCTGGATGAAAAGTAGCCTACTTACCTATGTCCTTTCCCGGGACCCCAAATATCTCCATGCCAAATTTCATCTCAATCAGTCCAGCGGTTGTAGCGTGAAGCGGTAACAGACAGACAGACAGAGTTACTTTCACATTTATAATATTAATAATTTGGATATGGATGATACTTAATATGGATACCTACGTATCTACTTATACAAATAAAAGAATTTGCGTCAATTTATTATATAGTTAGTGATTAAATTTTAAATAATATAGTAGGTGGTAGGTAGAGTTGATTACAAAAACATGTTTACATTTTTCAGCCTTTGTATCATGTTTGCTTCCAAAGTGTACACATAGATGTTAAAGTGTTTTTACATCACCTTGGCCATAAAGTGGGATTTTCTGCCCGCTGCGCGGAGAGAAAATCTCACTTCTTGGCCAAGGCAAGACGTAAAACTTTTGACAAACCACGGGCGGTAATTCGTAAAGCCCCAGATCGCATATTTATGGCCCTCACCTTCGTCTCGGGCCACAGAAACCTGCGATCTGGGACATTTACGAATTCACCACCCTATCTATAATCTATCTGTAATGTACTATTGTTTAATACGAGACATGCTCACATGATGTTGGCAGGTCTGTAATTCGGTTCATTCAACACGTAGTAGGAAAACGCTTCGTCTCATACTTTTGTATAATCTGTGTGAATTTCCTCTTCCGTCTACCATTGCTGAAGTTATGTCGGGTCTCTGTATCGCTCTCAAGTATCAAATAATATTTTGTGTAACCTCGTGTATCAACCCCTGTACTTTTGGACAATACAATCAAGTGAATTATAGCCACACGTCTGGAGTTTTATTTCGAGAGAAATTCTACACCTGTCGCCAAAGGGCGAAATAAAATAAAGTAAAGGGTAACGGGAGAGGGCTATGCTCGGGGTTTCTCTGCGTGATAGAATCAGAAATGAGGATATCCGCAGTAGAACTGGGGTCACCGACATAGCCCGAAGAATTGCGAACCTTAAGTGGCAGTGGGCGGGGCACATTGCTCGCAGGACTGATGGCCGATGGGGCAAGAAAGTCCTGGAGTGGCGTCCGCGAACCGGTAGACGAGCTGTCGGTAGGCCTCCAACAAGATGGAGTGACGACCTTGTAAAGGTCGCGGGAACGCGGTGGATGCGAGTGGCACAGGACCGGTCTGAGTGGCGCGCCTTGGGGGAGGCCTATGTCCAGCAGTGGACGTCTATCGGCTGAAATGATGATGATGATGATGAAAGGGTAACGGGATGAGAGGGATGGCAACACTAACGAGAAAGGGAGAATTATGGGCACAGATTTTGAGATAAAAAATGGAGGGAAGAGGTGTTAGAACTGTCTGATTGATGTGGTGATGTGACGGCCAGTGAAATATCATGTAAGTTCTTTTTATATTTTAACTTGTTCATACAGGATGAAATTGCCATGTTACTAAGTTGACGAAATGGGGTTCTGTTGTAAAGTCATGGACTTTAGTTGTTGCGAGGCATGGGGCGGCTATTGGGGAGTAGGGAGGCCGCTAACCCCGATATCATTTCGTGACCTTGGAGCTGACTAGTAGCTGTAGCTGGTGGCAGAGCTTCATCGTGATCCTCGTGCTGAGCAGCAGGCTACGAATGATTTAGGCGAAGCAGATTTAAGACAGCCATCGTTTACTTATCTATTTACCATTCCAACAAATAAAACCTTTTATTTGATATACATTTATTGTGTACATGTAAATCCCTATCAGGTATAAGGAAAAATGTTCCAGGGTGACGACAACACCATCTTCTACTGCAAGGCACATCGTACCTCTGAACAATAGATACCTATTTCTATACCCCCCTGTACGCATGGACGTTCTCGTTGCAGCTTATTGCTCAATTTTTTCGCATAATTTTGTATAGGGACATGTGTATGTAAAATAAATAAACATTATAAACTTTATTGAACACTATGTTTATCATTCCGGCTATCATAGATCAAACAGAATTATTGATAAGTGCGTTCAGTCGATTAAATCTTTGAGTGCCAAGATAAAATCAAGTGGATTGGCATCATTACGATGGAAAATTTTCAAAACTTTGGCTTAAATAAATTATCAATCAATAACAAATACGTAACTTTAAATAAAGTTAAAAAAATACTCTGATAATTTTCACTTGTCAAACATCTGAATATTTGGAGGCCACGTGACTTTGAAAATGACATCAACGCCAAATATTCGCGAAGTATTTGATTCAGTCAAGATACAAGTACTAGATGGCGTTGATCTCCTTGAGATTTTTTCAACCTTTTCGATTTGTGGGATGTTCACTGTTTTGAAAGGAATCTGTGGACCTTTTGTGGACCTACCATTGACCATGGAGGTAACATATATGCCTATAACTGGAGTCCGCTCTGTGTCCAAGTTTTAAACAAGGTGCGCGGGGCTGAGCGGAGGTGAAGGCTTCATCTATCTCTTTATCTATATTAGGATTATGACGAGAGCTAAAGACAAAAAATCACGGATTTGTAGTTGCTTCTATTTATTTCATTCAGAAAAGATCAAGTTAACATATTAAAAATAAACTACAAATAGCATTTAAATTTACAGAAATAAGAAAAACTAATGGCTTCTGTCTAGGACACTTCGCCAATATCAAAGTAAGGGCCAGAGGCCTGCAAGTTGTTCGGTAATAAAGGTAAATGTACGGTGTAAATGATTAATAAAATAAAATTGGAGACTAAACAAACGTCAACGTCCATCTTGGGCGACGGCCGATTTGTAGTTGTAAAGTATTATTTATAACAAGCTTTTTCCCGCAACTTCGTATGCGAAGAAATAATAACATGTAAAATCCCGTTTTTTTCCGTTCCCATGGGAATTTCGGGAAATCCTCTCTTAGTGCTCCCCTCCGTTCCCTAAGGAACCTGCATGCCAAATTTCAGCTCTCTACGACCAGTAGTTTTGGCTCTGCGTTGATCGATCGGTCAGTCAGTCAGTCAGTCAGTCAGTTTCTTGTTTAATATATATAGATTGTCGAGCTGATTATCACACACACGACCATCCACAAGATAAGGGGCTATATTCGAATTCGTAAAATAGGAATCTCCCTTTTCCCTATAGGATCGCTCACGCGTCGATTATCACACACACACGACCACCATATCCACAAGATCAGGGGCTATATTCGAAGACGTAAAATAGGGATCTCCCTGTTCCCTATAGGATCGCTCACGCGTCGCGTGAACTTTAAGTACCTAGATTTAAAGTTCAACTTGACGCGTGAGCGATCCTATAGGGAACAGGGATATCCCTATTTAAGACCCAACACTAACTTACTTACTTAAAAACAATTAGTCATAGGTACGCTTTGCGTCGCAGGTCGTCCATTGTGAATAGGGGATTTCAAAAACAATAATGTGTTATAGGTATGGGTACTAGGTATTCTCACGAATTTAATAAACTATTTCAAAATTGTAAAATTTTGATTTGAATTTCAAAAACATTTAAATTTTTGGTTTATTAACATTCTAGCTGTAGCCTGTAACATGTGCCTGTGTTTTTTTTATTACGAATGGGCTTACGTTTGATCCTAATCATACCTGATGGAAAATAATGATAGGGTCTAAGGTGGAACACGCTTACCCAGAAGATGCCTATTCACTCTAGACTTGAATACACCAAGATTATAGGAACTGGGAAACACAAACGCAGGGAGGGAATTCCAAAGTTTAGCATTGCGAACAAGAAAAGATTTAACGCATCGCTTTGTTCGACTCATGGGGAACTCAACCACATGTATGAGGATGGAAACCCTCCCGTCATCTAGTAGTCCGATGATAAAAAGTAGATGGTGGTGTAAGATCGTACTATCGTAAAACGTCACTTTCTTCAGAAAGCTTAGCAAGGATCGCTGCTCCTCAACCGAAGATCCCATATCTTCACAAAACCTTTTTCGATATACCTATTAATTTGGTTGTTTTAAGACCTTTTCAACGGTAACTGTACCTCCTACTGAAACTTTTTCAAGGATCGCTGCTCCTTAACCGAAAGGCACATCTTCGCAAGACCTTTACCGTCATAACCTGCTTGTTAAGACCTTTCTAACGATACCGATCTATAACTACCATACTATGGAGTGTGGAATGTGTCTTGCTTGTCTCAACCCTCCATATCATCATCATCATCATTTCAGCCGAAAGATGTCCACTGCTGGACATAGGCCTCCCCCAAGGCTCGCCACTCAGACCGGTCCTGTGCTACTTGCTTCCACCGGTTTCCGCCACTCGAGAACTTTCCGGCCCCATCGGCCATCCAGTCCTGCGAGCAATGTGCCCCGCCCACTGACACTTAAGGTTCGCAATTCTTCGGGCTATGTCGGTGACCCCAGTTCTACTGCGGATATCTTCATTTCTGATTCTATCACGCAGAGAAACCCGAACATAGCCCTCCATATACCATAGGTACTATAACCTTCTACTGAAACTTTTGCAAGTATGCTGGGACTAATTCGACTATTCGAAGTCTTAATGCATTCACTGCCACCAACGCATATATGCGTTGGTGGCAGTGAATGCCTTAATCATTTTTAGAAAATCTAAATCCTCAACATCGAATGCGAGCACTGCGCATAAATTGATTATATTAATTGCAATGCATGTTTGATTGTTATTATCTGTTACGTCACATCCTAAACGGAAAACGACTATGGACTTGATAGAGCCCATGCCATTGTACCTAACAAAGGACTGCATGATGGATATCAATTTAATATTATAAATGCGAAAGTAACTCTGTCTGTTACCACGTCACGCTTCATCCGCTGGACCGATTGAGATTAAATTTGGCATGAAGATAGTTGGGGTCCTGAGAAAGGACATAAGATACTTTCCATCCCGTAAAGACGCATAGTTCCCGCGGGAACGCGATAACCGAATTCCGCGCGGGCGAAGTCGTCGCGAGCGGAAGCTTAGTGTAACAGACAGCGGTGCCGGGGAAATATTAACTGAAGATAATAATAGAGAAATTATTCCGAGTCGTTTATTTGCACCAACTTCAATGCAAGACATGACATATGACAGCGAATAAGAAATGAAACATTTAAAATTTTAAGTGGCCAGTGCCAAATCAGACCACATTGCCAATCAAAAAGGTTGTGTCGCCTACACTAAGTAATACATAAAATAAGTATTAGATTAATAAAAAAAAAACAAAGTAGAGTAGTACCTACAGTTTCATAAATATCTACCTTCCAATTATGATCTAGTTTCTGATTACATTTTAAATTGCAAAACTTGATTTGCAAATAGCTTGCGGCCTTCATTAAGCCGACGACTTTGTAATAAAATAAAAGTAACGTTTGTACATTTTTTACGCTGGAAATAAGTGTTAAATGCTATAATAGATGTCACTGCCCAGTAGCCTATACCTGTATGAAAAATTTTAAGCGCCTAAGGGCGCATCCAGGGGGGTTCATGGAGTTGGAGGTCATGCCCCCCCCCCCCCCCCTCAGGAGGATATGCTTACATTCAGAGCTTTTCTGATTAGCACGCACCAATGTATGAATGCTGAATGGTTGGTGAATCGCTTGAATGTGTGGTGTTCAATAAAGTATAGGTATTCTATTGTATTATAAGTCTAAGATCCAAGCTAGCAATGAAGAGTATTTAATTTTAATATCAAATTTAGTATGTTTAGGAATACATGAAGAAATCCTGTGTGAAAAAATAACTACTTATGTTATTTTTGAACTAAGTTACAAATTTAATGTATTTTTTTTTAAATCTATTACTTATTATTAATAGGTAATAAGTATGTAGAAGAAGTCGCGTCTGAAACTTGAAAATTAAAAGAAACTATCAAAAGTAGAGGATACTGAACACGAAATAACGAGTTTATTACACTGGTCAACACAACGTATAGGCTACTTTTTATCCCGGAAAAATGCATAGCTCCCGTGGGAAAGCGCCATTAACGAATTCCATGCGGATGAAGTCACGGGCAGAAGCTAGCATGTAATAAAACAAATTTAGTATGCTAAGGAATACATGAAAAAAATCCCGGCTGAAAAGAAAACTTTTTTTAGATCTCGTGAAGTGACCCTTTGCTTGATCGAGTTGAGCAACGTTTTGCATTAGATTGTAATTTTAGACAATACAATATGCGTTGCACTGCAGCCTTGGCTCGCCTGCAGCTTTCAACTCGTGAATAGCGAAATCATTTATGGGTGTGTAATTTATTCATACTACCTATACATCCATATTAATATTATAAATACGAAAGTAAACTGTCTGTCTTCCTGTCCGTCTGTGTTACCTCCTCACGCTTCAACCGCTCGCTGGACCGATTGAGACTTGATAATATTAAGTAAATGTTTAACAAACATCTTCCCCGAACTAAACCCCTCCCCAAACGAAGTCTCATCTGCTAATTTAATTAAAAGTTTTTTTTTTTCTAAAGTTTTAAACTATCGCAATGTATGAAGGAAGATGATTCAATAAATCACAATTAACGATAACTAAGCTAATAATTACTAAGCAAATTTCAACAACAAATTAATGCAATACACTATTTATCAATATCATTCACTGAGCCAGAATCAATTGTTTTGTATTACCAATTAGGTGACACATGTGTTAATCACAGTGGTAGTTCCAGTTAGAACTACTTCCATGGTGAAAACACCGCGACTGTCGCCATCTGTCGTCAATCTACTTACATCAAGCCGAATTCAAGTTTCACAGATAATCGAACCACTGATTAAGTAACGGACCGGTTATCTTGATTTTCATCATTCACTCAAGGTCACTGGGACACAGAAAGTCATAAACGCGAATAACAGACAGCCGCAGAAGCCTCACGTCTCGCAAGCGGCGGGAACTAATGCTGTAGCTACAGATGCAGGAGAGCCGCAGACGATCCGCACACGCATTCGGTGTGATCAAGGCTTTATAGTTAGGTATATGTTTCTAAGGCTCGGTTGATTCAAACCGTCCGTTAAAGTTAACATTAACGTTAAATATTTTACTATGGGATAAAATGACGTTTCTGTATGGAATGACCTTTGAGTATATAGCCTGAGTATATAAGGTGCTAACAAATTAGTCACGGATATTTTTACAGCTGATAGTACTCGGCTCTCGAAGTACATTTAAGTATGAAACATCATTGGTTTTGTTGTTTTTTTGGAGAAAAATAGGAAACAAATTTGCTACGATAAAACACCCTGTTTAAGAACCAGCCGTTTTCCCGCCGAATTTTAATTTTTTTTTCTTTAATTATAGTTAAAAGTTAATTGTTTTAATGTAATTTATTATCTCTTAAAATATCCTTGACTAATTTGTTAGCACCTTGTATACTCAAAGGGAATGACAGCTCGGCGGCCATATTTAACGACCAGGAGTCCGTCAACTATACATGAATCAAACCACCCTAATTGTAATACAAGTAGGTATCTACTAAACTAGGTAATATCCAAAGGTTGTGTGGAAGGGATCGCTCTCCAGCGATAAGCGTTGTCTGCCACCCTTCTTCTTTGTTCTTTGTATTTAATAAGTTATTTGTTTATTCAGAAAAGAACAAGTTAAAATATTAAAAATAAACTACAAATAGCATTTAAATTTACAGAAATAAGAAAAATTAAAGCTAAAAAATAACCTAAAAACCTAAATTAGGGCCTTTCGGAAGGGTTCCCATCACGCAGGCAGCATTCCCTCGCTGTATGGCAATAGCCAGTCTTTGCGCGAGAAAGCTGCCGGCGCGAGAGTCTCCCGTTGCCTCCCTCAAGCGCTTCCCTAGCTCCCTGTGGAGCCCCAGCGCCCCTTTGCCCCATGACCCCATAGTCTCCACCCCGAAGGCCACAAACTCATAGCTCGAGCCCAGGCAGCTATATTTATTAACCTTCAGGCGCTCTCGGGCGTCGGCTGCCGCTCCGGCTCGACGGCTGGTCGAGGGGAGATACGACATCGCCATTGTGTCGGTGCACGTGGCGTCCCACACCAGCGCGCGGCCCATCCGCCAGGGTATCAAAGACATCCCGTCCGGGCGCTTGCCATCATTCCGTACGATCTGGGGCTCCAGAACTGCTGGAACGTTGGCGCTGACGAGCGCCCTTCTGAGGATGTCATTGAGAGCAGCATGGCGAGACTGGCGACCGGCGCCCGAAGAGCAGGAAAGACCGTGGTGTCCTAGGTGGTCTACGGGGGCTCCACAAGAAGCGCAGCTGTGATCTGAGCAGACTCCAATCCCTAGACGGAGACCAACAGCTATGCGGAGAGTGCTTGGGTCAATGAAAGTACCGGTATTAGGCGACGGATAGGCATGAAGCCAGTGACCCGATTCAGGTCTGGACACTGCTAGGAGCCTTGCCCGGTCCCTACCTGATGATGACTCTGTTAAGGATGATAAGATGGCAGAGGAGGCTATGTTATCCCAGGCCCTTTGAATTTTGGGTTTCGACGGAAAATTTTGACTCGGTCCAGCAGACCAGGCATTTGTGGCTTCATCCAAGCAGGCGATCTCACAGTTAGTACCCGTAGGGGTTTTAAGAATTTTACCTGCGAGATCAGCCGTGCTGTGAATTGAAGACAGGAATGCCGGCAATGCAATACTAGAGATTTTTCGGGTACCCAAGCCACCGAGCCTTATCGGTAAAGAGCCTTGGGTCCATGCCTGCTCACTGAAATGTATATTCAAAATAGTTTCAATTTGGGATTTTAAAAGTTGGTCGATATAGGGTTAATCAAAATTGGGAACTTCCAAATGGGACAGCAGCGGAGCAGGTAAGTGAATTTGGGAACTAAAAGACAGAATTTTAAAATAAATAAAGCAGAATGACTACTAATTTTGACAAGTCGATCCGAATAATCACTAAATTTGGAAACTGCTTTGCTAAGAAGGGGAGGAATGGCATCATCGAAGATGGGTGAACCTAGGAGGTGTAAATTGTCTTTTCGAACAATTGTAATGTTAGGTGCCACGTTATTAAAATGTTCTATAATTTGGAATGCCGAAGATTGATTTATTCTTTGAGAAATGTATAATTCACATTTGTTGAAATTTAACTCAAGCCCTATGTCGTTAAATTTATTTTTAATTTTTATTAGATCCGCTAGCACAGTCTGCGAGTCACCTCCTAAGGTGCCATCATCAAGGTACCACACATTTAATTTTGAATTTAGACTGTGAATCAATGAATTAATAGCCAAACTAAAAATAGCTGGACCGAGAGGGTCACCCTGCTGACAACCAACTGCCGAGATAATTTCGTTGTCCTTGTAAACTAATTTAGAGGGAGAATGATAGCATTGCAAAAGGAAGTTGTAAATTTCTGGTACGTGTGTCTTAATTTCGCTGAGCAGGGTGTCCCTATTCACCGAATTAAAAGCATTTTTTACATCTAGTTTTACAAGAATTTCGCATGAGTCGCTCTGTACAAAAGTGCGGACGGCATGAACGGTCACTTCGCAGCCTCCGCGAGTATTTAATATTATTTATTTATTATTATTATTATTATTATTATTTTTTTATTTAGTATTTTTTGTATTTAATTGTGTAATTGATTTTTTTTTGTGCTCAATAAATAATATTAGTATTGTATCTAATTTGACTAGAACAGTTATCTTTAACCTCTAAGAGAGTGCGCCCACGGAAAACTTGTCGCCGGCGACAGTTTCGTCACTCGGTCAAGTCTAAGGAGCTGTATGGAGATGCGCCCAAGGGTGACTTTTAGGGTTCCGAAGGTTTAGGGGTCCACAAGGAACCCTTATAGTTTCGCCCTGTCCGTCCGTCCGTCCGTCCGTCTGTCCGCACTATTGCTCGGAGATGCTTAGTTCTAGAAAACTGTAATTTGGCATGAATATACATATTAGTTAGGCTGACAAAGTGGTATAATAACAATTTTAAATATATATTTTTATAGGGTACCTCCCCTACTCGTAAAGTGGGGATGTATTTTTTTTTCTTGCGTGCCCCATGGTGCGGCATATCGTTGAATAGGTATTGAAAAAATATTGTGGGTTTGTTACAACCATTTTTTGATTAAGTGATGCGTTTGTGAAATATTAAGCTTTAATGTGCTATTTTTTGTTAGACTCACGTGTCCCCACCCCCTGCCAGCTAAATGGTGGTATTTGGATGGCTGAAAAAATCACGGTTGTGGCATATATACCGTAGTTGAAAGGAAAACTATCACAGCTAAGTAGGCTGTATAAACTTACGAGTAATAGTCGACCAACTTATGAAATGATTAAAAAACCAATGATTTTTCTCGCCTGGCGTCGGGCGGGCACGCCATACCACAGGCTAGCTAGATGCTAATAAGTCTTAGAAAGGTACTGTGGGCATCGTCAACTTCGGAACCCTATACTTTGCGCGTGGCCCGACATGCACTTGGCCGGTTTTTCATATTCAGTTCGCAATGGAGATGGAGACGTGACTTTTGAGGTGACAGAAACTTTTTGTCACGGTGACAAAAGTCACCCGTGGGCGCACTCTCTAAACAGTAATCTTTTGTCACGAAAAAAAAAACAGTCGTCTTTATTGTCTATGGATCCCTAAATACCTTCTAAATACTTGCGGAATCACTTTCCCGCCTTTTTAAATGTCAATCGGCAATGGCGTCGCGCGCAGCGCAGCGCGCCAAATGTCAAGGACGCCACAATCGACATTAAGAGGGTTTATCCCGAAAGTTGGCGACGTCGCATATAGCTGTCAAATATTTCGCTGTTTACACTACTGAATTTATACTATTTATTATATTATATATTACTGATTTAAAAAAAGAATTTATCATTCTGTGGTCGAATGACGCATCTCGTTTTATATTTGTTGATTAGTCATTCAAATGATAAGATAACATTAAAATGAATGGAAAATGCGATGGAAAGTTATCAAAAGATAGTACTTCCAAAATCCTAAAAATTTCGTGTTCCTATGTTAATTGTTGCAATCCATACTTAATGTTTTATTCAACCCTAGAGCGATAATTCATGTTTTCATTCAGTAAAATTCAGAAATTAATGAAAGCAGCGAAATATTTGACAGCTATATGCAACGTTGCCTACTTTCGGAGTAAACCCTCTTAAATTCGGAAGATGCAATCTTTATGAGACGAAAATAAAAATAACTAAATACAGGACTGGACAGAGTGTATAAAAATGACATTATTTAACATCGATTATCGAATCGAAATGAATCGTCGTTTCACACCAAAAAAAATCAAGGCCACATCTGGGCACTTTTACACGTCACTTTTAAATGAATATAAAAGAATAGTAGATTGTGTGACTAGGGAGCAAAATGGTATATTTTACCGCGGGTGACGGATTGAATCCAGAGCGACGCGAAAGATTCCAGAATAGAATCGCAGAGCGAGGGATTCTAACGTGGAATCTTGAGCTAGCAAGGGATTCAAGCTATGTCACGCAAGGTTTAAATAATTTTGCTACCGTATTGCACATTCTGCTTTTCACTCCTCCTATGAGAAAACCAGTAGCAGCATGGAACAAAATCGTACTTTGCTCCCTAGAGAGCAAAATGTTACTTTGGTCGCTGTTTGCGGGGTAGAAATGGAGAGGGAGCAAAATCGCATTTTGCTCCCTCTAAACGGGGAACAAAGTACTCCTTTTCGAATAGGAGGAGTGAAAATGAATTTACCAACTTCAAATACCTACTGCCTACTGTTTATTTTGTGACTCCGGGGTTTTTCAATCTCCCTATAGGTTTAGCGGTTTAAGCCACGAAGAGACGCGGCACACATAGTCACATTGACATATATTATTAGTACCTAGTCCTAGTAGGTACCTATGGACAACTAGCTTCTGCCCGCGACTTCGCCCCCGTGGAATTCGGTTAACGCGCTCCCACGGGAACTATGCATTTTCTCCGGGGTAAAAAGTAGCCTATGTCCTTTCCCGGGACTCCAACTATCTCCATACCAAATTTCATCCAAGTCGGTCTAGCGGTTGAAGCGTGAAGAGGTAACAGACAGACAGACTGAGAGTTACTTTCGCATTTATAATATCAGTATGGATATCACAATATAGCCACAGTCTTACTGCTAAGCTAGTACTAAGTAAGTATTTCTTAACTACCTAGAAGTGAAAGGATGCGTGTATAAGTACGTAGTTAGGCGTTTTAGAATTTATTTCGTTACATTCAAAGTCCACATTCCATGAACACTCATGCATGCAAAATGTTTGATTGTTGCAGATGTGGTCATATCTACAACATCATTATACTAAAATACTTATTATGTAATGTAACGCCTTAGGTAGGTGCGTATTACTTTCTGGAAACGGTCCTAGCTATAGTGTTTGAGCGCCTAACTTCTGTCGCTTTCTATTCTGTAGTACCTATAGACGATTGGGTTACATCTTCTACGTACTCAATTTTATCCACCAACACAATTACACAACATGAAAAAACAGACAATAGGGTATTACATCATTTTTTGAAATGTGGTTTCCAATGATCCTTCTGTCGGATTGAATCACAAGATTTTTTATTTCGATTTTCTGAATGGGATAAATACCTACGTCAAAAAGTACTTTGAAATTTTCATTTTCAGTATTTGCACTAAAAAGCTAGCCGCTACACGTTTGCTTGTTCTGTGACGTCACTAGGATAGTAAATAAGTACATAGTAACCAAATAAGTCAAGTCAAAACTTAAAGCGGTTACTTGTAACGCTTTGTTTACAGTCGAAGTGACGTCATAGCAGCTAACAATATGGCGCCTACCGTTTTGGGACAGATTAAAAAACAACATTTTACCTAGGTAGGTACAATTGCCAAATTTCAGCTACCTTCGATCAGTACTGACAGTAGTGATGATGATTGCTTCGCTTGCTTGAGGCGCTACCAAAAAGCCAAACAAAAGCCGGACATATGAATATTTGGCCGGACACAACTCGAAAAAGCCAAACATGTCCTGCTAAATACAAACAGATGGCAACCTTACGTACGTGGGCAGAATATGGTGATCACATCGAAGTGCGTTGAACCACGCCACACAATCGAACCGGCCAACGAAGCCGCAGTAAACATGTCTGTCTGTCGATTGATTTATTTATATGCAGTAAGTAAACTTGCACTATGGGCAAGGGCGGATCCAGCTTTCAACTCACGGGGTCACGCCATACAACCTCCCCCCTTTTTCGCGTCAGCGTTTTAAAAATACATAATAGTAGTAAACCTAGTCCTGCTGAGGGGGGGGGGGGGGGTCATGACCCCCATCACCCCCCCCCCCCCCTCTGGATCCGCCCTTGACTATAGGAGAGCGTTGATTAACCTTGAGTTAGTTTTTTTACCGGAAAAGGGGATAACGTCAGTCGCGGGACAATTGCGCCAGGGGGGTACGATACGAGCATGTACGAGTAGGTAGGTACTATAGTACATTTTGATGCAAGTCTTGTACGAAAAGTTCGTCATTCTATCTATCTAGTTATGTTGGCGCGAGCGAATGCGAGCGTTAACAGGGACGAGTGAAAATGTCAATTTCGCACGTGTATCAAATGACATTTTTTAATATATTTGCGAAAAAGATATACACGGTGGGTCAGAAAATGGTGGGTTTTTTTTTACCAATTAAAAAACAATTAAAGACCTATACAATATACTTAGAATCGATAGCCGATACTGTAGGTTAATTATTTGCCATATTTTCTGACCCACCATGTAAAAAAGAAAAAAACGATCAGGATGAAGTTCAAAAATCTTTACGAACTAGAGCGCAAAAAACTTTACGCACGCTCACTAGGTGTCAAAAAACAAAAAGCACTCGGTCGAAAATGACAAACTTTTTGCACGCTAAACATGTATCGAAATGTTTACTTTTTGAGCAACTGTATTAAAAGTAATATATTGAAGAGATACAAGTGACCAACGATATCTTATACAGGGTGGAAAGCGCGCACTTGCCCCGACTCACTAGATTGAGAACCTGCAGTGGACCGGTACTCGTCTGGATGGCTACCACCGCCCACATGGCAGAAGCTATCCATACTAAGTAACATTACAAATGCGAAAGTAACTCTGTCTGTCTGTTACCTTTTCACGCTTAAACCGCTGGACCGAATTAGATGAAATTTGGTGTGGAGGTAGGGAGGACATAATAGGCTAAATTTTATCTCAGAAAAACGCCCGCGTTCTAACCGAATTCCACGCGGACGAAGTTTCGCGTAGAAGCTAGTGAAAAATATATCTAACTAGCTTCTGCCCGCGACTTCGTCCGCGTGGAATTCGGTTATAGCGTTCCCGCGGGAATTGAGCGTTAAACTATAACAAATTATATACGAAAACCTTTCTCTTGAAACACTATCTATATAAAAAAAACCGCATCAAAATCCGTTGCGTAGTTTTAAAGATTTAAGCATACATAGGGATATATGGACAGATAAAGCGACTTTGTTTTATACTATGTAGTGATAGTGATACTGCTTTACACAACTTTGAAGACGAGTGGATTAAGCAATAATGTTTCGCCGCGCGCCTTCTTAGTTGTGTCGTACTATATACCTCATAGATCCCCTACGCGTCAGCTGTATGTAGTTGTGGGTTGTAGAACTACATTCCAAAGATTACAAAACATGCCGAGTTAACTGCTTAGCGTGAAATATTAGTTTCTTAATTGAAACTGCATAGAATAGAACGTACTAAACATTGACCTGTAATAACAATAACATATGGACGAATATGTCAAAATATATAGAGCAGACTGACATTACAAAATACGTTCCAATATGCTAATAACGCCTCTTTATAATATGTGTCAAGATAAATATTTTATACAAAAGTAAACCTAACGCTACAAGATTTAAGTGTCTTTACTGAGCGCCAAACGTTCTGTTGAACTGTTCGGGCACCCGTTTTGACGGGCCATTTTTCTCGGGCTGATTGTGAATCCTTACTTATAATAGATCAATGGTACTAACTATACAAAGTAAGGCTTCGGGATCAGCGATGAGATTCGCTAGGCCTTACTTAGAGATAAGAAATGAAGTGTTCATTGTGACAAACACATCCCTAGCAAAGCATCCCCGCGCAACTCATGCACATCTCTGGTGGAAACTTAAGAGGATAGGTACATGAGCTGAGCCCCTTTTCAGATTTGAGAAATTTAAATCAATGTTGCTGTCTCGCGGGCGCGGGCGGAGCGACCAAAGGTGCGATAAGGACAACTGCAGCTCCGTCGAAAAATCCGAAGTAAAAAACTCAGAAATCGAGGTTTCGTTCTCGCCAATTTCCTCCTCCAAAATTAAACCAATCATAATGAAATTTTAGGAACTGGATGATAAGGAATTTATCTGTGTCGGACCGTTTTGATTTTTGCGTTTATTATTGTGGTTTTTGTATACCAGGCATTTCTTTGCGGCCTATTCAATCGGGCCGTTTTCAGCACTGTTTGAAGTCACCTAGTTCTATTTTTTTCCCCTTTTATATCCTGCGATGCTTGGCAATCTATTTTTAAAATCAATAATCCAATTTGTTGGCAGGTGTTGAGTACACATCAGATTATGTTTTAGCGAAGGAAACATCCTTTGACTTTCAGACTTTATCTGCGAATCTGGTCGCTAGCTACCTAGTTCTATTAAGAACAAAAATATCACTAAAAGCAAAACGTACCGACACAGATACTGACGAAATTGATCCTATTTTGATTTTTGTTAAGATCTACGATCAAAATCCAGGGAGGAATATGTCGAGAACGTTTGTATGGAAAAATGACCGCAGCGTGTCCTCTTAATTGAAACTGCGTAGAATAGAAAGTACTAACTATACAAAGTAAGGCTTCGGGATCAGCGATGCGACTCGCCAGACCTTACTTAGTAGATAGATAAGAAATGAAATGTTCATTGTGACAAACACATGCCTACCATTCTCGCGCATCTCATGTACATCTCTGGTGGAAACAAGGTTGCATGATTGGTGTTTTGGTACTTTTGATGTAAAACAAAACGCAAAGTAAAAAGTACTCGATAAATTTTATTGTATACGGAGCGTAAATATAAAATCTCATTCATTACGAATAATAATTAAGTACATCGAATACTAAGCACTCTTGTTGAAGCAAGCGTTAAAAACTTGATTTAGAAGGCGCGCGGATTTAGTAATAATAGACTCTGCGTCAACAACGGCTTAACTGCTTCGCCGCGCGCCATCTAAATTTTGTAGTGCTATAGAGTACTACCCAATTTTGCGTGTTCATATAGCCAACCAAAGACGTAATTAATAATATCAACAATCTACAAATTAAAGAATGAATGAAATGAAGTGTAGTGTAAATATCTCGTTGAAGAGATTATCTCTGATAAGAAAGTGTACCGGCACGCATCTGCGAAGTAATTCAAAGATGTGTGTGGAGTCCCCAATCCGCACTGCGCCCGCTATAGCCCAAACCCTCTCGTGGTGAGAGGAGGCCTGTGCCCAGCAGTGGGACGCAAATAGGCTGTAGTAGTAGTAGTAAGGAAGTGTACAGTCACCATCTGATTAATGGAAGTGAACAAGATGATAAACATATGACCACGATCTTATTGTCAAGACGTAAGAGTGCATGTGCACATATTTATGATCACCTGCCCCATATATCTCATCTCATGGCGACTGTACATGTCTCTAACGCATGATTTGACATGAGTGTTATACTCGTCGTGTTTAATTTACATTATAATATTTTATTATGACAGTAACTAAAGAATAATAACAACTATAAAAATAAATCTATATGTGATGAACAAATATAAAGCTTTAAATAATTTAACGTTTTTTTTTCAATCCTAAGATATTGTGTTTTAAAGTTCGACGTAGAAAACAAATAGATCATAGTTCATTTGAAAATATAATATTTTCTGTGTAGGCCCCAAGCAACAGTTTCAAAAAAATCTCTAATTAATTATAAACATTTTAAAATCTTCAAATAAATCCTAATAAAAGCGTTATCCCTTATCTACATTGGGGCATTTTAAAATGGCAGTAATCATATAATAATATTATAATATGAATATTATTGCTAAATTAGGCATTTACAAATTTTACAATCCATTTAAAAGTATATATATAGTTTCTTAGAGATAGGTAGGTATTGTGAATTGTGATGCATTTTCGTAATCACTCTCTATTCATATAGGACAGCTTTCGTAAAAAAATATAATTTAATTTTTTTTAAATATTTCCTGACATGACATCCCCTTGACTCTCAATTTCAGTCAAAATAAAACCATAGAATCTACTGAAATCAGACATTTCGAATACTGAATTCTGTTTTGGAATGACGATTTATGATTTCGCATAACGACTCATAGCAAAGAACGGAAGAATGCCTTGACCTTTGAATTTGGTGTTTGGTAAAAGGAGTTCTTCTTTAAATGTAAACGATTATCCTTGATAACCTACATAAAATAATATGATAAGTACCAAAATAAATATGAATTTAAAAAATCATAGAAATGTCGAATTCGACTGATTAGGTATTTAATTTCGCATAGTTTTTTTCGATTTCAGATTTAATTTTAAACAAGAGGCCAATCAGAATTGTGTTTGTTTGTTTACTTGTTTCATAAACTTTACGAACATTGGAAATAATTGGTCCAATCAGTGTTTTTTTTTTTAAAGTTCCATTTAAGAAATCTTGAATTTAATGATATTTGATGTGTAAATTAAAAATACGTTATTAATCTATTTACAAGTTTGCTAATTAACTAATTAGTTTCAAAACTAATCATTGTGGATACATTAATCATTATGATAATAGTATTGATAAAACTTGATTTTTAGTGTCCTTGCTATTTCAAACTTGTGTATTGCATGAAAAATGGATACAGTTTATTTAGCATGTACAATCAATTACTCTCACTTACGCAAAAGAAATGCATTGACAGGCCGTATATTCCTACATCTCATACAAAGCCTTACAGGAGTTACCGAAGTAATTTAATTGGTCATGCCATTCATGGCTATCTAATTTCCTCACCATACACACACACAGTTCACTTAGTGCTTCCCATTTACACCATTTGTTGCTGCCGCTTCTTCAATACCTTTAAGATGATATGGGCTGAACGCAAACACTTCATTCTTTACATAGTCTTCAATATTCTCACCACCGTATGAAAGTAGTGGTGAGATCTCCACATCAACGTCATCCGCAATTACCCCACCAGCATCTCTGATATACTTCCTGTGTAACCTCAGAAGATCCTCCCGAGCTGTGAACGGACAATCTTTGCCAGCAGAGTCCGCATTCTTCAGCGCAGAAAACTCAACGTCTCTCGCGACTTCTAAGCAGATAAATTTCTCTGCAAACTCAAAGACGTCAAAAATGAACTTCTCCATCTTTATACCGTTCGGTTCGGATGGCTTTTGACGTACACCTTTCTCGTCTACGTGGGGTATCTTCTTTTTGGCCACATGAAGCTTCAATTTGCTCTCGAAATTGGATATCTTCTTCAAGAATTCCGATGAGAAGTAGTGGTTACAAATGTTACCAGCGGAGAATGTCAGTTTACCATCTGCATTTCTTCTCTCAGTTGCCTCATCACTTAGTTCCGAATACTCAACAACTTTGTAATGACCGTTGACTCTACAGACAACACCAACAGCTTCACTTGGCGTGGACTTTTGCACAACTTTAGCGGCACAATCCGCGTTTCGGCTCATGCAGTATCCAATGAACACTGGATCTGCGACTTTGATGAGGATGTTGTCTACGGAATGAGCGTGCAAATGCTCAACTCCTCTTTTGGAAATGTCTTCAAGGATCCCTTGCGTTTTTAAGGCACGGTACAGCCCTCCGTTGCCGTCCGGAGCAGAAGCAAGCTGATGTTTCTCATCAAGCAATATTTTACCATTAAAATCAAAGCATGGTAACCTCCCCTGCTCGAAAAATACAATGTTCTCCTTATCTAATCCAAAATAGGAATGCTTTTTGAAAAAATCGGCAGTGGGCACCATTGTGTGTTCGGACGTCATGATATACCAAGTGATGTTACCTTGTTTACCAGTTCTGGCTTCGGCCATCTTCTGCAGACGGACTATCCTTTCGGCCTGGATTTGAAACAGCGTTTTTTGCGATGGAAGCCCGACATTGTACATGCCTTTAGGGTGTTTGAAGCCGAGACGCGTTGCTTGACCGCCAGCGAGTAACAAAACTCCAACTTTACCTTCAGAGATCTCTTTAAAACCGATGTCCTCGTACTCTTCTATTTTTTCCTTGGTCAAACTCGGCACAGCTTCGTAGTGCGACTGGGGAATAGGCTTCAAGTCGTCGTCTAGTTTCTCGGTGATAACTTTCGATGTTTCCATGGCCCTGCGGAATATTTCGTTGATTTCCGCCAGGTCCAGCTTTCCGATTTCTCCGGCCAGTAGTTCCCGCTCATTTTCACTCAATTCTGGCCAGTATTTTATCAAATGCTCTTGACCGTGACACTTCAAGGAAGATAATAAGTCCTCGTAAGACATCGCGACTCGCAGTCTTGCACCGCAATGAGTTGTTGTTTAATATCTTATCGTGACCGGTCGGCGCGATTAGAAAGTGAATACTGGCTAGTAGTTCGCGCGCCGAGTAGAAACATTTCTTGGTTTCTCCCACCACGACTGGAAAACACGTCGTCGGCATCCAGCTGACATTTTCGCGATTTTTTTTATTATTTACAAATGAGGCCCTAGTACTATTTAATGAATAGGAATTGACAGCTGAATATTTGAATTCTTGAATTTATTGATGTTCATAGCTGGCTATACGGTAAACGATACTGTATTTTCCGCTGAAAACGATCAATGTAATTTACTAATTTCAAATTTTCATGTGTTTGACAGCCCTTGACAGCAACTCACACGTTCTGAAACAGGAAACCTAGGTTTAATTTTCGATTTTGTCACAGTACATTCACAAAAATCTACAAATTCCGCCATGAAGAGAAGTTGTAATTTGAAATACAAGTATTTTACTCAAACAGTTTTTATTCATCCAAATCGACATTTTTGATGTGAAATAGTGAAGTAATCAAAATGTTTTGAATTAAGTTTGAATTGAATCAGGTTTCGGAACGTAGGTATTCCTTTGTCTATGGAACAATAGTGTTGTCACTAGATAGTCTTTTATGTCGATATATTTACTTTAAATTGAAGTTGAACATCCGTTAAAACTTCAAAGTAAGTATAAAAACCAAAATTTTGGTTAACAGACACTATCCCTTGTTATTTTCATCGAAAATGTATATATTTTTTACTTAAATAAGTCTACTCGAACTGTCTATGGTACATAACTGTCAGCCAGCCATGCGCTATTTCTGTCAGTAGAAGATGTCAAATGGTTGCTCTGGTAACATAGTATATTTATTGCTCAATATCGTAGAATTTCTACTTAAGATCATATACGGAGTGAGTAATATATTCCTGCTGATCCTAGGTTTAATCTTTCGCACTTTCCTAAATGTAAATATGACGGAAACATCGAAGAAACGAAAACGCTCCAACGATAGCACTTCTAACCAAACTGTTGCGAACAGAGGAATAATAAATGCTAACTGGCAAAAATTTCTATCGAGTCACCTCGTAATGGACAAGAAAGCTGAGGAGCCGGCGCAGAAAAACAATAAAGAACACTTCACGGGTACTTTCAGGCGAGCACGTAAGAAGAAATCGAAAGCGCATGAAAGTGTTCAAAATGACTTGAAAACTCTAAATATTTGTAAAGATAGTAATAATGTAGGTGCATTATCTGAGGCTAACAGTGCCGACGTAGTTAATAATGGTGTGAAAGTCCTTAAAAAGCAGGATAATGATAGCAAAAACAAGGTTACTAAGTTCATTGCCATGGATTGTGAGATGGTGGGTGTGGGCTATGATGGAAGTGACCACATGCTAGCTAGGGTATCTTTAGTCAACAAATTTGGGGACTGCATTTACGACAAGTATGTAAAAGCGCGGGAGGAGGTGATAGACTACCGAACAAGCGTCAGCGGAATCAGGAAAGAGGATTTACTAAACGGAGAAGAATTTATCAAGGTACAGAAGGATGTTGCGGAGATGATACGAGGCAAGATTCTCGTGGGGCACTCTCTCAAGAATGACTTGAGCGTGTTGTTCCTATCGCATCCTAAAAAGAACATTAGGGATACATCCAGATACAAACCATTTAGGAAGGTAATTATTAAAAATTGTATAATCACATAGAATATCAATACTTTCTAACAAAGCATTATATTAATTATGAAAGGATTTGAAAAAAAAATGTATGTGGTTACGTTATCAACCTGTCTTGGGACATTTATAAATGAACTGAACACACATTACTCTGATTCCAGATTACAAAAGGCAGTACACCATCTTTAAAGCGATTAGCCAAGGACATACTGGGCATAGATATTCAGCATGGCGAACACAGCTCGGTAGAGGATGCCCGTGCAGCCATGCAGCTCTACTGCACCGTTGCCAAGGACTGGGAGAGGATGATGAGCGAAAAACGTGGTTACAGCAAGAAGGAATAACCTATGTTACTATTTAACCCTTTAACCTAACCATTACACCCATTTACACCAAAAGGGTATTATACACCATCGAAGGAAAAATCGGGAAGCACTAATTTATGATTGATTATTTAAAAATGCTACCCAAAACATCGACTTTTAATCGTAAAAATGCATAAATTATTTTATAATTGG
The DNA here is from genome assembly GCA_963971205.1 of Aethes cnicana. Classification (NCBI taxonomy): domain Eukaryota; kingdom Metazoa; phylum Arthropoda; class Insecta; order Lepidoptera; family Tortricidae; genus Aethes; species Aethes cnicana. The sequence goes on from OZ020299.1 coordinate 4,600,874, forward strand.
GTGAATCAACTTTTTTATGTCTATAGTTGCCATGGTTACTGTCCCCTGGGCCACTTTTAAAACTGCTATTCTGTGGGTTTAAATACACTAAATGTGGGGTTTCTTTGCCATTTTCAATCCCTTCCCTAATGAATCACTTTCTAAGCGTCTTTAGAATTCTATATTGTAACAAGTTTTCTAAGAAACCCCTCTCATTTTGTCCCCTGGGAAACGGGACAGAATAATAACAAGAAATAGTTGATTGACCCAATTACAATTATAAAATGTTGTTTTTTATTCTATCCCAAAATGGAAGGCGCCATATTGTTAGCTGCTGTCACGTCACTTTTACTGTATTTGTTTACAGTTACAAGTAACCGTTTTAAGATTTGACTTCACTTGGTTGGTTACTATGTACTTATATTTACTATCCTAGTGACGTCACTCACAGACCAAGCAAATATGGCGGGTTGCTTTTTAGCGCGAAAATGAAAAAGAAAATTTACAAGTGCTTTTTAAGGTATTTATCCCATTTAGAAAATCGAAATAAAAAATCTTGTGATTCAATCCGACAGACGGATCATTTTAAACCACATTTCAAAAAATGGTGTAATACCCTATTGCGGTAACCTCGGGTTACCCCCTAATAAGTTAAGATACTAAACCTAAGTAAAGAGGCTAACCCAAGGTTAAAGGCATAGTGCAACTGGGCGTAAGATTTTCAGTGAATAAATGAGCAATGAATGGAAGGTATTGCAGTTACCGAAATATAGCTCTTAAAACTTAGTCAAATCTGGAAATCTTGTTTTATAAATCAGATGGTGGTTAAAAGGTTTATCAGTTTCAATGGACCTAACCAAAAATCTCTATTGTGACAAACCAATTTTTTTGCCATGGACGGACAAACTGCCACAAGTGGCGCCTCTAGTGTCGTAAACAATTGTTTCTAAAAGTACATTTTTCATAAAGATACACATCAAAGTGTGTGCTGTTAATAAGTTTTTTCATACAACTTTTTTTGTTTTAATTATATGAAATAAATCATCGCTGAAAAATTATATTCTTGTTTCTGTTATTTTTGGATGTTTATTTATAAGATATCATCAGTCTTATCATAATTTGACGGCCGGATTGGTCCAGTTGGTAGTGCCCTGCCTTCTGTTCCGACGGTCGCGGGTTCGAGTCCCGCTCGGGGCAAACTTTGTGTGATGAGCACGATGTTTGTACTCGAGTCATGGATGTTTAGTATTTATATATGTATGTATTTCTCTATATAAGTAGGTATTTATATCGTTGTCTAGCACCGTTGCGTAGCTTAGTTTGGGGCTAGGTCTATTTGTGTGAAATGTCCCGAGATATTTATTTATTTATGGAATTATGACACCGCTTATTAAACTTCTGCTCGCGTCTCCGTCCGCGTCGAATTCGGTTACAGCGTTCCCGCGGGAACTATGCGTTTTTCCGGAATAAACCATACCAAATTTCACCTAAATGGGTCCAGTGGTTTAACACCTTGACTGTGGTAAAATTAAGACCACAGCGAAGGTGTTAAGCGTAAAGAGGTAACAAACAGACAAAGTTACTTTCGCATGTATGACATCCAGTAAGTACAGTCAGCAGCAGAAGTAGATAAGCTGTCCAGGTGTTCAAAATGACCTACACACGACCTTATTCTTAAGACGTTAAGGGCGTGTGTAGGTCATTTTGAACACCTGGACAGCTTATCTACTTCTGCTGCTGACTGTACCTGGGCGACCGGGTTTTGCTCGGGTTTTAATAGTATACAAGCGATCTCAGAAACGGCTCTAATGATTTGGACGAAAATGGGAATATCGGGGTTTTCGGTTTTGGAAAATCGATCTAGCTAAGTAGGTTTTATATCTGGGAAAACTTATTTTTAATACAGTTGCTCAAAAAGTGCTACTTTACGTAGCTGTTTAGCGTGCGCAAAGTTGGTTTTTGCGAACTAGTGCTTTTCTCTTTTCCCAGTGACTCAACTTCACAGACATGTGAGATTAATAATTCAGTCAGCCAAACACTTAATTTACCAGCAAAAACTTTCAATATCACACTCAATAATTGTACAAATTGTGCCATTAACTATTATGTAAATAAAAAATAAATAAATAAAGATAGAAGAATTTTTTATTAGGAGATTTATTTAAATTTTTGTAGAACTTTATTATTTTTCATTTCTATTGCAATTACAAAATTAATAATATAAACGTTTCTAATTCCTTACTCGTTGTTTTTCTTAACTGTATTTTTCGCAACTGTATTAAAAAACGTCGTTCGATACACGTGCGGAAGTGTCATTCTTCACTCGTCCCGAGTCTTGCCACTCGCCTGCGGCTCGTGGCAAGATATCTCGTTACTCGTGAAGTAATGACACACTTTCCGCACTTGTATCGAAATGTACTATTTTAGCTATTTTCACGCGACTAAAGCTCGGTCGCCCAGGTAAGTACGAGGGCGGTATGATAAGTAACTAGTCTAATAAGAAAACACTTAACTTTCCGTGATAAAATCAATTTAATTTTTCGACATAGTCTCCGTGAACTTCTACGCACTTATTCCATCTTCGTTCTAAAGCAGTAATGCCTTCCATAAAATGATTTCTTTCGAGGCCTGCAAAATACTCCTCTACAGCGGCTATGACTTCATCATTTGTGGCAAATTTCTGTCCGCCGAAAAAAGTTTTGAGCTTAGGGAATAAGAGGCGAAGTCTGATGGCGCTAGATCAGGCGAATAAGGTGGGTGGGGCAGCAAATCATACTTCAATTCGTTGATTTTTGCCATAGCTTTAACTAGCGTTGTCTTGGTGGAAGATGTTTTTTTTTCCGCCAAACCTGGTCGTTTTTGCTGAATACATTGATGAAGCTTATCTAGAAGATTAGCGTAGTATTCTCCATTAATTGTTTGACCTTTAGGAAGGTAATCTATCATCAAGATCCCATCTGCATCCCAAAAGACGGAAGCCATCACTTTTCCAGCCGACTTTACAGCCATGGCTTTTTTTGGAGCCGGGCATCCCGATTGAGTCCACTGTTTTGATTGAATTTTTGAGTCTGGCGTGTAATGTTGAACCCATGTTTCATCTGTTGTTACAAATCGACGTAAAAAAACGGCGTTATTACTCTGAAAACGGTCCAGACATTCTTTTGAGTTTTGCATCTGAATCCTTTTTTGATCGTGCGTAAGCAATCGCGGCACCCAACGGGCCGGTAACTTTTTCATATTTAATTCCTCACTTAGGATATGATGTACCCGTTCTGTTGAGATACCTGTAGTATCAGCTATTTCAGACAATCGTCGATCTGCTAAAACCATATCATGTACTTTCACGACATAGTATATAATACTTCGTAAGTATAAAAATCATTCATTCACGACCCTTTCCGGAGTTGTGACGCTTTTTGGACGTCCTGGGCGGGCTTTCATCTTGGACACATGTACAACCGCGTTTAAACTCAGCCACCCAGTTTTTTACTGTGGCATAAGAAGGAGCACATACACTCAAAACATTCTTTAACTCGTCATAGATATCTTTCCCCTTCATGCCCTTCATATGAAGAAACTGAATCACCGCTCTTTGTTCAATTTTATCCATTTTGAAAACAGTTGACGAAATATATTTTCAAATGACAAAAAATCCATAAAATTTTCACGCCACCAAATTCAAATTTAAAACACAGGTGGCCAGAGATACGAATTTAAAAATGACATATATTTTTTAATTTTAACTTTTTAAATAGCAGTGGCTAGTTACTTATCATCCCGCCCTCGTACCATCCATAATCTAACTAGGCCGACATTCAAATTTCGCGCTTTTTTGAGCTCCCAATCTGACATTTATGCTTCCTCGAACTACTCGCGGACTAGGTCACGTAGGTCATTCATTTTCAAGGTTGAATTGCTATTGCACGGACATGCGTACATGGGGCGTTTTACCGCTACTATTTATATCTTAAGCGTGTATGTGTAGTGTAGTAAGTAGTTTGGAAATTAGTGGGTGTTTGCTATTTTTTTTCTGATGGCCATGGCGCCAGCGATAGGTATCGACTTGGGAACCAAATACTCGTGCGTGGCTGTATTCCGGCACGGGAAGGTGGAGGTAATCGCAAACGAACACGACGATAGGACCACGCCTTCGTGTGTCGCGTTCACAAACACCGAGCGTCTCTTCGGCGATGTCGCCAAGAACCAAATGGATGTGAACCCCAGTAACACCATTTTCGGTGAGTTTTTATATTTGAGCACCCCGTTCAGTTTATGCATGGCATGGGTATGAATGTAGTATAAACTGACGTGTATCGGAACGCAAGAATGTAAGGGCTTGATGGTACGTTACATGAACGGCGTTCAAAACTACATTCACGGACGAGTTCACAGGCACGAGCGTGTAAACAGGCTGTTCTTGAACGCGCTCGTGAATGTGCACGTAAACGCCGTCGATCGGTCGGCTGTCGGTTTCCTATCGGTTGTCCGGCTAAGACTAAGATCATTGTATGTTTACATGCACGGCGTTCAAAACGACATTCAACGGGCACATTCACGAGCTCGGGCACGCGCGTATAAATTTGAAACTGTGAACTTTAGTTCTAGAAAGCTGTAATTTGGCATGAATATACATATTAGTTACGCTGACAAAGTGGTACAATAAAATTTTGAAATATTTTTTTTATAGGGTACCTCCCCTACTCGTAAAGTGAAAATGTATTTTTAGGGTTCCGAAGTCCACAAGGAACTCTTATAGTTTCGCCATGTCCGTCCGTCCTTCCGTCTGTCCGCACTGTTGCTCGGAGATGCTTGGTTCTAGAAAGCTGTAATTTGGCATGAATATATATATTAGTTACGCCGACAAAGTGGTAGGTACAATAAAATTTTGAAATATTTTTTTTAGGGTACCTCCCCTTCTCTTAAAGTGGGGATATATTTCTTTTTCTTGCGTACCCCTTGATGTGGGGTGTCGTTGAATAGGTCTTAGAAAAACATTGTGGGTTTGTTAAAACCATTTTTTGATTAAACTATGCGTTTGTGAAATATTAAGCTTTAAAGTGCTATTTTTTGGTAGAGTCAAGTTTTTTTCTTGCGTACCCCATGGTGCGGCATATCGTTGAATAGGTATTTAAAAAATATTGTGGGTTTGTTAAAATAATTTTTTGATTAAGTGATGCGTTTGTGAAATATTAATCTTTAAAGTGCTATTTTTTGTTAGAGTCGAGTGCCCCCCTCCCCCGCCAGCTAAATGGTGGTATTTGGATGACTGAAAAAAATCACGGTTGTGGCATATATAACGTAGTTGAAAGGAAAACTATCACAGCTAAGTAGGCTGTACAAATTTACGAGTCATAGTCGACCAACTTATGAAACGATTAAAAAACCAATGATTTTTCTCGAGCGGCAGGGGCGTCGGGCGGGCACGTCATACCACAGGCTAGCTTAGATGCTAAATAAGTATTAGAAAGGTACTGTGGGCATCTTCAACTTCGGAACCCTATACTTTGCGCGTGGCCCGACATGCACTTGGCCGGTTTTTATTATGATACCCAATATACTCGACTAGAGCTCAATATATCTAATAGATAGGTACTACGTACCAGTAGCGATACGCACCGCCCCGCACCAACACAGGTTACCTCACCCCGTCCGCGGCGAATGTGCGCGCTGCTTACTATAGCAAAATCCGGAACGTGCACTCTCGCACACTCGCGCACGTATTTGTACGAGATAATAATCTAGTGTGCAGGGCCTATATTCGAAGTCTTTTAATAGGGATCTCGCTGTTCCCTATAGGATCGCTCACCTAGGTGCTTAAAGTTCTGGCGACGCGTGAGCGATCCTATAGGGAACAGCGAGATCCCTATTTAAGCCTTCGAATATAGGCCCAGATATTACGTTCAATTTGTATGGAGTGTCGTCGGTGTAGATAATTAATCCCCATAAATTAGATTGAACACAGACTAAATAAAACAGTACATATTTTCTACTTGTTTCAGATGTAAAACGTCTTATTGGCCGTAATTTCGATGATGCTACGGTACAATCAGACATGAATCACTGGCCTTTTGATGTCGTCAGCAGCGATGGAGGCAAGCCAAAGATTCAAATAGTTTACAAAGGTGAAACTAAGACATTCTTCCCTGAAGAGGTGAGTTCGATGGTGCTCACCAAGATGAAGGAAACAGCCGAGGCGTACCTTGGCAGAACGGTGCAGGACGCAGTGATTTCGGTGCCGGCGTGCTTCAGCGACTCACAGAGACAGGCCACCTTAGACGCGGGCGCCATCGCCGGCCTGAACGTGCGCCGACTCATCAGCGAACCGACCGCTGCGGCGTTTGCGTACGGACTCAACAATAAGGGCGATGACGTGCGCAACGTTCTGATCTTCGATTTAGGCGGCGGCACCTTCGACGTGTCCATCCTAACTATCGATGATGCCATCTTCGACATGAGATCCAGCTCCGGAGACACTCACCTGGGCGGCGAGGACTTCGACAACCGCATGGTCGCGCAATTGGTGCAGGAGTTCCAGAGGAAGTACAGGAAGGACCTGCGCAGCGACAAGCGCGCGCTGCGCCGCCTGCGCACGGCCTGCGAGCGCGCCAAGCGCATGCTGTCCGCGGCCACCCGGGCCAGCATCGAGGTCCACTCGCTCTTCGACGGCATCGACTTCTGCACTTCCTTCACCCGCGCGCGCTTCGAGGAACTCAACGCCGACCTGTTCAGCGCCACGATGGAACACGTCCGGAGTTGTCTGCGCTACGCCAAGATGGATAAATCGGAGATCGATGACATAGTGCTCGTCGGCGGCTCCACCCGCATCCCCAGAGTGCAGGAGCTGTTGCGTGACTTCTTCGACGGTAAGGAGCTCAACAGGACCGTCAACCCCGACGAAGCAGTGGCCTATGGCGCCGCCGCGAAAGCCGCCTTCCTCAACAGAGACATGTCCGAAACGCTGCTGGAGGTCGACGTGAAGCCGATGTCGATTGGTATCGCGGACGACGAAGGCATCATGACGCCGATCATCGAGCGCAATGCCAGCGTACCTACAAAACAGACTCATTTCTTCACCACAGTCTCCGATAACCAGCCCGTAGTGTACATCCGCGTGTTCGAGGGCAACTGCGCTATGATCAAGAATAACAACTTGCTCGGCACGTTCGAGGTGGCGGGGATACCGCCCGCGCCGCCCGGCGAGCCGCAGATCGAGGTCGCGTTCGAAATCGACATGAACGGCATCCTCAGCGTGTGGATCGTCGATAAAACCACCAACGAGAAACGCCAGATTCCCAACAAGCGCTGCTTCTCCAAGGAGGAGATCGAGCACCTGGCCGGCAAGGCCCAGATCTACCGCCGCGTGGACGACATGCGGAGACAGACCATCGACGCAAAAAACGCGCTCGAATCGTACTGCATCGACATAAAGTCCACTGTAGTTGACAAGTGCAATGAAACGATCAAGTGGCTCGACGCCAACCAGCAGGCTGGCAAGGAGGAGTACGAGCGTAAGCACAAGGAGCTCGAGAACGCGTGCTACAGCGTCGTCAAGCTGCACGGGAGCTGGCGGCGCTAGCGGCGTCTACGACGAGCTCGAATAAACACGTTCACCTACGCAACGCAAAACTACGCAAATTTCAGCTCTCTACGACCAGTAGATTCCGCTCTGCGTTGATCGATCAGTCAGTCAGTCAGTTTCTTGTTATATATATTTCAGCTCTACGACCAGTAGATTCGGCTCTGCGTTGATCGATCAGTCAGTCAGTCAGTTTCTTGTTATATATATTTCAGCTCTACGACCAGTAGATTCGGCTCTGCGTTGATCGATCAGTCAGTCAGGCAGTCAGTTTCTTGTCTTATATATATAGATTTCAGCTCTATACGACCAGTAGATTCGGCTCTGCGTTGATCGATCAGTCAGTCAGTCAGTTTCTTGTTATATATATTTCAGCTCTACGACCAGTAGATTCGGCTCTGCGTTGATCGATCAGTCAGTCAGGCAGTCAGTTTCTTGTCTTATATATATAGATTTCAGCTCTCTACGACCAGTAGATTCGGCTCTGCGTTGATCGATCAGTCAGTCAGTCAGTTTCTTGTTATATATATTTCAGCTCTACGACCAGTAGATTCGGCTCTGCGTTGATCGATCAGTCAGTCAGGCAGTCAGTTTCTTGTCTTATATATATAGATTTCAGCTCTCTACGACCAGTAGATTCGGCTCTGCGTTGATCGATCAGTCAGTCAGTCAGTTTCTTGTTATATATATTTCAGCTCTACGACCAGTAGATTCGGCTCTGCGTTGATCGATCAGTCAGTCAGGCAGTCAGTTTCTTGTCTTATATATATAGATTTCAGCTCTCTACGACCAGTAGATTCGGCTCTGCGTTGATCGATCAGTCAGTCAGTCAGTCAGTTTCTTGTTATATATATATATATATATATATATAGATAGATAGTACCTATTGACCCAAGGATCGAGTCCCGAGGGACTCAACTGGAAACGTAGAAGAAATTAAGAGAAACAGAGCCTGGATTTTTTTAATACTTACATATTGCTTACGATTAGAGAGGTAACTTGTAAACCACAATACTCAAGATACTTAACCGTAAGAGTAGGTGTCCTATTAAATATTCTGTGGCCTAACCCATTACTTATTCGATAACCTTCACTCGCCGCGCGCCATGTTAGGTCTGCCGGCCGAGCTGCTGTATTAGTTTTTAATATTCATATTCACATCATTTATTGCCAAACCAAATTTAATAGGTATGCTATTCTATTTATTTTGTACTTATATTATTTTGCCTATACTTTAGATAGGTAAACTAGCTAGCTTCTGTCCGCGACTTCATGACTGGTACTTATTCGATAAACTTCACACGCCGCGCGCTATGTTAGTCTGCCGGCCGAGGTGCTATATGTTTTTACATCACCCTAGGCCGTAAAGTGAAATTTTCTACCCGCTACGCGGAAAGAAAATCTCACTTCTAAAAGACGTAAAACTTTTGACAAACCACGGGCGGTAATTCGTAAAGCCCCAGATCGCATATTTATGACCCTCACCTTCGGTTCGGGCCACAGAAACCTGCGATCTGGGACATTTACGATTTCACCACCCTAGGTCTGTAATAACACGCTTTTATTAGGTCGACCAGTATGTAACTATGTAATGGATTGCAAGTTAAATTTGATCCACTTTCCGATTTCCGATTGAGCTGAAATTTTGCACGAATATGTAAATCGCGTGACACTGCAATATTATGATTACGTGGAGCTGATCTGATGATGGAGCTGGAAGGTGGCCATAGGAACTCCGTAATAAAACTACATAAACCCATCGAATTTGAACTCGTTCGATTCGTCTTGAAGAGTAGATGAAGGATTTACAAAGAAAAGTACAGTAAGCAATAAAAGCGTGTCCCAAAAAAATCATTTAAAAAAACTTATTAATATGTATGCTATTCTATTAATTTTGTACTTATATTATTTTGTCTATACTTAGATGGTATACTAGCTAGCTTTTGTCCGCGACTTCGCCCGCGTGGAATTTGGTTATCGCGTTCTCCAAGGACTTAAAAATAATCATTAGCTTTAAATATATGACTAAGTCAAACATTTTAAGCGAGAGACCTCATCATGTTCTTATTGACATGTATTAATGAACTCTTTTATACATGATGTATTTCATTATTTATTGACATTTTGAGATTGTCGACATCTATGGAATTTATATTTATTAGACAATGGAGGCCATCTCCATAATTATATATATATTTTTTTTTTTTCTGGACCCTTGGAGACTATACATCTCTAAGATCTTAGATTTAAGTTTAAGTTAGGGACTATACATCCCTTCAATGTAATTTTAGTACGTACCTATATGTATATTTTATACATGTAATGTAAATTTTGTAAATTTTGAAAAAAGTCCTTCTGCTCGAGTTTGTTGCGACGCTTCTTCTCAAGCAATGGGTCTAGGAAGCGCTGGTAAATTCTTTTTCTGACGTGTAAAAGTGCCGCTATGTGGCCAATTTGCTGAATAAATGATTGAATTGAGTTGAATCGAATACCAGCCTAGGTTTGTCCTTGGGACTCTATTTCCACCTTATCTAATCGTTTAGTGAAATTATTCCAAGCTGTCGAAATCGCGGGCAGGAGCTAGTAGTAGGTACTCGAATAACTTCGGTAAGTTATAAAAAGCGAAATAAAAATGTTTCTATTTTTTATATAGTTTTATAAGTAAAATTGTATGGCATAAATAAAGTTATTGCGATAAGCAATGTACTTTTTTATTATTTTTTGCGAGTTTTTCATATTTACCTTGGGTGCGATTAATTTCGCTGTTTTACGATCGGGTAAGTAAATCTTACAATTTAAACGCGCTAATCTTGTAGGTTTATTTATTTATTTATACGAACGACCACGGAAAAGGCTCTAACGATTTGGATGGAAATTGGAATATAGAAGTTTTCGCGGGCTGCAAATCGATCTAACAAACTTATAACTGGAACTATCTCTATGACCACATTTTCTCGAATGACAGGCTTGTCCGAGGAGTGGAAAGGAAATTCTTATTCCCTCCTCTATAGGATCACTTTCGTGACTTCGAATAAACTCTGTTAGCTAGCTAGTCTCTGTTATCATTAAGTGAAATACACTCAACAGCAATGAAAACGGATCACTTTGGATGGAGAATCCTATACAGTGACCGTCAAGATAGCGTACACACGCCGTAACGATATTCAGGATCTGATTATGCAAATAAATAGTACCTACGGAATATCTAGGTTAAAAAAATAGTACTATTAAACTTTTCGAAATATAAGGCCTGTTCACGGTGTACGCTATCGAGCGTCAAGCTGGCGTACACCGCGTGGATCTCTGGAACGGCTTCGTTCTCGGGAAAAATTGATAGCTCAAAAAATAGTACCCAAATAGTACCCACCGCCCATTAAACTTCACCACTCTATCTATAATAGAAGCTGAGATAATCAACCACTTAACTCGTTCTCATTGCTGTTGAGTGTATAACATACCATGGCATAGCAATAAACGTGTATTACAGGTAATGATAGCGAAAGCGACACTGGCGCCCTGGACGTGAAAGTCGATGGTTCATTAGACCTACCTCTAAAACAAAAATGGGAGAATTCTTCAAGGACCGAAACTGAAGCCGAAACCGATACTGAAGAAGCAATAAGCACGCAAGGCTTCGATGATGGCTCTGAAAGGCCGACCACGAGAGTCACTCCTGACGGTTTGCTGAAGAACGGTTCTTGGCATAAAGTTAAAGATGACGAGAAAATCAAGGAATTTACTGTGCATGTGTATAAACAGGCTATGAAGGTATACTACTACTACAGCCTATTTGCGTCCCACTGCTGGGCACAGGCCTCCTCTCATCGCGAGAGGGTTTGCAGGGGCCCAAGATGTGTCTTTGAATTACTTCGCAGATGCGTGCAGGTTTCCTCACGATGTTTTCCTTCACCGAAAAGGTCATGGTAAATTCAAATTGAATTTCGCACATAAGCAAACTAAGAGGCTCGAGCCGGAATCGAACCCCCGACCCTCCGCATGAGAGGTGATTGTATGTATAATTGTATGTATGTAGGTCCGGATTTAACTCGAAAACTACTGGACGGATTGTAACAAAATTTGGTATGGGGGTAGTTTATAACACTGGTTAACATAATAGGCTTCTTTTTATCCCGGAAAAGTGCATAGTTCCCGCTGATTTGAAGAGAAAGTGTCACTTGAGACAGGAGGTTGATAGATAGTGTGACATATTGCTGGACTGCGTTCATTACACGCCAATAAAACACATAAATAAAAAATATCGGGACATTTCACACATATTGACCTAGCCCCAAACTAAGTAAAGCTTGTACTATGGGTGCTAGACAACGATATAAATACTTATATAGAGAGATACATACATATATAAATACTACACATCCATGACTCGAGTACAAACATTCGTGCTCATCACACAAAGTTTGCCCCGAGCGGGACTCGAACCCGCGACCGCCGGAACAGAAGGTAGGGTAGTACCAACTGGACCAATCCGGCCGTCATGTAGACATGTCACAATTTGTAGGTAGGTATTGATTACGAAACTGTTCTCACAGGTTTTCGATACAATAAAGAGGAAAATCACTAGACCAGACATCACGCAGAAGGTGGACCGACTGGCGAGAAGCTACAAGGACAAATTTACAGAGTTCGTTCAGGATACAAGAGAAACAGACATACGAACCGCATCCGGTGCCCAGAAAGTCATACTGCACACCATAGATACTTCCAACTTGATTCTGCAACGGCTTGTGAATTTTCTAAAAGTCGACATGGGTAAATTAGGTATCTACCAATGAATTGTATTTAATTTACGAGGGTTTATCGCGAAAGTTGTCAAATATATCGCTGTTTTTATTAATTTCTCAATATTACTGAATTAGAAAAGAAGTTATATCACTTATCATTCTATGGTTGAATGGCGCGTCTCGTTTTATATTTGTTGGTTAGGCATTCAAATGATAAGATTACATTAAAATGCATGGAAAATGCGATGGAAAGTTTTCAAAAGATGGTACTTCCATAATCCAAAAAATTTCGTATTCCTATGATAATTGTTGCAATCCATACTCAATGTTTTATTCGACCATAGAGCGATAATTCATGTTTTCATTCAGTAATATTCAGAAATTAATGAAAACAGCGAAATATTTGACAGCTATTTGCGACGTTGCCAATGTTTCACCATCTAGATCTCACCATCGCTGGCCATATACGAGGCTGTTATTCAAATACATGAAACTTAAAATTTGGTTTAAACGGTCCAACGTGAAAACACGATTAGAAACAATTGCCTCGATACTTTTATTTTTCAGAGATAGGGCTATTTTTACAATTTTATACTTGGGATGTGGAATTCTCGAGGTCTATAACGACTAATTTTTGCTTTCCAGATAATAAATAAATTGTTTTTGATTTCCTCGAAACCTTTTTTAAATTCGTTTGGTACTTTCATTGTAAATAACAACTTACGCCGGTAATTTTCACGTTTGAATGTAGATAGCGCTATCCCTTTTTCGCCGGCTCGCAACTGTGGCCTCTTAAGAGGGTTTACTCCGAAAGTTGGCAACGTCGCAAATAGCTGTCAAATATTTCACTGTTTTCATTAATTTCTGAATATTACTGAATGAAAACATGAATTATCGCTCTTTGATTGAATATAACATTAAGTACATAGATTCACAATCAGCCGGAGAAAAATGGCCCCGTCAAAACGGGTGCCCGAACAGCTCGGGCACCCGTTTGGCATTCGTTATAAAGAGGCGTTATTAGCATATTGGAACGTATTTTCTAATGTCAGTTTGCTCCTTATATTTTGACATATTCTGTTACGTTACGTCCATATGTTATCATAGGTCAATGATTAGGTGTCATGCCTAAAACACTAGATAATAGTACATTACTACAGAGGCCGGGAAGGAGGACGGATAGTTACGAGGCCGACAACTTCCGTTCCCCGCCGATGTATGTATAGTGCTTTTCTCAAACATGCAATGACATAAATAAATAAAAAAATATAGCTGTATTGGCAGAAAGTCATAGCGAACCATAGTGTAAATATTGCTTGTAGATTTTTTTTTAATGGCGGAATTCCAAGATGCTGTCACAAATATATGAAATGGAAATTAAAAAAAAGTGAGTTGCCGGCCTTGGCCTGCAACGTTTGTATAAAATTTCATTATATACCAATTGTCTAGCCGCACCTGAAACGTGATACTTCCCAGGCTAATAAGAAGAATATAATATCAATATTTCATTGCATGTTTGAGAAAAGCATATTTATGTGTACTCTCCCTTTGTGTATTCAATAAAAGTTGTTATTATTATAGGTATAGCTGGCGTTGGGGAGAAGAATCTACAAAAAGAAGTCGATATCGAAAGGGATTTGGAGTACAAACATGTGTGTGCTAAGTACGGTTATTGCCGTACATCTCCAGGTTTTAGGGACTTGCTTCAAAGAATGATTAAAGTACTTATAGACGCGCCAGATCCTAAATTGAGACAAGCAATGGACGCTCTAACTGAAGTTCTAAAAACCTCAGACTTGAGCGGTGTTCTAGACGGGAAATCTATTACCATCTTCAAGCAACATGTAGATAAATTGGAGAATCTGAACACTTTTATTGTTAGAAACGCTCTTAGAGTTTTGTTAGGGGTTTTGATTAAGTCCGAATCGCCCATAGAAACTGAAGAAGGCAGTTCTAGGGTAGTCACTAAAACTGTTGCCTTTTATCACATAATGGACGCGATAGATGGAGCGATGCCGGCCAATGAAGCCAACAAATTAGAATGGAATGACATACTGAATATGTTAACAGAATGGAAAGATGGGAAAAGAACGGACATCTTGGAAATAATGCAAGCTTTCGAAAAGAATTTTAGGAAGGGAGTGCAAAAAATCGACAAGGAAACGCAGGAGAAAGTAAAAAAACTAATAAATACCATGCAGAATTGATATTTTAGTTTTTTTAGGGTTCCGAACCTCAAGAGGTAAAAGCGGAACACTTATAGGATCACTCGTGCGTCTGTCCGTCCGTCTGTCACAGTCGATTTTCTCAGAAACTACTGGACCGATTAAGTTGAAATTTGGTACCTATATGTAAGTTTGTGACCCAAAGATGGAGGTGTAACGAAAATAAATGAATTTTAAACATAGACCCTATTTTTGGGGGCTTAATTTGAAAAAAATATTAATGAAGTTTTTCAAACTATATCGTGTGACATATCAAATGAAAGTACGTCTTATAAGGATCTCAAATATCTATTTTTTAATTCTTTTTTGGTCAATACTTTTCGAGTTGACCATCTTGGAAAAAATACGGAGGATAGTTATAGACCTATAGATTACAGGAAAATTATTAAGAAGCCCATGCTATTTGAAATCTATCATATAAAAGAGCTTATCCTGTGAAACGATTTGAAAATGACGTGATTGAAAATAATCAAGGGTCGGAACCCTCTCCACGCGAGTTTAACTCGCTTCTTGGCAGGTTTTTTTTAAACCCTGAACGCCAAGGACGTCTAAAATTGCCATGTAGGTACTGCCGAGCCCACCACGCCGACGACAATTAAAATAGAGGTGTCCAAGGTACACTTTGATCACACGGCGGACACGGCCTATAAAAGCACGATTCCGAACACAATTCCAATGAACTGTCAGTGTTTGCGTGCGAGGACGTCTGTATACTTGTAAATGAGTGTTTACCAGTACGCGGGCCAATCATTCACTCTCCATCTCCGCATGAAACAAATGATGGTAAGGGCGAGTTGCGCGCCGGCTAGATTCAGGCGGGTGATTCCGTGGCCATTCTGTATGTAGTACTATTAAATATTCTGTGCTTTACTACTACTACAGCCTATTTGCGTCCCACTGCTGGGCACAGGCCTCCTCTCGTCACGAGAGGGTATGAGCTATAGTCCCAACGCGGGCCCAGTGCGGACTGGGGACACACACCTCTTTGAATTACTTCACAGATGCGTGCAGATTGAAAAGCTCAGTGGTGAATTCAAATTGTATTTCGCACACAAGTAAACTTAGAGGTGCGGGCCGGAATCGAACCCCCGACCCCCTGCATGAGAGGCGGTAGGTCGAAACACACGGCTTTTCAATTCTGTGCTTTGATCATGAATAATAAAATCTAGTGTTTTTAATTTTTTGAAATCAATGAATATTGACAAAGATAAACGCACCAAAACCTGGAGTGGTAGAGATCTCCTACTATCTAAAGTCCCGCGCCTTCACGTTTCAAAACGCTTAATTTTTTTTATTATTATTTAAAAAGCACCACCAACACTCTCAACGCATAGTTGATGGCTGTCTCAGCACGCACACATGTGTTGTGAGTGTTGGTGGTGCTTTTTAAATACATTGAAGCGTTTTGAAATGTGAAGGCGCGGGACTTTAGATAGTAGAAGATCTCTAGCGCGTGACGTACAAATTATACTCTAAAGGTGGGTTGTCAATGCCCCGCGATCGATCCCTGCGGCTTGCGGCCGACACGAGTCGTATCGTTATTTTTTGCCTTTACTTGCTATTTATATTTACCGAAATAATCATTAGAGCATAATTTTTTTGTTAATTCAGAAAAGAACAAGTTAAAATATTAAAAATAAACTACAAATATCATTTAAATTTACAGAAATAAGAAAAATTCAAGCTAAAAAATAACCTAAAAACCTAAATTAGGGCCTTTCGGAAGGGTTTCCATCACGCAGGCAGCATTCCCTCGCTGTATGGCAATAGCCAGTCTTTGCGCGAGAAAGCTGCCGGCGCGAGGGTCTCCCGTTGCCTCCTTCAAGCGCTTCCCTAGCTCCCTGTGGAGCCCCAGCGCCCCTTTGCCCCATGACCCCATAGTCTCCACCCCGAAGGCCACAAACTCATAGCTCGAGCCCAGGCAGCTATATTTATTAACCTTCAGGCGCTCTCGGGCGTCGGCTGCCGCTCATAATTTTTTTGTAAATATGCACGGCAAAAATATCGATAAAACTAATGTTCAGTCATCTACTCAATTAATGAAATGGATTTCTGACAAAACAAAGTCCAGGCTAAAACTAAATACGAATGAAAGCAAAAAAAACTGTTTAAAATTAAATATTTATTTTACCAGTAAATATGTACAAAAATACCTTAATGATTTTATTAAGAACTAAACTGGATTCTCTTGCGAGTAGGTACAATGATTTGCATATTACGCGTACGCTACGAATAAAAAAAAACTTAAATCGTCAACTTCTTAATTTAAATCATGTAAATACATAACAATTTTTTTATAACAAAGGCTAAGCTTAAACTTGAAAATGTGAAAATAGTCCCCAATGAGCTCCTCACTACATACAAACGAAGTTATTCTTTCGGGATTAGATTGCCATATTTACATTTAATAGTAGAGTAGAGTCTAAAATATGATTTTCGAGGTAATAAAATGAATAATAATAGTATATTTTGATGGAGTGCGAAAGGTTCGTCATATTATGCAAACATTAGGGACGAGTGAAAATGACTATTTCGCACGTGTATCAAACGACATGTTTTAATACATCTGCAAAAAAAAAGTTAAAATATAACAGGGCGTAGTTCAAAATGTAAAAAGCACAAGTGCGAAAAAAAGTCACCCTTGGCCGTAAAGTGGGATTTTCTAGGAGAAAATCTCACTTCAGGCAAGACGTAAAACTTTTGGCAAACTACGGGCGGTGAATTACCGCCCGTGGTTTGTGGACCTCACCTTCGGTTCAGGCCACAAACACCTGCGATCTGGGACATTTTAACGAATTCACCGCCCTAGGTCTGTAATTCCCACTATAATACTATAACGCACGTCCAGTAGGTGTCAAAAAGCAAAAAAAAAAACTCGTTCGGAAATGACAAACATTTCACACGCCAAACAGGTATCAAAATGTTTACATTTTGAGCAATTTTGTCTGAATTAAAAAGAAAATCTTCTTTTTTTTATTTCACATAAGGGTTCGTTTAACTCGACATTTACTAGGACACTCATTAATGATGATTGTATTATGAGTGCAAGATTAGCAGTTTTTTTTTCTTCCGTCTATTTAGAGAATAAAACCTTTGTTTTCATGTTAAGTTAGTTACGGCTCGACTCTTAAGCATCAAAATCGAAATCTTCATCAGAAATATCATCCAACTCCATAGATCGATCTGCCCTCGTCAGAAGATCTTCTAGGGTAATTTTGTCATTGTCACTTTTTCTCTCTTCGCCTATCTGAGCGTCCAGGGCATCTAATAAATTCTGATCGTCAATATCATCTTGTTTAATTTCTCCATTGACTTTTTCAGCATTTTCTTCTGTTCTAGGATTCTTCATAATAATGTTCTCTAGACTAGAAATCACTTCTTCTATATACCTTTGTGGATTTTTATCTGTGTCTCCTATTATATTTTCTATGCTGTGTTTTATCGGACTTTCTTTAGTACTTACATTGTTTACTTCCATTTTTGTACTGTCCGTTTCACTGTATTCATTATTAGTTTTTGAGTGATTTTGTTCAGTTTCATTTTCATGATTATTTATACCGTTAACAGTTGAATTATTTTCGTTATCAACTAAAGCTGCCGTGTGTGTTTCTAAATCAACTGAACTTATTCCATCTTTATTAGATTCTTCATCATTACCCATAGTATTTACAAGTTCGCTCTCTATTCTATTTTCTGTAGCATGTTCACTGTTATTTTTCACGTTATTAATTAATTCTTGTAGATTGGTTACCTCGTTATCACAATCGCTTTCAATAACATTATGTTCACTATCCTCTAACCGTGGGTTTGTACTGACATCACTTATATTCGCACTAAATACTTCACCAGAAACTGTTTTATCATGCATACTTTTATCTAAAGCAATTTCAGATTCATCTTCACTACTATTAGTACTTACAATATCATTTTCTTCGCAAACTACAGGTTCATTTCCCATAACCCCAACATTAGAAGTATCATCTGGGTTTTCATTTGGGACTTCAGTTTCATTATCATTCAACTCAGATTCGTTTGTATTAATATCATTTCTTTTTACATCTTCATTACCCGTATCTGCATCTACATATTGATCATTTTCATTTAACACCTGACTGTTTTCACTAAAATCAGCTTTACCATTTTCATTTCCATCTATGTTATAACTATCCGTATTAGAGCTTTCTTGCGCGTCATTTTGATTAGAGATCTCGCATTTTTCTTCTAGCGCCGTATTACAATCATTTAAAATGACATTTTCATTGCTAAGTACATTATCGTTTCCCGTGTCTTCTGCGTTACCTTGAGTCTCATTTTCACCTGACATCTCCTTTTCTTCTTCAACTGCAGCATTATTTACGTCATCCTCATTCGTGTCTACGTCATCAGTTACCGTATTTTTAGATATTCTTTCTGTGTCACTTTGATTTTCGTTTTCATTTAAGACGCTGTTATTTGTAAACGCAGTAATGTCATCATTTTCATTCCTACTCACTTCATCATTTCCCGTATATATATTTTCAGCGTCAATTTCAGTGACTGCTCGATTTGTGGTTTCGCTCTTTTCATCTGACGCAGTATTAAAATAATTTGTTGCGTAATTTTCATTGCTAACTACATTTTCATTTCCCTCTTGAGGGACACCTATGATATCATTCAGGCTCGCCATCAGAAGTTCGTTTCTAGCTGGATTTTCCATATCTTCCGTAGCATGAAGCCTACTTATAATATCACTTATATCATTTTTAATAGTATCGAAATCATTAGACTCCTCATTATTTTCTTTTCTCCTTTTTCTAGGTACTTTGCCGATGAGGTTTTTAGAGAACAGTATCTTAATACACAAAGTTGATAGTTTATGTACGTTTGTACTGTCGTCGTCACTTGCCTCGCTGTCCCAGTACGTATAGCTTTCTCGCTTGCACTTTGGCTTGCCTCTATTGGTGGATTTGATTTTGACTTTGTATTTCATGTATGGATAGAGGTATTGTCTGTCGAGACCGTAATTCTGTAAAGGAAATGTCAAATTTTAAATTGAGTCACAGATTAAATATGTCTTTTTCTGTGGAGTACACCAACACAATATCCATACTAATATTATAAATGCGAAAGTAGCTCTTGTCTGTCTGTTACCTCTTCACGCTTCAACCGCTGGACCGATTGAGATGAAATTTGGCATGAAGATAGTTGGGGTCCCGGGAAAGGACATAGGCTACTATTGATCCCGGAAAAACGCATAGTTACCGCGGGAATGCGATAACCGAATTCCACGCGGGCGAAGTCGCGGGGAGTAGCTAGTCAATTATAATAACACTATATTTTGTGTGTCAGTAACTACATAACTGTTTTTCTCTCTCATTCATTCAGTAATCCAGGGTCTCAGTAACCAATAACATAGCTTTCTCAGCCACTCACTCATTCATTCAAGTCACTCAGTTTGTCACGTACTCACTTATTCTGTCACTCACTCATTCTGTCATCCACTCATTCCATCATTCACTCGGTCAGTCCGACATCCAATAATTCCGCTAGTCACTTACTCAGACTGTTAGTTACTCATTCAATCTGTCGCTCACTCATTCAATCTATCACACACTCATTCTATCAGCCATTCAATCTGTAGCTCACTCATTCACTCTATTACATCCACTCATTCCGTCAGTCACCCACTCATTCAGCCAGCCACTCATTCAGTCAATCAGTCTGTCACCTATTCAATGTGTGACTCCCGTCTATTTCTTAACTAAACCAGGGTGGAGTGTGTGTTGGTAAGGAGCGCAATCTTACAAGATGCACCGTCAGTCTAAAATGACACTGTCAGTCTAAAATAACACTGTCAGTCTAAAATAACACCGTCAGTCGAACTCACCGGTTCGACAGTTGACACGTCGACGTACTCTCCCGGCTCCGCGACGAGATCGTCGCACCTGGATATCCGGACCTGCATCGGCTTCAGGCGACGCAACACATCCGGGTCGGCGATCAGGTCACCTGTCGACGGACAAATTTAAATAAAACAATCACTAACACTAGAAACGAGGGCATTATTAAGACTGACAAGCTCCTTACGTAATGTACGAGTGTATGTAATGTATGTATGTATATTCATAATCATTTATTTTTCAATTATGTTTTACGTCTTGCTTCTTGGCCAAGGCAAGACGTAAAACTTTTGACAAACCACGGGCGGTAATTCGTAAAGCCCCAGATCGCATATTCGCACAGAAACCTGCGATCTGGGACATTTACGAAATCACGACCCTAGGTCTGTAATGTACTATTACAGTGCAATATAAACCCTGTGAGGGCACAACAATATTTTCATCACACCTGCTCAAAAAAAGGTGTCATTAGGGGCAGACAAAGCAGTCTCTAAGGCCCATATTAAGTTAAGACCACGGGCTTTCGAGATTTCTTATGAGCCCAAGGGCCGTATTGTATTTGTTTCCAATTTTTTTTTTCGAAATAATACAAATTTAAAATGTAAATGTACTCCATAGACATATACACGGTGGGTCAGAAAATATGCCAAATAATTAACCCACAGTATCGGCTATCGATTCTTAGTATATTGTATAGGTCTTTAATTTTTTTTGAGTTGGTAAAATAAAAATGTATATGGGATTGGTTGTGCGAGCGACGCCTGAATCCTATACAAAATATTTTCTTTTACCAACTCAAAAAATACTGTGGGTTAATTATTTGCCATATTTTCTGACCCACCATGTATAATACTTCGTATAGACCGGGTCTACGCACACGACATATGACCCCACTCTGTTGGTGCCCAATCCAAGTTTGGGTACCTCCCCTACTCGTAAAGTGGGGATGTAATTTTTTTTTGCGTACCCCATGGCGTGGCATATCGTTGAATAGGTCTTAAAAAAATATTGTAGGTTTTTTTAAACCATGTTTTGATTAAGAGGGTTTACTCCCAAAGCTGGCAACGTCGCAAATAGCTGTCAAATATTTCATTGTTTTCATTAATTTATGAATATTACTGAATGAAAATATGAATTGTCGCTCTATGGATGAATAAAACCTTAAGTATGGATTGCAACAATTATCCTGGGAACATGAAATGTTTAGGATTACGGAAGTACTATCTTTTGAAAACTTTCCATCGCATTTTCCATGCGTTTTAATGTAATCTTATCATTTGAATTCTTAACCAACAAATATAAAACGAGACGCGCCATTCAACCATAGAATCATAACTTCTTCTTTAATTCAGTAATATTGAGAAATTAATGAAAACAGCGAAACATTTGACAGCTACATGCGACGTTGCCAACTTTCAGGATAAACCCTCTTAAGTGATGCGTTTGTGAAATATTAAGCTTTAAAGTGCTATTTTTTGTTAGAGTCGTGTGTCCCCCCCCCCCCCCTGCCAGCTAAATGGTGGTATTTGGATGGCTGAAAAAATCACGGTTATGGCATATATAACGTAGTTGAAAGGAAAACTATCACAGCTAAGTAGGCTGTACAAACTTACGAGTCATAGTCGACCAACTTATGAAATGATTAAAAAACCAATGATTTTTCTCGAGCGGCAGGGGCGTCGGGCGGGCACGTCATACCACAGGCTAGCTAGATGCTAATAAGTCTTAGAAAGGTACTGTGGGCATCCTCAACTTCGGAACCCTGTACTTTGCGCGTGGCCCGACACGCACTTGGCCGGTTTTTTATTTTAAAAATCGAGTTTTTCTATGATATATTTCTCTAGAATTTTCACTTACGTTTTCTCCTCTGGTTGCAGGTGCTCTCGTGTTTTTTCAGAGATTTCGACGTCGCGTACATCCTCGAACAATTCGAGCACTTTCCTGTAAAAAGAAAATAGTAAATTACCGCCCGTGGTTTGTCAAAAGTTTTACGTTTTGCCTTGGCCAAGAAGTGAGATTTTCTCTCCGCGTAGCGGGCAGAAAATCCCACTTTACGGCCAAGGGTGATGTAATAGTACATTACACACCTAGGGCGGTCAAGTAAAGAAAGTCTCAGATCGCGGGTAATTGAGGCCCGAGCCGGAGGCGAGGGCTATAATCTAGCGGTCTGAGGATTTCTTTACGACCGCCCGTGGTTAGTATACGATTTTACACCACCTGGCGGTGAAGAGGGATTTTTCGTAGCGCCCAAGGGCGGTAAATCCCGCTTTTCGGCCTGGTGTGACGTAATAAACATTTATTTATTTACTAGCTTCTGTCCGCGACTTCGTCCGCGTGGAATTCGTTATTAGTCATTGCCCTAAAATAAGTAATAACATATGGACGAAAAATGCCTAACAGAATATGTCAAAATATACGGAGCAAATTGACATTTAGAAAAAAAGTTCCAATATGCTAATAACGCCTCTTTATAACGAAGGCCAAACGGGTGCCCGAGCTGTTCGAGCACCCGTTTTGACGGGGCCATTTTTCTTTGGCTGATTGTGAATCCTTACTTATAATAGATGAAATGAAATGAAATTTATTTATTTACCTTCAAATTAAATACAATATTTTAATAGGTTACTGTAATCCCCACACTAGGCTGAGCCTGTCCCGTGGGAATCAGACCATGTGAAATAACAAAATATAGTTATATGCGGCAGAGAAACAAAATTATTGAAAACTTCTATAACAAATGAAGAAAAGTAACTCTTCCGAAGATGTTGCAACAAAGTATGAAAACAAACAAAAAAAGTCTTATTTAAAGAAAAGAAAGGTTGTCAGCCAGTTGACAATAGCAAATAATAAATTTACCATGAATTAAAAAGTGGAAGAGGGATTCAAAATGCACCCTTGTATGTAATTGTGTGTGAATGTGGTGTGTGTGTGATAATAATAGATCAATGTTAATAACATTCCCGCAGGAACTATGCAAAAAGTAGCCTATATGTTGACCAGTGTTATAAACTACCCCGATACCAAATTTTGTTGCTATCCGTTTTCGAGTTAAATCCGGGCATACATACATACAGACAGTTTTTCTAAAAATCGTTATTTTTAGAAAAATTGTTAAGTTCAACTTGACGCTTGAGCGATCCTATAGGGAACAGCGAGATCCCTATATAAGACTTCGAATATAGGCCGAGAGCAGATTGGGGACTTCACACACACCTTTGAACGACTTCGCAGATGCGTGCAGGTTTCCTCGCTACGTTTTCCTTGACCGTCACCTGAGGCCAGCAGTGGGTAACCAGTCGGGCTTACCTCCGGGGCGGGCGTCTATTCCAGCGCACTTGTGGACCTTCCTCAGGTTGTCAGTGGGGAAAGTCTTCCAGCATTCCTCACATTTGACATCCGGAACCGCTTCCCAGGGCACGCATTTGTTGTTCGTTATGTGTCTGGAAAAAAAAAACATATTTTATACTAGCTTCTGCCCGCGACTTGTCCTTTCCGTGTATGTAAGTCGTGGTGGCCTAGTGGTTCGACCTACCGCCTCTCATGCCGAGGGTCGGGCGTTCGATTCCGGCTCGTACCTCTAAGTTTACTTATGTGCGAAATTCAATTTGAATTTACCACTGAGCTTTTCGGTGAAGGAAAACATCGTGAGACTCATCTGCGTAGTAATTCAAAGATGCGTGTGAACTCCCCAATCCGCATTGGGCCCGCGGACTATAGCCCAACCCTCTCGTGATGAGAGGAGGCCTGTGCCCAGCAGTGGGACGCAAATAGGCTGAAGTAGTAGTAGTAGTAACATTAACGGACGGTTTAAATCAACCGGCAGTTAGTAAAGCATACAACTCACTGTTCATATTCCGGTAGAGTGCGGTAGTCCTCGAAGCAGCGGCGGCAGTGGTAGGGGAACGTCGTGGCGCGGTGGTAGCGGTGGTGTGTGTTCGCCTCCTCGGTGGTCGCGAACCACTTACCGCACGGGTTGCACGCGTTTCTGGAAACAAAGGCAAAGTCGTTTGACGGCCGGATTGGTCCAGTTGGTAGTGACCCTGCCTTCTGTTCCGACGGTCGCGGGTTCGAGTCCCGCTCGGGGCAAACTTTGTGTGATGAACACGAAATGTTGTACTCGAGTCATGGATGTTTAGTATTTATAGTATGTATTTCTATATATAAGTATTTATATCGTTGTCTAGCAACCATAGTACAAGCTTTGCTTAGTTTGGGGCTAGGTCAATAAGTGTGAAATGTCACAAGATATTTATTATTATTATTATTATTAAAGTTGACGACAGGTTTGGCAGTGACCCTACCCACTGTTAAGACGGTCGCGGGTTCGAATCCCGCTAGTGGCAAATGTTGTGTGACGAGTACGAATGTTTGTACAGTCAGCAGCAGAAGTAGATAAGCTGTCCAGGTGTTCAAAATGACCCTACACACGCCCTTAACGTCTTAAGAATAAGGTCGTGGATGTTTACTTATTTATATGTACCTTCTAGCTTCTGCCCGCGACTTCGCCCGCGGGAACTATGCGTTTTTCCGGGATGAAAAGTAGCCTATGTCCTTTCCCGGGACCCCAACTATCTTCATACCAAATTTCATCTCAATCGGTCCAGCGGTTGAAGCGTGAAGAGGTAACAGACAGACAAAAAAAAACAAAAAACCCGACTGCGTAAAAACTAAAAAGAAAAAAACAAGACTACCTACTTAGTTCAGTAGTAGCTAGGATTATGTTAAGTAATTGATTGCTATTGAGGAATCTAAAGATGCCTACTATCGGGACCCATTATTTGTAACATTTTAACCTAGATTTGAATTGGGTCCCGACTGTAGGCATCTTTAGATTCCTCAATAGCAATCAATTACTTAACATAATCCTAGCTACTACTGAACTAAGTAGGTAGTCTTGTTTTTTTCTTTTTAGTTTTTACGCAGTCGGGTTTTTTGTTTTTTTTAATTAACTTTTTTATTTTATTATTTTTAGTTAGGGATTAAAAGACCGTAAATTCCGCAATCTTGTCATTTCATGGAGAGAGTTGCTATCGTGGGGATTATTAAGTAGCTTGCGATGATCTAAATTACTGATTATTAATCCCTCTAGAGACCTAACCCGGCTCAAAACGCTACATAAGCCTGACCCTATTAAAATTCTTCAAGTCAACCGATAGATGGCGCTACTGGTACTACATAAGAGTATTAGGTAGCTATTTTATTTATTTACGAGCGCTGAGTACTGACTAGTGTAATTGGTACCTATAATCAATTAGGTTATATTTCACTGTATCACACACACTATTGACACTTTAAATGTAATAACGAAACTAAAAGTCTTCAAGTCAACGGATAGATGACGCTACTGGTACACTACATTGCACATGCGTACGTACTTGATTGAAGTTTGAGATTTATGAAAAACATTATTATTAAGTATTTTATAGTCGTCGTGACCTGCTTGAAGACTCGTTGGTCTAGATTATTTCCTGTGTTGCTAATTCGAACGGATGTACTACTGGGTGGATAGGTAGGTACCTACTTTACGTGGTTAGTAAAGGAACTTTGAATCGTTATAAATCATAAACGGTTCTTTTGTCTGAAAAATGGTCAAAGAAACCTAATAATGATTTTTAAATACCTATTCAACGATACCTCACATGCCATAGTTAGTTGACTTTTATTTTTTTATTTTGTACAATATGGCGTCTGGTAGCCGCCATTTTGAATTTTGATAAATTTCATATCTTCAGTGACACTCGCGCAATTCAGACGAATCGATTGACGTATGATTCATTAAAATCGACCCACGCGTTTGATCTCTAGTGTGCCACAAAGGAACAAACATACATACATACATACATACATACATAGACAGGTAAACACATAGCCCTCCTTTGCGGTGCGCAGTCGGGTAAAAAGAGTTACTTTCGCATTTATAATATTACTAGCTTCTGCCAGCGACTTCGCCCGCGTGGAATTCGGTTATCGCGCTCCCGCGGGAACTACGCGCTTTTCCGGGATAAAAAGTAGCCTATGTCCTTTCCCGGAACTCCAACTATCTCCATGCCAAATTTCGTGTAAATCGGTCAAGCGGTTGAAGCGTGAAGAGGTAACAGACAGACAAGAGTTACTTTCGCATTTATAATATTACTAGCTTCTGCCCGCGTGGAATTCGGTTATCGCGCTCCCGCGGGAACTATGCGTTTTTACGGGATAAAAAGCAGCCTATGTCCTTTTCGGGGACATAGTCCAACGATCTCTGTGACAAATTTCATCTCAATCGGTCCAGCGGTTGAAGCGTCAAGAGGTAACAGACAGACAGACAGACAGACAGAGTTACTTTCGCATTTATAATATTAGTATGGATATTTAGCTACCCACTTGCAATCTATACTAATATTATAAATGCGAAAGTAACTCTGTCCGTCTGTCTGTTACCTCTTCACGCTTCAACAATTCCATGCGGGCGAAGTCGCGGGCAGAAGCAAGCTTATTAATATACTCATTATTATTATTATATTAAACTGGGATTGCTTCAAATAACAGATGATATTATATCCCTTCTTCTTAAGAGGGTTTACTCCAATAGTTGGCAACGTCGCAAATAGCTGTCAAATATTTCGTTGTTTTCATTAATTTCTGAATATCGCTCTATGGTTGAATAAAACATTGAGTATGGATTGCAACGATTATCATAGGAACATGAATTTTTTAGGATTACGGAAGTACTATCTTTTGAAAACTTTCCATTGCAATTTCCATGCGTTCTAATGTAATCTTAACATTTGAATGGCTAACCAACAAATATAAAACGAGACGCGTCATTCAACGATAGAATGATAACTTATTTTTTAATTCAGTATTATTGAGAAATAAATAAAAACAGGGAAACATTTGACAGCTATGGGTGCCATCTATTTGGCATAATTCTTTTTGTCCGAAACTGTTTACGCATAACAGGCTTCGCATAATTTATTTACGCCGAATCTTGACTTTGCCGAATTTTTATTAAGCATAATTCTTAATTGGCCGAATGGGTGTTTACCCGAATATTGTGTTGGCATAATGTTGACTTGGCCGAATTTTATTATGCATAATATTGTTTGGCATACTAGTAATTTAGCAGAATTTTGATAGGCCGAAATATTGTCCGAATTTATGTCCGAAACAACAATTAATGTAGGGAGCGCCAAAATTCATATAAAATTGCTAGTCCGAAAACTGGAATTCCGAAAATGTATGTCATAAACGATTTTAGCTAAGTATAAAATTTTGTATTATATAATTTGTTCAACATACTTATCTTTATTAGATAGAGTTCGGCAGTTCACGGTGTGCGGTAACACCAAAGTTTGGAGCAAAGTCGACTCGCATAGGTTAGGCTAGGTTATTTTTTATATAAGTAAACGAAATTATCATTTAGTAAAAATCTCCCCTCTCCCTATTTAGATTATCATCGATGTTATACAGGATACGCATTTAATTAAATCGGCGCAAATAAAGGTATGCGAAAGTAGTTTTCGGCGTAACAAATTTCGGCGAAAGTAATTTTCTGCCTAAATAATATTCGGAATTCGAAAATTATGCGTGAATACTATTCGGCGTAAATAGATTATGCATAATAGAATTCGTCGAAAAATCGTTATGCGAGATTAGTTTCGGCGTAAACACTATTATGCCTATACTGATTATGCAAAATCGAATTCTGCCAAAAAAAAATATGCGTAAAAAAGGGGAACCGACAGCTATATGCGGATGTTGCCAACTTTAAGGATAAACCGTCTTAACCTGTATGGACAATATTAGTATGGATACTCACTGCGGCTTTGTATAGTTGGGCACGTGGTGTCTAGTATGGTTAGTGACGGCTTGCACTGTTTTGAGCTGCATGTTGCATACGACGCACTTCAAAGTCTTTGGAGGTTCAATCTGAAAAGAGAAGTTGGACATTAAGGCCGGCCACATACGGTAGGAAAGGGGGCTAATTATGCTCACAAATTTTCGCCACTCAATGGGGACTATCGTTTCTTTGCTCACCAGTTGGCGCCACTGTTGACTAAGGTCCAGAGGTATAGCTGTCAAAGGCGACTTTATAAGATCGGCGCCGAAATAAAGTTTTAAATCTTGAATCTCATTAAGTTTATTAATTATAAATAACTATAATCATATCGAGTGTATGCCGCAATGTTGTGCAGTTCCGTTTTGTTCGGATTTTTTTCATTCTTTTTCAAAGCGTTCATATTCATCGCCAAATAATCCATATTTGCGATAATTTCACGAAGGAGATCACTTTTCAACAGGTAAACTAAAGAAATTATCATTTATGTCACGAAGCCCGCCAAAACCAGTGAAAAGTGAATGTTATTGGACCTCACGCGACACTAGCGCCTCTACTGGCAAATTCACACGAGATAGCCCCCATTCAATAGGGTGTTACACCATTTTTTGAAATGTGGTTTAAAATGATCCTTATGTCGGATTGAATCACAAGATTTTTTATTTCGATTTTCCGAATGGGATAAATACCTTAAAATTTTAATTTTCAGTTTTCGCGCTGAAAAGCTAGCCGCCATGTTAGCTTGGTCTGTGACGTCACTAGGATAGTAAATAAGTATATAGTAACCATACAAGTCAAGTCTTTATAACGCTTTGTTTATGGAGTGTGGAATGTGGCTTGGAAAGGAGCGCAATCTTACATGGCGAAACAGTTGAAAACGTGTCCAGCGGATTTGATAAGCAACAAAACAAAACACACTCGCCTCACAACCGTTTTCGCTGCATTTTCGACTCAGCAGCGCCATCTGAAGGCGCTACTGCAGACTATCCGCCTAGGTGGCTTGACTGGAGTGGCGACCGCAGCGCCCCCAACCTACCCGATTTGGTGTCCACCTTTGGAGCTATAAAGATTGCGCTCCTTTACTTCAACCCTCCATAGCTTTGTTTACAGCAATAGTGACGTCACAGCAGCTAATAATATGGCGCCTGCCGTTTTGGGACAGATTAAAAAAACAACATTTATAAATGTAATTATACAATTATTTATGCATTTATATGATTAAAAGTCGATGTTTTGGGTAGCATTTTTATATAATCTGTCATAAATCAGTACTTCCCGATTTTTCCTTGAATGGTGTACGAGTATAATACCCTATTCAATTTAATCATTTATTCAGCAAATTGGCCACATAGGGGCACTTTTACACGTCAGAATTTACCAGCGCTTCCTAGACCCATTGCCATTGCTAGAGAAGAAGCGCAGCAACAAACTAAGCAGAAGGCCTTTTAAAAAAAAAAAGTTACAAATTACATTTGCATTACATGTATAAATTATATATAGTCCCTAACTTAAACTTAAATATAAGAACTTGAAAATGTATAGTCTTCAAGGGTCCAAAAATAATAATAAAAACAAATGATAATAATAAATGTAATGGAAATAGCCTGTATTGTCAAATAAAAATAAATTTCAGATGTGAACAGTCTCAAAATGTCAATAATAGGTAAGTATATGTAGATGTAGTGGTGTCGGACGGGATAAGTTAAAAGCGTAAACCAGTTCACACGTATATTTACACAATCGCACCAGACACACACTATATACAAAAACTTCAGAAGGAGAAAGGAGCAGAACAAAACGAAGGGTTAACACAGATATTATAGATACTAGAATATTTACAAGGAAAATTTCAATTATAATACATGAATCGGCTTTGATAAAATACGCATGTCAAAGTTCCAAAATTGACGGGTCGGCGCGCGACGTACGAACGCACTCGAAAAGCAGCCAGGACGGCTATCAATTCCAAATGAGTTCGTACGTCCGCCACATATAGTTCATTAATTTAAGTATATAAGAAGAAGAAAGACATCACGAGGTCTCTCGCTTAAAATTGTACAAACAATAACATAAACAGTTGGCTTAAAAGGTCCTTATCATCTAAAAAGTCATTCACAGAGAGCACTATCTGCCAAGTGACTGTCAATATCAACGTTTTGTCATTTCATAAAATAGTGTCAATGTCACTGTGACATTTGACGTGTGGTTTGGCAATTTAGCGTGTAATATGGCACATAACACACAGTTAATTGCGCACTGGTGCTTTAACTATGTGAAGTGTTATTTGACAGGTTGATGACAGATGCGGGTAATTAATTTTCGACCCGAATTCGCGTCCGCGGTAGACTACGGGTTAAGTCCGCCTTTTGTACACTGCTTTTTTTTTGTTTGTGCAATAAAGAGTTTAAATAATAAATAATAAGTGTCTGTCAAAAGTCAAAAAATTAAAAACGTCGTTTAATAAATGCATTTCCCTCGCTCCTGATGTTGACCCTAGCTTTAGCTCGGACCAACCGTCACTCTTAATAAAATGACAATCATCTTTTTTTCACTTGCATCAAAATGTACTATTTTTACCTTAGGCGGCGGCGGGGTCTCCTCCGGTTTCGCCTTCTTGGGGATCTTCAGCGGCGTGGGGATGTTTTTGGGGTCCTGTTGGGACTTGGGCCGGGGTTTGGGCCGCGGAGGCGTGGGCTCTTTGGGCGGTTCTATTTTTATTGGTTCCTTTGGAGCTGGTCTGAAATTAAATTTCATTGTGTTGGTATTTTAGAACCGGAGCCCTTCCGACGCGTATGACCAGAAACGCAAAAGGCCAATAAACGCCAAAGACCTTACTCGCATAGTACCAAATACGCAACATACCAAATACGCGAATTACCAAATCATTATTACGCGTAAAACCTAAAACGCAAATACCCTTATCTTAGTAAGCAATATACCATAATACAAGGAATGTGATTGGGTCGACGGGTCCCCGCTATGCGAGGCCCCTAATTCTAGGTAGTTTGCCCTTCGGGCGTATATAGATGACTAACAAACCTAACCTACATTCACAACTTTGACCTAACGGACTGAGTGCACTATTTGGCCTTTTGCGTTTTTGGTAATTCACTAACATGGTCATTCGCAAATTGTCAAAATTTAACACGCGATAGGCCAAAAATTTCGAATTGGTCTTTTGCGTTTCTGGTCATACGCGTCGTTCTCACCTGAGCGACCGAGGATTGCTCGGGTAAAAATAGCTAAGTTTTCTCACATATGAGACCTAGCTAGATTCGATTTGTCGTTAGAGCCGTTTCTGAGATCGTTTGTATAAATAAATATATACATATACATGGTGGGTCAGAAAATATGGCAAATAATTAACCCACAGCATCGGCTATCGAAACAGCTCTGGTAAAAAAAAAATGTAAATGGGATTGGTTGTGTGAGCGACGCCTGAATCCTATACAAATATTTTTTTTAACCAACTCGAAAAAAATTAAACAATATACTTAGAATCGATAGCCGATACTGTGGGTTAATTATTTGCCATATTTTCTGACCCACCGTGTATATAAAACAAGAAACTGACTCACTGATCGATCAACGCAGAGCCGAAACTACTAGTCGTAGAGAGCTGAAATTTGGTATGCAGGTTCCTTAGGGAACGCAGGAGAGCACTAAGAGAAGATTTCCCGAAATTCCCACGGGAACGAAAAAAACGGGATTTTTCATTTTAATATTTCTGCGCATACGAAGTTGCGGGGAAATGCTAGTCTATTATAGAAAGAACGTAGTTTAGAACTAAGTGGCTACGGAGTAGTTTCAGCGACTACAGAAGATGTTCATTTGCAAATATATTAAAGGAACACATAAATACCAGAAAGAATATCCACAACATGCTTCGTCAAATAGAAAACACCGTAGGTAATCCACAACACGCTTCGTCAAATAACAATCTCAAACACCACTCAAGAATCCGTAGCATACTTCGTCAAAAACACAAGTAGAAATAAATAAATAATAGTACATTACAGACCTAGGGTGGTGAATTCGTAAATGTCCCAGATCGCAGGTTTCTGTGGCCCGAACCGAAGGTGAGGGCCATAAATATGCGATCTGGGGCTTTACGAATTACCGCCCGTGGTTTGTCAAAAGTTTTACATCTTGCCTTGGCCTAGAAGTGAGATTTTCTCTCCGCGTAGCGGGCAGAAAATCCCACTTTACGGCCAAGGGTGATGTAAAATACATAACACACGTCCATCAACCATCTAAACCTCTGTTCTGGACCGCACCTATTTGCAAATGGAAGTTCATTTCTTGTCTACTATAGAGAACTAGCTTCTGCCCGCGACTTCGCCCGCGTGGAATTCGATTATCGCGTTCCCGCGGGAACTATGCGTTTTTCTGGGATAGAAAAACTAGCCTATATCCTTTCTCGGAATCCCAATTGTCTCCATGCCAAATTTCATCTCAATCGCTCCAGCGGTTGAAGCGTGTAGAGGTAACATACCGACAGACAGACAGAGTTACTTTCGCATTTATAATATTAGTATGGATATGGATGGATTAATATGGATATGGACTAGCCGATTGTCCGCGACTTCGTCTCGGGTGGACATAGAATTTGCGTACCCGATGATACTATACATACAGATGGTTATAGTTATAGAAGTATATTAGAATAATTGGTTTGACCCGTTGAAAACATGTTCCCGTGGAACTATCGGGATAAAAAGTATCCTATGTTATTGCCCGGGTCTCAAACTATCTCCATACCAAATTTCATCGAAATCGGTACAGTCAGCAGCAGAAGTAGATAAGCTGTTCAGGTGTTCAAAATGACCTACACACGACCTTATTATTAAGACGTTAAGGGCGTGTGTAGGTCATTTTGAACACCTGGACAGCTTATCTACTTCTGCTGCTGACTGTGCACTCGTTGCGACGTGAAGGAAGGACAAACAATCAAACAAACACACTTTCACATCATTACATAGTATAAAACAAAGTAGCTTCCTGCTGTCTGTCCCTATGTATGCTTAGATCTTTAAAACTACTCAACGGATTTTGATGCGGTTTTCTAAATTGATAGACTGATTCATGAGGATTTTAGTATATAATTTGCTAGTTTAAAGCTCAATTCCCGCGGGAACGCTATAACCGAATTCCACGCGGACGAAGTCGCGGGCAGAAGCTAGTTTATAATATTAATATTAATTAACTAGCTTCTGCCCGCGACTTCGTACGCGTGGAATATAAAATTGCCGATATTTCTTTCAGACAACCGATTTTAATCAAACATAGCTGATATGTTGCTCCAAATGATGCTCTATCTACCCTTGAAAACTGTATTCAAATCGGTTCAGTAGTTTCGGAGATTAACTCTAACAAACAGAGAGACAGACAGAAAAGATTTCTAACCATACATCTTTAGACCCCCCGTTCCTTTTTTTGAACTTTTCCTTCTATGTACAGACACGCCGGGTTCTGCTCTTTAATTAAGGCATTCACTGCCACTTCTGTTTTACGAACTTTCGCCAGGTGCCACATCTGTCATTAAGGGAGCATTGCAACGCACATGTGCGTTCAAGGCACTGCGGGAAAGTCAGCAAAACGCACATATGCGTCGGTGGCAGTGAATGCGTTATAGTATAGATAGGTAGATAGTATGAATTCCTTACTTAGCCCTTTTCGGTATGATGAGTGGTTTGGGAATGTCATGATCTCGCAACCTTTTTTGCGCTCGAGGTACTAACAACGAGTGATCTTCAAAGCTAACGTTATCCTGAAATAAAGAAAATCGTATTATAGTACATTACAGACCTAGGGTGGTGATTTCGTAAATGTCCCAGATCGCAGGTTTCTATATGCGATCTGGGGCTTTACGAATTACCGCCCGTGGTTTGTCAAAAGTTTTACGTCTTGTCTTGGCCAAGAAGTGAGATTTTATCTCCGCGTAGCGGGCAGAAAATCCCACTTTATGGCCAAGGTGAAGTAAAATACTTTTGAAAGCCGTGGTGGCCTAGTGGTTCGACCTACCGCCTCTCATGCAGAGGGTCGGGGGCTCGATTCCGGCTCGCACCTCTAAGTTTACTTATGTGCGGCATTCAATTTGAATTTACCACTGAGCTTTTCGGTGAAGGAAAACATCGTGAGGAAACCTGCACGCATCTGCGAAGTAATTCAAAGATGTGTGTGAAGTCCCCAATCCGCACTGGGCGCGCGTGGGGACTAAAGCCCTAGCCCAAATCTTTGAAAACCGCATTCAAATCGGTTCAGTAGTTCCGGGGATTAACTCTAACAAACAGATAGACAGTTAGAAAGAGACAGAAAATTTACCCTTTTACAACAATACAGTGGGAAAAAAGAGGCTCCTAATAATAATAATAAATACAACAATACAATATACTTTATTGAACACCACACCTTAAAGGAACAGTACAGACATAATGACTTAAGAGGGTTTATCCCGAAAGTTGGCAACGTCTCATATAGCTGTCAAATGTTTCGCTATTTTTATTAATTTCTCAATATTGCTGTATTAAAAATTATCGTTCTATGGTTGAATGACGCGGCTCGTTTTATATTTGTTGGTTAGGCATTCAAATGATAACATTACATTAAAATGCATGGAAAATGCGATGGAAACTTTTCAAAAGATATTACTGTAGCAATCCACATTTAATGTTTCATTCAACCATAGAGCGATAATTCATGTTTTCATTCAGTAATATTCAGAATGAAAACAGCAAAATATTTGACAGCTATTTGCGACGTTGCCAACTTTCGGAGTAAGCCCTCTTAAGACTTATTATAGTAATAGAAGATAGATTAATTACCTCTAGTAGGTTCTGTAGTTCCTTTCTAGATATATATCTGTTTTGCTTTTTTATTTCCGTTTCTATTACGTCGTGCTTTTCTTGACCCTTTTTCTCTTTACCACTGTTTTTTTCTTGCGTCACCTGTAAATGATAAGATTGAAGAATCTTGATATTTTACCTTTGTTTTTGAAAAACCATATATTTTGACATATTCTGTTAGGCGCTGTTCGTCCATATCTAAATATATAAAAGTCAAAGGTGACTGACTGGCTGACTGACATAGTGATCTATCAACGCACAGCCCAAACCACTGGACGGATCGGGCTGAAATTTGGCATGCAGGTAGATGTTATGACGTAGGCTAACCTATCCGCTAAGAACGGATTTTGCAAAATTCCCAGGGGAACGGGAAAAATCGGGATTTTACTTTTTAATATTTCTGCGCATACGAAGTTGCGGGGAAAGGCTAGTGTTATTATAGGTCAATACCTATAATAACATATGGACGAACAGTGCCTAACAGAATATGTCAAAATATATGGAGCAAACTGACATTAGAAAATACGTTCCAATATGCTAATAACGCCTCTTTATAATATGTGTCAAGATAAATATTTTATCCAAAAGTAAACCTAACACTATAAGACTTAGTCTGAAGTGTGTGGTGATATGTATATATAGAATACCTGGAAACAGCAATGTTAGTCTTAATACATTGTATAATAAGTTGGAGATTTTGTTACACAAACTGACATTATCAGTGAAAAGAAAAATTATTCTTGCTGGTTACTTTAACATCAACATTCTGAAGGATGATAATGCCACAAGGAACTTGAAAAACTTGTTGCAGAATTTTGACATTCACACATTTTGACATTCAGAAAACACGTTCCAATTTTTTTTTTTTTATTTATTTTACCAAAAAGAAAATACACGTTTATTACAATAATTATTTACTCGCCAAACTGTTACGTTTGATGGCGAGACGCGCTCGATTTTATCACTAAATACTTAATCTATTTATTAAACTAGTAAATATCTTTTTTATCTAAAAGGACTTTCTAAAAATAGGTATTTACCCCTCGATAACCCGTTTTACACTATTTCTATCACATTTTTAATTTGTTATCGAGAAGGAAATCCTTTAGTTTTGATTTTAATACATTCTTACTTAATTTAGGTGCTTATGCTAATAACGCCTCTTTATAATATGTGTCAAGATAAATGTTTTACACAAAAGTAAACCTAACATTATAAGATTGAAGTGTCAAATTTACTGAGCGCCAAACGAAACGAACAGCTCGGGCACCCGTTTTGACGGGCCATTTTTCTCCGGCTGATTGTGAATCCTTACTTATAATAGATCAATGATCAAAACAGTAAGAGTTCCTTAGAACACATTGAACAGAATGTAAACTTAAAATTCGTCTTAGAATTAGTGATGGATGATAAAATTCAGTTTGAATTCACCACTGAGCTTTTCGGTGAAGGAAAACATCGTGAGGGAACCTGCACGCATCTGCGAAGTAATTCAAGGATGTGTGTGAAGTCCCCAATCCGCACCGGGCCCGCGTGGGGACTATAGCCCAACCCTCTCGTGATGAGAGGAGGCCTGTGCCCAGCAGTGGGTCGTAAAAAGGCTGTTGTAGTAATAGTAGTAGATAAAATTCTACCTGTGTTACTTTAGTGGTCTTCGAAGACTGACTTCTACTGGGCTGGGACGCGGTTGTGTTTGCTTGCTTTAAAAAAAAAGTTCAATTTGATAAATAATTGATTAAATTAAACTATTTCATTTAATATTATTATCTAAGTATAATATTACTAGCTTCTGCCCGCGACTTCGCCCGCGTGGAATTCGGTTATCGCGTTCCCGCGGGAACTATGCGTTTTTCCGGGATAAAAAGTAGCCTATGTCCTTTCCTTTTTTTGTATTCAAAGATGTGTGTGAAGTCCCCAATCCGCACTGGGCCCGCGTGGGGACTATAGCCCAAACCCTCTCGTGATGAGAGGAGGCCTGTGCCCTGCAGTGGGACGCAAATAGGCTGTAGTAGTAGTAGTATGTCCTTTCCCGAGACCCCAACTATCTCCATGCCATATTTCATCTCAATCGGTACAGCGGTTTAAGCGTGAAGAGGTAACAGACAGACAGACAGAGTTAGTTTCGCATTTATGATAGCTTTTGCCCGCGACTTCGCCTGCGTGGAATTCGGTTATCGCGTTCCCGCGGGAACTATGCGTTTTACGGGATAAAAAGTAGCCTATGTCCTTTTCCGGGACTCCAACTATCTCCATGCCATATTTCATCTCAATCGGTACAGCGGTTTAAGCTTGAAGAGGTAACAGACAGACATACAGACAGACAGAGTTACTTTCGCATAATATTAACTAGCTTTTGCCCGCCGCTTCGCCCGCGAGGAATTCAGTTATCGCGTTCCCGCGGGAACTATGCGTTTTTCCGGGATAAAAGTAGCATATGTCCTTTCCCGGGACTCCAACTATCTCCATACCAAATTTCATCCAAATCGATCCAGCGGTTCGACTATCTCCATGTCAAAATCCATCTCAATCGGTCCAGCGATTTAAGCGTGAAGAGGTAACAGACAGACAGAGTTACTTTCGCATTTATAATATTAATATGGATGATGGCATCAAAAGAATTAAAACTCTTTTCATAACTAAGTCCAGTTATTAGTTACCAGAGATCTTCTACTATCTTAAGTCCCGCGCCTTTACAATTCAAAACGCTTCATTTTTTTTATTATTATTTAAAAAGCACCACCAACACTCTCAACGCATAGTTGATGGCTGTCTCAGCACGCACACATGTGTTGAGTGTGTTGGTGGTGCTTTTTAAATACATTGAAGCGTTTTTAAATGTGAAGGCGCGGGACTTTATATAGTAGATCTCTACCTGGGTAAGTTTTGGTGTGGACTTGGGCTGGATCCGACTGGGCTGAGGAGTGGCAGGTTTACTGAACTTGCTGGGTCGGTTGAGACTGGACGACCGGGATCCTCTCGGAGAAGGCACCGTCTCTTCTTCCTGATGGAGGGTTTGTACACTTTGTATTTGGCTTACGATTAGATGCCTTGGTCAAAGTTATTAAGCACCCCATTAGGGAGCGTTCAAATAGCGTTTTTGGAGACATTTGATTCCCCCTCCCCCCCATGTAACGCACCGTAACGTTTTTCTGTACGCCCCCCTCCCCCTAGTAAAACGTTACGTAACCACCAAGTGACCATTTTTACCTAAAAATCACATATTATGCGGCGTAAAGTACCGGAAACAATGTTACGTAACGCGCAGTTCAAACACCCCCTCCCGTCCCTGTAACGCATCGTAACGTTTTACAAGACCCCCCCCCCCCAAATTCGTTACGTAATACTTGAACGCTCCCTTATCTATTAACATTATCTATGTAACTTTTTCATAAAGCTTGATTTTTCAATTTCAAAAATACACAATTACGTAAAATTTAATAAGAATTGGCCAATTTAAAAAAAAAAAGCCGTGGTGGCCTAGTGTTTCGACCTCCGCCTCTCATGCCGAGGGTCGGGGGCTCGATTCCGGCTCGCACCTCTAAGTTTACTTACGTGCGAAATCCAATTTGAATTTACCATGGATTTCGCACGTAAGTAAACTTAGAGGTGCGAGCCGGAATCGAGCCCCCGACCCTCGGCATGAGAGGCGAATTTGAATTTGAATTTACCATGAGCTTTTCGGTGAAGGAAAACATCGTGAGGAAACCTGCACGCATCTGCGAAGCAATTCAAAGATGTGTGTGAAGTCCCCAATCCGCACTGGGCCCGCGTGGGGACTATAGCCCAAACCCTCTCATGATGAGGGGAGGCCTATGCCCAGCAGTGGGACGCAAAGAGGCTGTAGTAGTAGTAGTAATAAGAATAAGTGTTAGCACCTGTGAAAATCATTGATAAAAATAATTTAAAAAAAAACGCATGGGTGCTTAATACTTTTTGGCCAAGACTGCATTTGTTCAACAAGGTAGAAAAATACATAATACAATAATATAATGAAAAATTACATAACATTTTCAAGTGGGGACAATAAGCTATAGTTTTCAAACTAAATTATGAATTTTCATCAAACTGTGTGAATGCGAGTATAAGGAGCAAAAGGCAGTGAAAAGTGCAAATGAAAATATGAATGAAAGAAACATTTATTCGCAACATCACACATACATGTTTACATAAAAAGAGAAATAGACGAGAAGTGATAGTTGCGAAACGATCTCAACTCAGCATATGTTGGCCTGGCTCCAAACTCAAGCCAACGCTGGTCTTCCGCTGAGACCGCTCGGTGAAAAGACACAGACGGTGATACATTAAAAGACAAACTCCTACAGTCAGCAGCAGAAGTAGATAAGCTGTCCAGGTGTTCAAAATGACCTACACACGCCCTTAACGTCTTAAGAATAAGGTCGTGTGTAGGTCATTTTGAACACCTGGACAGCTTATCTACTTCTGCTGCTGACTGTACATAGATAAACACTCACGTCAAAAAGAAATAACGTGCAAACAACAAGAACTTAGAAAAAATACTTATAAAATTAACACGGAAAACATCTCCAGTGCATGCATGCAATTTGCATCCGAAACAGTTAACAAGAAAAACAGTATACGGAAATGGAAAAAATGGCGGTTAGCTGACATTCTGACGTAACGTCCCAGTTATGGAGGGTTGAAGTAAAGGAGCGCAATCTTTATAGTTCCAAAAGTGGACACCAAATCGAGTAGATTGGGGGCGCTGCGGTCGCCACTCCAGTCAAGTCACTAGGCGGATAGTCTGCAGTAGCGCCTTCAGATGGCTCTGCTGAGGCGAAATCGCAACGAAAACGGTTCTGAGGAGAGTGTGTTACTTATCAAATCCGCTGGACACGTTTTCAACTGTTTCGCTATATAAGATTGCGCTCCTTACCAAGACATATTCCACACTCCATAGTTACTCCTTCAGATGGCTCTGCTGAGGCGAAATCGCAACGAAAACGGTTCTGAGGAGAGTGTGTTACTTATCAAATCCGTTGGACACGTTTTCAACTGTTTCGCTATATAAGATTGCGCTCCTTACCAAGACATATTCCACACTCCATAGTCCCAGTCAGAACAACAAAACTGTATGAATAACAGCATTGTTATTCATACAGCCGAGGTTAAAATTATTACTAAAATAAAACTACTATATGGACGAAAAGGTAGCGAGTTTGGTGGAATTTTGAACCTTTTTTTTTTTTTGGTTTGTAACTTGGGTTCTATTTTAAATAGAGTTCTTTATGCTATCTATTTCTAGATATTCGCATTCGTTAATGTTATAAAACTGACATTTGTGACTTAGAAGGTGCGATACAAACAGCCATTCGCATAAAATTATAACCTGACATTTCATTATTAAATTGTACCTTTGTTTGATATTTACATACTTATATATTTCATGACATGGCAAGACATTTAAGTAGTTTTTTTTTCAATGTATTTTATTATTTTAGATTTAAGTTAATTAGAGTTAAGACGTAACAATGTTGTATGCCAGCTATCTGGTAGATTGTGATGGACGCTATGATGTAAGAACTTTTTATATTACTCACAATTTGACAATAACTTATTTCTATTTCATCTTTGTCCCCTTTTTTGTGAAGCAGTACAATTGTAGATGTGGCCCACTGTTTGGGTATTATCTCCTTTTCCAGAATTTCATTAAATATGAGTGTTATGGATTTTGCGAAATAATTATAGGCCAATATGCTTAACATCTAACCTGTACAAAATATTCTCGAAGATAATCCTTAACAGAATTTGCAACACACTAGAAGAGAACCAACCGAAAGAGCAGGCTGGATTTAGAACCGACTACTCCACCATTGACCATATTCATACTATCAGACAAACTATAGAGAAAAGCAACGAATATGGCAAGTTATACTATTTGGCGTACATAGATTATAACAAAGCATTTGATTCCCTTAAACATAGGCATATCTGGGACGCCCTGAGATGCCAAGGTGTTGCGCCAAAATACATTAGGATAATTAAAGAAATCTACAAGAACTCCACTGCTAAGATAAAAACAGAAAAGATAGGAAAGGAATTCAAGATACAGAAGGGTGTCAGACAAGGGGACCCACTCTCACCCAAGTTGTTCTCGGCTGTGTTGGAACATATATTTAGGAAGTTGGACTGGGATGCTTATGGATTAAATATAAATGGTGTAAAACTAAACCATTTGCGATTTGCGGATGATTTAATCCTGTTGAGTGAAACACCAGAAAGTCTAGAAGTTATGGTTAAGGAGTTAGCAGAGGCAAGTGAACATGTTGGACTCACAATGAACACTGTAAAAACCAAATTGATGACAAATGGACCTCAAGAACCAATAGAAGTTAACAATAGTACAATAGAATATGTAGATCAGTACACATACTTAGGACAAATAATTTCACCAGTAGATCAAATTCAAAAAGAAATAGAAACAAGAATAAGTAACTCATGGAAAAGATATTGGTCATTAAAAGAAATTATGAAGAACCCAAATTTTTCAACAAAAGATAAAAAGAAGGTTTTTAATACTTGTATATTGCCATGCCTTACGTACGGGTGTCAAACATGGGCCCTAACAGAAAAACAAAGGAAAGCGATGAAAGTGTGCCAAAATAGAATGGAAAGAAGTATGTTAAACATCAAATTGAAAGATAAAGTTAAGCTAACAAATATCAGAACAAGGACAGGTGTAACTGATGTCACATATACAATAAAAAAACTTAAATGGAAATGGATTGGGCACACAATTCGTAGCCGAAAAGACAAATGGTCCAAATACATCACTGTCTGGTACCCCCGTGACGGGAAAAGGAGAAAGGGAAGACAAAGAAAAAGATGGGAAGATGAGATAAGGGAAATGGCTGGACCAATGTGGAGAAGGAAAGCCATGGACAGACAAGAATGGAAAATTCTAGGGGAGGCCTTTGCCAAGGGGCAGACTGACACGAATGAAAACATCCCGGATGTCAGAAACACAATAAAGTAACATAACTAAACACAATATATATATAGTAATATAATTAAGTTTTATTGTAAATTAATAGTCAGTAATAAAGGCTTATTTTATTTTATTTTATTTTTATTTATTTATTATTTCTATTTCTATTTCATATAATTGTCAAGCATCCATAGTACAAGCTTCACTTAGTTAGGGGCTAGGTCAATTTGTGTGAATGGTCCCAAGATATTTATTAACTAGCTTCTGTCCGCGACTTCGTACACGTGGAATATAAAATTGCCGATAACTTTTCTTTTCGAAATTCGATTTTAATCAAACATAGCTTATATGTTGCTCCAAATGATACTCTATCTACCCTTGAAAACTGCATTCAAATCGGTTCAGTAGTTTTGGAGATTAACTCTAACAAACAGACAGACAGAAAAGATTTCTAAAAATCGCTGTTTTGTGGTCTACCATGCATCTTTAGACTCCCCGTTCCTTTTTTTGAACTTTTCTTTCTATGTACAGACACGCCAGGTTCTGCTCTTTTATTATAGCATAGAAGATAGAAGAAGATAGATTTATCTTTGTGGTGGATGCAACATGCATGACTCACCTTAACGCTAACAGGTTCTTCTTCTTTGTTCTTGGAGCACTTCGGGCCTGCTTTGCCCTTCTTAGCGACTGGCTTGTCTTGCTGCCGGGCAGTGTCTCCAAGAATGCAGTCCTTGTTATCTGACTAAAAGCAAACACTTCTTTTGTCTTTGACGAATTTGGGAGCGTTAAGAATTAAGTAACGCAATTTTTGGAGATTTTTGACCCCAACAAGAAAAAGCCGTGGTGGCCTAGTGGTTTGACCTACCGCCTCTCATGCCGAGGGTGGGGGGGTTCGATTCCGGCTCGCACCTCTAAGTTTACTTACGTGCGAAATTCAATTTGAATTTTCCACGAGCTTTTCGGTGAAGGAACACATCGTGAGTAAACCTGCACGCATCTGCGAAGTAATTCAAAGATGTGTGTGAAGTCCCCAATCCGCACTGGGCCCGCGTGGGAACTATAGCCCGAACCCTCTCATGATGGGGGGAGGCCTGTGCCCTGTGTGAAATTGTAGAAATGGCCGGCAGAACATGGACCAGTAAGGTCACTGATAGGGAGGAATGGAGGAGACTGGGGGAGGCCTTTGCCAGAAGGCACACAGATATAAATTAAAATTTCGTTTACTGTAGTTTTAAGTATTTTATTGTAAGATTTTCTGAACAAAGGCTAATCAATAAATAAGTTTTTAGCTACTTAAACTTACCTCCACTTTGTCCCCTCTTCTTATAGTTTGCAATGGCAAACCAAGCTTGGTTCTTGTCCGTATGTTTATTTGCTGAGTCAATTGCATGAACTTGTAGAAATCATTGACTTTGTCGACACACAGCTCGCATATTAGTGGCGGCATTCTATCGTCAGACCTCACCTGTAATTACATCATATCTATTTTAATCTAATATATGGCTTACATATATATGGAATGGCATAGACATCTTTAACCAATCAATAATCCATATTTATATTATGTGATGAAGGGGGTTAGTACCCGCTACTAACCCCCTTCATCACATTTGCTCATAGTTCCCAGACTGATCGCAGATTACAACAGAGAAAAAGAAAATTAATATTATAAATGCGAAAGTAACTCTGTCTGTCTGTCTGTTACCTCTTCACGCTTCAACCGCTGGACCGATTTGAATGAATTTGGTATGGATATAGTTGGAGTCCCGGGAAAGGACATAGGCTAATCTTTTAATCCCGTAAAAGCGCACAGTTCCCGCGGGAGCGCGATAACTGAATTCCACGCAGGCGAAGTCGCGGGCAGAAGCTAGTGAAAAATAAATGAAATAAAAAAAGGCAAAAATATCCAACTGGAAGTTAGTGGTTGTCGAGTTTGCAATCATGATAGATTAGTCCAGAATATCACATAAGTTAGTTTTACGCTATGTAGCTCCACTGTATTTCTAGTAATAAATTAGTTTGTAATATCTGGAACGGTTTATTTCAAAATGGGTTATCAAGTTGCAATATCCCATTGGAATTTTATGAATAAATAATCAATTTTAGTAGACAGATTGACTTCTTTATCACGGTATCAAGAATTTGAATAACGAAGTACATATATGTTAAATAAAATCGTAAAAATGAGAATGGAAATGAGTTTGCGATATGAATTTCATGAGAATTTCGAATTTTAATCAAAAATGTGTCGATGTGTAGGCACATTTTCTCATCACGTTTTCTTAATATTTAAGACTTAGATCCGTGGAAAAATGTTTAGTACGTTTAATTTTA
The DNA here is from genome assembly GCA_963971205.1 of Aethes cnicana. NCBI lineage: Eukaryota > Metazoa > Arthropoda > Insecta > Lepidoptera > Tortricidae > Aethes > Aethes cnicana. Next base: position 4,645,219 of record OZ020299.1, read on the forward strand.
CCTCTAACTGTAAGCAATCTTGGATTTTTTGCCTCAATTCTACATTAGAATCGTCTAAATCAACAATATTTTGAATGATGGGCATTCGGTACCCTCCGCCGGCACCGCACAGTCGACACGCCCGGTAAATCTCAAAGATTGTTTGTTTTTCAGATTTAGATATCGTAAATCGTTCCATTTTATAAATTCTCTGGAAATATCTACATTGAATTCACACACAAAACAAAAAAAATACAACCACGACGTCGCTGGCCGCTACGTAGCCGCCATAACTGTTTTCACGTTTCGTTCTATGCACATATTTTGAAGTGACGTTTGTAACCATTGTATAGTTTGCTTATTTTAAAATTACATTTTATATCTATTGTGATTGTTTTCATTACATTGTTAAGAATAAGAGAAAGAGAATTTCGAAAATATATTGAATAATTTAAAAAACATATTTTGTAGGTATTGAATTGTTATGCTAGTGTAACGTAACGTAAACAACGTAAATAACTAGAGCGGGCTTTTATCTTTTGGAAGTGTCACTTTATGCTGTGGCGCCATCTGTTATAAGTGAGTTCATAATATAAACTTAAACTTTTAAAATCCGGGGTTTTCTCTATTTTTCTATCAGATGGCGCCACATTGTCATCTAGTAAGGGAAACTTACATGTAAGTTGCGCATTAAAATCTTTATAGATGTATATGAACTAAATTTTATACTGAATTAAAATTAAAATACGAAATGGTTTTGTCAGAATAGAAAATGCATACCATGTCTACACACCATCCCAATAACCTATTTACGTCCCACTACTGGGCTCTCATCACGAGAGAGGATTCTGGCTATAGTACTCACGCGGGCCCAGTGCGGATTGGAGACTTCACACAAAGCCTTGAATTACTGCGCAGATGCGTGTAGGTTTCCTCACGATGTTTTCCTTCACTGAAAAGCTCAATGGTAAATTCAAACTGAATTTCACACATAAGTAAACTCAAAGGTACAAGCTCGACCTCTGCGTGCGAGGCGAAGGTCGAACCACTAGGTCACGCCGACTTCTATCCACTACCTCCACACTAAATGTCTTAAAAATAACCACTTTCAAATGCTCAGATTAAAGAAATATTGCGAGAATAACCTCAAATTCTGTAGTTTTGAGACTTCATTTTTAAGACAAGGTAGGTATCAAAATGTTGACTTTTGAGTTGGACTGTCCCCAAATAGTTGCCTATGTATGTGGATGTGGCCCATTGAACATTTTTAAATGTTACTTTCTTTTTTTTTATTATTGCAAAGCTTTTTTCTATTAATTGGCTCCAATCATAGAGTGTAACGATAATTTTTATCGTATTCTTAATTGGTCCAATTATTTTCTTTCGTATTTTTCTTTGCTAACAATTTGATTCCAGTTCCCGACCACCAAAGAAACGATGGGGACGGTTTTATACACTAGTTTGTGTTTTATTAGTTTTATTTTCATTGTGAAATGTGGCTATCCTCCTGTAAGTGATACATTGGTTATTTTTACTACTCAACTCAATAGACTTAACTATTCTAGCACTTTTCACGGAATCAACGGAAAATGAATCTCTCTATAGCTTCTCGGATAGTTATTCGAGACGTCTAAAGTGACCGCGTAGTGAAGAGGCAGTAGATCCCAAAGTCGAACGTCGTTTGACGCGTAAAGTGAGATAGCCGACCCCGCGCAGTCCGATCGTGATACTCGTTCACGTAAGGACGGGTAAAGTGCACTTTTTGTCTTGGAATTGTATTGTATGAGTAATTAGCTCTCTCGAAAAAATTGGGAGACTGCCTACTCTTATTTCGGACATGGGAAATCCCATACCTAATTCTTCTAAACGCTATTCCAGACCGGAGATGAGGTCCAACCGGGCAGCGTCCTGCTGCCTGCTTCTAGGAGAGGCCGGTATTTAGCCAACATCGTGAGGCGACAGGCTGTGGTAAGAACAGAATCAGATACGGAAGCCCTCACTGGTTTTCGCAGATATGAGAAGGGTTAAACCATCAGTATTTTTTAATCAATCCATTCCATCAAACTGATCAGATTTACGAAATACCTACTGATCGTATAACCCACTAACTGATGGACCGATCTGAACTGAACATTTGATAGTACGTACAGTCGAGTTCGCCAATATATACACACTTTTGCACCTTACCACGTTGTAATAGGTCCAAAAGTGTACACATATTAATGAACTCGACTGTACATAACATTATCATCAATCTGGCGTCAATCTTGAGGCCAGCATGAATCTCCATTGATCGATCGATATTATTTGTTGTAACAGGATGGCACAGGAATCAAATTCAACAAAGACGCCGACAGGGTAAGTACATATTTACGATGAGATTAAAAATAATTAGTTAAGTATATTCAAATATATATATATATATATATATATATTTTGTTAGTGGTAGGACCTGGTGCTGGGTCCGTCCGGAATGGTACCACTGTCTTTCCCCGCTAACCTGCCGCCAAATAGCAGTGCCCGCACTGTTGTGTTCCGGTAGGGGGTTAAGGCAGCCGGTGAAATTTCTGGCACAGAGGCATTCCATCTTAGGCCTCAGGGTAGGCAACGCATTCGAGATCTTATGGTTTCTTAATGGGATCATATGGTTTTGGTGTCCATGGACCGCGACTACTTACCATCAGGTGGGCTATGCGCTCGTTTGCCTGTACCATTGGTATAAAAAAAACAGAAGCGTAAATATGAAAAATCGTTTGTTTTAATTTGCATTTGTCCTCTTTCAATCCGTTTTCTTATCTATGGTTCCAATATTTCCAAGATGAATGCAGAAGCGAAGAAGAAAGTGGACGTGTTGTCTGAGGAGCTTCTGCCTTACATCATAGCGGAGCAGGAACGTCGTACAACCCTGCACAAGAGGGTGATGACCGCCATACAGAACGGGGAGAAAGGAGTGACCATAGCGGAGATACGGAACAAACCACCCCTGATTATCAGGAAGGGTAATGTAACGTCACTATAAGGGCCGGTTGATTCAAACCGTTCGTTAAAGTTAACGTTAACGTTAAGTATTTTACTATGGGACAAATTGACGTTTTTGTATGGAATGACAGCTCGGCGGCCATATTTAACGACCAGGAGTTCGTCAACTGTACTTGAATCAACTGACCCTTAGCCTGTGCTGCATCAAGGAAGTTAACGAGTCCGTTAAATATGGCCACTGATATTCCCACAACGGAGAAAATGTCGTCCCTCTATGTATGAAATGAACTCTCAGATCTCAGAGTTTTATGCAGTAACCTCTTTGAGTATATATACTCAAAGAGTAACCTGTACGAAATATTTATACTGCGTTAGCCATTCGGGGGGGTATTGTAGCGTCACATTTAGGTTTCCGAAGAAAATATTAAAGTCAAGATTTATCAAGTGAGTAGTTATAGAGTCCAAGTAGAATCACTTAAAATGAGTCTTCATAACTGAAATAATCAACTAATGCCGTCTGCGAGGTTTGTCTATGGTTCACAGGGCTGCCAGGCTATTAAAAAGGAACGATATTCCAGGTCTCTTCTACCGATGCCCCGCTAACCGAGCTCCGAAGGAGCCCGACGCCTCGGGCGTGCTGATGTGCGAGGATGATATAATCCCCACCCAAGTCATGTACGACTCCTGCCTGAGTGCCGAGGACAGGGAGCTCTTTAACGCCGACAATAAATACTTCTTTTGCAATCGTGAGTACTTTTTTTATTGCTAGAATATCTCGAGAAACAGGCATTTTTCTAAAGTGATCACTAGCATCACCAGGGGATCTATTCACGTTACATAGAGATAGGGAAATTCCCTATCCCTACCGTCAAAGCCTCACGGCGTTGAAGCCGAACCTTAAGCAGCTAGATTTAAAGTTCAATTTGAGCGCAGTGACGCTTTGACGGTGAAAGAGAACTTCGTTCTACCTCATCTCCAACGGACACGCGTTTTGTGTGCGATCGATGTGACAAGAATTGCAATAGGGCTCTAAAGTCATAAACGGCGATGAGGAATACTTCCAACCTACAATCATTGTAACAAGTATCTAGGATAGATGTTGTGGCCAATGATGATGATGGTAACGTTTTGAGTAGAGCCCCTGGCCTCATTCGAGTAGGTAAATACTGATATAGGATTTCGCATATCCCAACTAAGGAGAGACCGTCTCCCAAGTTACGAGAGACGGCAATTAAATCACTCGTAACACACTATTCTATGAAGCGCATTTTATCCATTCGTACGTCTGACTCATACACGTTCACGATTCGACTGGGCGGGGTCAGCTAAGTTGTAAAGAGTATCTCATGCCCTTCCCCTTTTATTTTATTTTGTTTACCTTGGGGTTGCGGAAGACAGGGAGAACGGCGTGTCGTAATTCCGACACCCCTCTTCCCCCGCAACCCCACCCCTCAAAAGCAACCCTTACGGGCCGCAACCTCCAAGTGAGGCCCCAGTCAGCAGGTGACCGGGGCCACACAAACGTTGCCCTGAAAAGGGCAACGTCCCCACTCGTCTCCTCTGCAACGCCCTTTGCTTAAATCAAAGGGAAGTGCAAAGAGACACTCCTAGGCTAAAGCCTCCCCCCCCCCCCTTGTCGGGTATTAGCCATCAGCCTTCAATATCCCGCATGCGGGAAATCGTAGACCGATGCCCAGGGTGCACCGGCACCAAGCACTCCCGTTCCCCCAGACGAATACGAAAGGACTGGCAGCACTTGGGCACATGAGGAGGAACCCGACTCGCACCCCCTCATGTCCTTTCCCTGGCCTCGTACTATCTCAATACCAATTTTCACCTAAATCCAGCGGCTTCAACTTGTAGAGGTAACAGACAGAGGTACTTTCGCATGTATAACATTAGGTAATGGACATCTAAGTCCACATTTGTTTCTATTCTAGGCCACAAGATCGAAGGCCCTGATCTCCCAAGGAACGGAAGCACTGTGATCGGATGCGCGCCGATAGAGCGCACCTCCTTGAACTACACCACGGCTAAGTGTACGCTAGAGGACACAGACGATGTGGTCGTACATTATCGGTACTACCCAGATCGGGTGAGTGAGTACATAGAAAATCAACTCATACAAATAAGCGTACTACCGAAATAACCGTTACATTACAGCCCGTTCACACGGAGACATCCGATGTTTTGCAGGATCCGATTTAGTGGCAACAGTATTTCAATGCACGCGTTCACACAAGCATCCGGTTTTTTGCAGGATTCTTGTGCCGAGCGTGCATTGAAATACTATTGCCGCTAAATCGGATCCTGCAAAAAACCGGTCCTGCAAAAAATCGGATGTCTTCGTGTGAACGGGCTGTAATTAACTTATTTAAATTTAAAAGCGATAATAGATGTCGCTGCCTAGGTAAGTAACGTGCACCTATGTATATTTGATGTGCGCCCCTTGGTTATTGCTCATATATGGTTATTGCCTAGAGCCGCCCTGCGAGGAGGCATTATGCTGACGCCGAGACCTATTGTCATAATTTTTAAAGATATCAATGTTTTTTATGGCAATCAATTTATTTTCTTTCTTTCTTCTTTATAGAGCCATGGAAGTTGTAATTAATAACTGGAACTACCTATGTCTCTATGTGAACCAATTTTGTACCTGGTGCGCGGGGGTGAGGGGCGTAAAAAGCTTGTGTCTCTCTTTATCTAGCCTTATAACAACAGATATAGACGAAAAAAAAACATTGGGTGAAATTGGGCACGTTATTGAATTGTGGTGAACGAAGATGACCCTTGGGCTTATGTCTTTAAGGTCAATTATCATATTATAGTTTCGAAATTGACACTACTCGCTCCAGATGTATTATATATTACCTCCGTGAGGCGTACCTTTGTACATATCTACTTACTATACTCTCTGGTACAATCGCTGAATGCGCCATCTGGGGTGAGAAAATGTCAGTTTTGCTCCTAGTTGCCTGTGAGCTCATTTACAAACCGGTGCCATAAAAAATTCGAACCCATTCACAGACATACAAGTACGTGACGGAGTTGGATCCAGACCACGAGGTCTGCGACCACTGGAACCCTTGCCAGATAGGGTATATCTACAGCCTGCCCTCTGCCGACATGGCGACCCCTGCCAGCGAGTTGTGGCGTGAGTCTGTCTTTCACACATTCACAATCATGTTAAGTGTTAACACACAACAACATCGTATAAATAAACACATATGTAAAGATCACATAGTTATGTTTCTAAATCCATATGTATAGGTTAAGGCATTCACTGCCACCAACGCATATATGCGTTTTGCTGACTTTCCCGCAGTGCCTCGAACGCACATGTGCGTTGCAATGTTCCCTTAATGACAGATGTGGCACCTGGCGAAAGTTCGTAAAAAGAAGTGGCAGTGAATGCGTTAAGGAATTGCATAACCTGTATATATGTAGAGGTCACATTTTAAATTTTTAACCCTATAATGCATTTTAGCTCTCAACTACTACTACTACAGCCTATTTGCGTCCCACTGCAGGCACAGGCCTCCTCTCATCACGAGAGGGTTTGGGCTATAGTCCCCACGCGGGCCCAGTGCGGATTGGAGACTTCACACACATCTTTGAATTACTTCGCAGATGCGTGCAGGTTTCCTCACGATGTTTTGTTTTCTCAACTACTGTTGCGTCGTAAATAACAAAATGCCAGATTTGAGTCCACTGGGTGGGTTTATTAATATCAAATCAATTACTTACAAAGGAGAGCGTTTCAATTTCTATACCTTACGATCCAGGCGTCATGGCGGAAGAGAGAGAGGGCGGGTGTTGCCATATCTTACTACTAAAATTAACAGTTGTACAACTAAAGGGTGAGTGGAACTCATACAACTACTGATATATACTTATTCGTTGTTACAGCTGAAGTTCGTAAGTATTCATCAGTATCACGTTAATATTTTGAACAAAAACACCTTTTTTTCAATATCAATTAAAAAATTTCAATATTTTCAGGTGAAAGTAAGTCCAACATTGATTTAAAGTAAAATATAATCACTGAAACAACAGTATAACATACAAAGGTATTGAATTGATAACCTAAAGAAAACAATAAGCTAGACCTTTAAAAAAACATAAAATTAATACTTACTACGTTTTACCTTTCAGGAACTGACGGTTAGTAAAATTTTAGACATTGTATTTAAAAAAAAATACAATATATAAGTAATTAGATTCATGATTACAGTAGGTTCATTTAATATACATTGATTTATTAAATCAAACAGTGTAAAACTAAAAAACAAATACAATTAAAACTAACTACTATTTGGTATTTTTTTACATTTGAATTTGATGTTGTTCTAGAATACGAGCGTAAGTATGAAATGTTTTAACTTATTCTCTAAATAATTTCACCCATCTCAATTCCCAAATCAGCCTGACTTGACTACCATCATCATCATCATTTCAGCCGATAGACGTCCACCTTTACAAGGTCGTCACTCCATCTTGTTGGAGGCCTACCGACAGCTCGTCTACCGGTTCGCGGACGTCACTCCAGGACTTTCTTGCCCCATCGGCCATCAGTCTTGCGAGCAATGTGCCCCGCCCACTGCCACTTAAGGTTCGCTATTCTTCGACTTGACTACCACTGCTGGGCAAATGCCGTACAGATACCTCTTGGTCCCTGTGTTCAGGATACACACAAATATAAAGACGATCGAAAAGTTCAGTGTTAAATAAAAAAAAACGAAAAAGCTATAAACATACTAAAAAGCCTCTAAAACACCTAGTATATTTTTTTTGTTAATACAATATCTTGTTAAATGTTAAATTACCCTTTTTAATGTCTTTGACATTTTCAGGAGATGGCAAGTAAATTTATTTCCATACATAAATATACCTCACTCAACATTTGTTTCTTTTGGAACAATAGTTATTTGTTATGCAAGGCTGCAAAGTTGTTGTTTGCTGTGAGTGCGTGTGATTGAGACCCGAGTGAACGAAGGATTCTAGGGTTGAACCACGAGCGAAGCGAGTGGTTCAAATATAGAATCCTGAGTGTAACGAGGGTTTCAAGGCACGAGACAGCAAACGACTTTGTTGCTGAGCGCAACACAAAATTTTTCACCTCACGCGCGATTTTTCGGGAAGAAGACTTAGTTCGGCGTCACGTACAGTTTGTGCTTAGGTACTCTGGAGGAGTTGAATTCGTATCGTCATCGCTAGAATCGCTCATATTTTCTTTATTACTTCGTATAGGTATTCTAAATTAACCAGCAATCTAAAACTTTTTTTAATTTTTTTTTTAATGTTTTTTTTTTCCGGAGGCTGCGTTCCAAATCACTCTTACTCGTACTTCAAGATTCAATTATTCATTGAATACAGTTAAAATATACACATATTTAAGTATTTTTGTGATAAAACATAGTGAAATAATGAAATACATCTGAAACGGTGTATTATTAATATAATTTTATTAATGATGATATTAAGTAAATTGAACCTTTATTTTAATAAAACTCTCACGACGAACTGCGTTTCAGAACGTATCGTTGTTTTTTTATTGTGACAGTGGCGCATGCGTCGTTCGAATTTCAAAAACACTTTCCACGCTAGCGGATAAAAACAACTTTTGCGCTCGGATATCAAGCTGCAAAACGACCACTTTCGAGCCAGTGAGGTGAAATAGTACATTACAGACCTAGGGTGGTAAATTCGTAAATGTCCCAGATCGCAGGTTTCTGTGGCCCGAACCGAAGGTGAGGGCCATAAATATGCGATCTGGGGCTTTACGAATTACCGCCCGTGGTTTGTCAAAAGTTTTACGTCTTGCCTTGGCCAAAAAGTGAGATTTTCTCTCCGCGTAGCGGGCAGAAAATCCCACTTTATGGCCAAGGGTGATGTAAAATATATTGTTAACTGGCGCCCAACGTGGGGCCATTTGAACTTTATATTAAAAAAAACATTTCCTTTTCCACAGAAATCGTTGCAGGTAAGTCCGTTATCTATATGTTAAATTTGTTTTGTCTATGTCTATGTCTAAATGATTATAATGGTTTTAGCGTACATACCTAATACATTCTTTAAAGTTATTGTGGACAATTTTTAAAATTTTATTCATTTTCAGCCGTGCCAGGTATATTAATAAAATGTTTTGCTCCTTTTCGCTTGCTCAGGCTCAGGCCTCAGCTTTCAAAATTTGCGCTCGCGCTTCCAGCCCTGCATAATCAACCACCACAACAGTCTGCTTGCGTCCTACTGCTGGGCACAAACCTCCTCTCATCACGAGAGGGTTCGGGCTATAGTCGTCACGCGGGCCCAGTGTGGGGCTTTCACACGCATCATTGAATTACTTCATCATAGGATTCATCACGATTTTTCCTTTATTCGAAAAGCTCAGTTGTGAATTCAAATTGAATTTCCCACATAGATGAATGCAGAGGTGTGAGCCAAATTCGAACCACCAACTTGTAGCCCCAACCCTCTGCATGCGAGGCGAGGCCCTGTCTAATAAATAACCCTTATCTTCTTCTTATATGCTCCTAATCTTCTATATAATAAAAAAGAATCACCGTGTGATAGTCTGGCTAAGGCTCAGGAACCGCTGGACCGATTTGGCTGAATCTTCTTTGTTTTACTCCCCGTGACTCAGGGAAAGGTCTAGAAAGAAAATAAATTGGGTAAAATCCAAAGGAATAGCTAAAAAATTAATTACAACTTCGGGTGATACGAAGTTCACCGGACCAACTAGTCTTAAATAAAATAAAATAAATAAATATCTTGGGATATTTCCCACCTAGCCCCAAATTAAGCAAAGCTTCTTATATAGAAACTTTGAAATTCACAGAGGATAGCATCCAAGAGCACGTACCTGCAGGCACCAAGGAATACACGTCGAGTCCTCGAACAGTCAAGCTACCGAGCAACGGCAGAAGTCAGTATCTTTCTACGTACAAGCATCTGCACGGATCTTGAGCGGTGGCCTTCGATGCGCAGAAGTCGAAAATAAGGTCTCACAGGCGGAGGGACGCGAGACGCGGCGGGCGCTATGCCATGCCACAGAATATTTAATAGTTCTACATACAGAATGGCCACGGAATCAGCCGCCTGAATTTAGTCGGCGCGCAACTCCGTCATTTGTTTCATCCTTTGGTTTCATCCGGAGATGGAGAGTGAATTACTGGCCCGCGTAGTGGTACACACACATTTACAAGTGTACAGACATCCTCGCACGCACACTAACGTCCTCGCACGCAAACATTAACAGTTCATTCGAATTGTGTTCGAAATTCGTGCTTTTATAGGCCGTGTCCGCCGTGTGGCCGACCCATGCGCAGAAATCCACTCTACTTTCGCTCACCGCTCAAGATCCGTCAACGCTCAAGATCTGTGCCCGTGTTTTTTTTCTTATTAAAAAAGAACTATTGTATAAAGTCAATTACATTAAAAATCAACTTTACAATCTATTATTTAACCTAACTTCGCGTTGAATTCGGTTATCGCGTTCCCGCGAATCCCGCGGGAGCTGTGCGTTTTTCCGGGATAAATGTCTATGTCCTTTCCCGGCCTTCAACTATCTCCGTGCCTAGTAATATATAATGTCACACAAAGTAAGGGGCTAAAGTGCCACATAAGATGCCACGCGTTTTTTATTTGCCCGAGCGAAGCGGTGGCTAATATTTACGAGGAGCATTATTGCTTTAGACATGACTTACACACTCTGCTTTTACTTGAAGAAAAAAAACATAAGATAAAGGTGAACATTGTTATCTTTTTGTAATAATTTATTTTATTTTAAATATGTATATTGTCCAATAGGAGCTGCTCGTTCCGGCCTTATGGGGATGTTCGAATTCCAGGGTATCGCTATGAAGGACACCTCTGGCATCTCGAGACGTGTATGTTTTTTTACGTTTCTTAAGAGTTTTGTAGATAACTACAGTGTATTAGGATTAGGTACCTATTCCAACAAAAAAAAAACTTCTAAAATTGTCGGTCAGCTAAGATGAAAAGTAGGTATCCTACGTTACAATAATAATAATAAAATCATTTATTTCGCCCAACTTGAGGCATATTTTGTAAGTAAAACATTACAGTTATGGACTAACCTAGTGTGCCTGGAGCTATTGGAGCGTTTTGCGTGTGAAGGCACATAATGTGCTAAATAGGGCATTACACTATTTTTTTCAATGTGGTTTAAAATGATCCTTATGTCGGATTGAATCACAAGATTTTTTATTTCGATTTTCTGAATGGGTTAAATTCCCTAAAAAGAACTTTGAAAATTTCATTTTCAGTTTTCGCGCTAAAAAGATAGCCGCCATGTTTGCTTGGTCTGTGACGTCACTAAGATAGTAAATATAAGTACACAGTAACCAAACAAGTGAAGTCAAAACTTAAAACGGTTACTTGTAACTTGTAACGCTTTGTTTACAGTAATAGTGACGTCACAGCAGTTAACAATATGGCGCCTACCGTATTGGGACATATTAAAAAACAACATTTCAGAATACTGCATCATTATACATATTATATAGTACATTACAGACCTAGGGTGGTGAATTCGTAAATGTTCCAGATCGCAGGTTTCTGTGGCCCGAACCAAAGGTGAGGGCCATAAATATGCAATCTGGGGCTTTACGAATTACCGCCCGTGGTTTGTCAAAAGTTTTACGTCTTGCCTTGGCCAAGAAGTGAGATTTTCTCACCGCGTAGCGGACAGAAAATCCCACTTTACGGCCAAGGGTGATGTAAAAATTATTTATGCATTTTTATGATTGAAAGTCGATGCTTTGGTAGCATTTTTATATAATCCATACTAATATTAGAAGCAAGAGAAGTATGCAAGAGTTGTAGTAAATGGAAAGATTGTAGTAAATGGAAAGAAGTGGTCTCTGCCTACCCCCATGGGAAAAAGGCGTGATATTATGTATGTATGTATGTAATATTATAAATGCGAAAGTAACTTTGTCTGTCTGTCTGTCTGTCTGTTACCTCTTCACGCTTCAACCGCTGGACCTATTTGGGTGAAATTTGGTATGGAGATAGAGTCCCATAGGCTACTTTTTATCCCGGAAAAGCGCATAGTTCCCGCGGGAACGCGATAACCGAATTCCACGCGGGCGAAGTCGCGGGCAGTACCATTTTTTCCTTGAATGGTGTGGTGTATAATACCCTATCACCAACATTGCACCTCGGAGGACAGCAAGGACCTCTAGCGGCGGATTCACTCGCGTTGACCCTCATTGGCCGGTTTTTTTTAATGGTTACCTATTTATTCCCACAGATCACAGCAAAGCACTACTCGTACCGGTATTCAGCAGACTCCTCGTCGGTGACCCTTACTTTGTCCTTCGGTCGGTTCAACTCCGCGTACTTCGGAACGTACTACGCGATCATCAGGAACATGATTACCAAGATGGACATCATGCTGAAATTCCTTATTCTTGGTGAGTGTGGACGAAATACTCCACCTGTAATGAATTGGTTATCTTACTTAATATAAAGCTGTACGTTTGTGTTTGGATGTTTAGATGTTTGGATGTTTGTTGCTCGATTACGTTAAAACGGCTCAACCAAATTGCATGAAATTTGGCAAACACATAGTTTATAACCTGGAATAAGTTATAGGCTACCTATTAAAATCCCGGAAACTCATTAGAGGTAAGTAGTATAAAATTGGGCATTCTGGCCCACCTCTCGTTCGATCGGGCGAAATTTTCGCCCTCACTCACTCGTGATGGTCCAAATGCCCAATATTATTTTGAAAACCTTCACCCAAAATGGCAATGTGCAAAATACGTTCGATTGAGCATTCTGCCCCACCCAACGTAAGAAATAAAAATAAAAAGAACTCCTATGCTCATTTTGAATAAGCCTTTCATGCTTGCAACACGCGCGCATTGGTTGAATATAATCTTAACGAAGTATGAAATTTTTAAAACAAACTCAGAGCTTGCAGTTGGATGTCATTTGTCCAGATCGCAACAATCGTCGTTTTCGTCATGGTGAACTTTTACCTGATACAATTCGCTGTATCATTTGCGGGCCATCTAATTGTGGAAAAACTAATTTAACTGTCGGTCTTTTACTGCATGAACAAGGGTTACGCTTCCAAAATGTTTATATATATTCAAAAACACTTTTTCAACCGATGTACCAGTTGTTGGAAAAAATATTGATGTTGGTTCCATCAGTAAAATTTCAAAAATATCATGAAAATGATGAAATACTAAGCCCGCATGAGGCCGAGAATAATTCTATTTTCATTTTTGATGATGTTGCTTGCGAAAATCAAAACAATATAAGGGATTACTTTGCAATGGGAAGACATAAGAATATTGACAGCTTCTACTTGAATCAAACTTACAGTAAAATTCCTAAACAATTAATAAGGGACAACGCTAATTTAATAATCCTTTTTAAACAAGATGATGTTAACTTACGTCATGTTTATGATGAGCATGTTGGGTCCGATATGTCTTGGTCACAGTTTCGGGAAATGTGTGCAAAAATATGGGACATACCTTTTAACTACTTGGTTATTAATAAAGATTGTTCCAGAAATTCAGGATGTTATAGAATGGGATTTGATACATTTATCGTTATAGATTAACTGTGATAGATACTTAATGAGTTCCATTATCAAGAAACTTTTATTGTTTCTTATGATACCATTGAGATCGGACATGACATCTAAAATAAACGAAGAGAAAACTTTAAAGGAAAAAGTAATTCGGTCTGCTGAGGCAATCAAAAAGAAAGTTAAACTGCTTCGTAACATGAAAATCAATGATAATATTATATTGGAATCTGTCTTGAAACCAATAACAGAACCGCTTAATGAAATCGTTAAAAGAAACGATACTAGTAAAAATAATTACTTTAACACTAACGATACTGATTCTGATGAAGATATGTTTAAATGGAAAAAGACAGCAAAAACATTACAATTTAGTCCTAATAATGAAAAGAGAAGTAGCATTAATAATCAGACAATTATACAAAAATCTTTTGATTCCGGTTCAAATGATGATGAAATATCGAATGGTGACGAATGCAGCGATGATGATGATGATGATGGCTCGTCATGTGAAAGCGTTAACAAGGATGGTCTTGAATCCACTGATACATCATTTAAGACAACGGACTCGTTTACATCTCCTCGTGAAAACCCTGCATGGCAAAAGCAATATAATACCACCTTCAACATTCCTTTTGGAATTCGAACAGACCGTGATAAACTAATGCTAGGATCTTATTCAGTTTCCGTTAGTGACAATAAACTCAAATTACAAGGTAATAGTTACAATTTAACACCGGGTTTACATAACTTGTTATTTAAGAAATTACCTGACTTAGATATCATAACTGAAGACGATAAACGATGCTATAAAATGCTGCTACTAGAAACGAATGCCCACAGACGAGATTTTAACCCTAATAAACCAATAAAAAGTAATAAAGGAAAAAAATATTTGTACATAATAAAACCGCTTTTCAAATTATCTAAAGAACGTTTAATAAGCGATAAAAGTACTCATGGTAAAGGCTTACCATCAATGAAAAAAGTTAAACGAGATGTTTCATATGTGTATTGGGATAACCCTAATGAATTAGTTGAAAGACTGAAATTACTCATAGCTTCCCGTGATGCTGGTAACACAGGATTAGACAATGAAATTATATCAATTATTGAAGAACTGCGTGAGGCTGGCTTGGTTAATTAATGATATATATCAGTTATAATATATATATATATATATATATATATACATATATAGTAGTTTTGGTATCAGTCATAGACGGACTTTGCTTATAAATACCCAAAAATTAAAATGAACATAGACAAATTTGGACATCATGTTCATAAACGTTTACGTCTATGTGAAGTTTCTGAACTTAAAAATAAAACTTTGCTGCGTTCAGATAATGGCGATTTTGATTTACAATCATCAAGGTTAAAGGGAGTAGCAGATCCTTCGTCACCTGATGATGCTGTTAATAAGCAGTATGTTGATCAGCTTGTTCAGAACATTTACGAGAAGAAGCATCTTGATTCTTTGTTTGAAGTTATAAATTCTCAAATCCATCAGCTTGTTACTCAGTTGAAAATGAACTTTTATACAAAAAAGGATATAGATAACATTTTAAATAATATCAAAAATGACAAAAAGACAAGTCGTGAATGAAATCCATAGATCAGCAAGAAAAAATTTCGAACGTCGTCGAGTTATATTAAAAGGAATTGACGATCTATGGCAAGCGGATTTGATCGATTTACAAAATTTTCAAAAGATTAACAAGGGAAACAAATACATTTTAGTGGTTATCGATGCCTTTTCAAAATATACTTGGTGTATTCCTACAAAATCTAAAACTAAAACAGAAATAAAAAAATCATTTCAACAAGTTATAAAGTTAACAAAACGGATACCAAAAAATTTACAGACAGACTATGGAAAAGAATTTTATAATAATGAATTTAATTGTTTCGTAAAAGCCTTAAAAATAAACCATTATTCTACGTATTCAATTAAAAAAGCATCTATTGTTGAAAGAGTAATAAGAACGCTGAAAAACAAACTTTACAAATATTTTAGTTTTATCGGAAATTATAAATGGGTTGGGAAACCTTTAGATGACATAGTCCAATCTTATAACCAAACTGTGCATAGAACAACGAAATTTAGACCCATTGATGTTAATTTAGCTAATGAAGCTAAAGTAATGAGAAACATAGAAAAATCTCATTCAAACGTATGTCATAAATTAAATAAATTCAACGTGGGAGATCGCGTACGTATAAGCAAATATAAAAGCACCTTCCATAAAGGTTATACACCTAATTGGTCAACTGAGCTGTTTACTATAAAAAAAGTTAATCAAACTTTACCAGTAACGTATCACATTGAAGATCAACGAGGAAATATTATACTCGGTACGTTTTATGATCAAGAACTTCAGAAAACCAAATACCCTGACGTTTACCTTATAGAAAAGGTGATAAAAAAAAGAGGGAACAAATTATACGTCAAGTGGTTAGGATTGAGTAACACCGAAAACAGCTGGATAGATAGAAATGCTATTGTTTAAATGTAAATACTTAAAGACCCTTGCGCAAGTGTGTTTATCATTCTCATTTAGGATATGAAAGGAAGAGGACTTTTAAATAGTGCTATTAATCATTTGCCGTTTGAATTGCACATACCTGGCTATAATTATTGCGGTCCAGGTACAAAATTACACAAACGACTGCTAAGAGGTGATAAGGGAATCAATGCGTTAGATGACGCATGCATGCAGCACGACATTGCATACGATAAACATTCTAATCTAATAGATCGACACCGTGCAGATTTAGATCTATATAATATGGCTAAACAAAGATTGAAATCGAAAAACGCAGGAAAAGGAGAAAAGCTTGCTTCGTGGTTAGTAAGCAAAGTGATGAAAGCCAAAATTAAAGCCGGTGCAGGAATAAGATCTTTTAAACACTATATTTCGAAGATACGCACTGAATTGAGAAAAAACAAACCTAAAAATAAAGCCAATGTGATCGATCGTGCATTTGTTGCAGCAAAAAAAGTATTCGCTAATAATACAAAACTACGGGTTCCACGTTTAATACCAATTCCGAAATCTGGAGGTATATTACCGCTCATACCTATTTTCGCAGGACTTTCAGCTCTAGGATCTTTAGCGGGAGGAGCTGCTGGGATTGCGAAAGCTGTTGGCGATTACAAAACTGCTAAAAAGAACTTGGTGGAATCAGCCCGTCATAACAAAATGATGGAATCTATAGCTTTAGGGAAAGGGTTACATATTAAACCGTACAAAAATGGAAAGGGGCTGTGTTTAAAAAGATCAAAAAACTGAATATAAGGCTCCCCAGACGTGCTCTTACAAATGTGGATATTTTAAAATATTCGATAAATATTCCTCATTTTCGAGGTGTTTATATGAGAGATAATCTGCCAAAGCATCCAAAAAAAGTAGAATGCGCAATTATAAATTTAGACAGTTCTAAAAACCAAGGGACTCACTGGGTAGCCTATGTCAAATACAACAATTATTGTGAATATTTTAATAGTTATGGAGACCTTCAACCTCCACTAGAGTTAATAAAATATTTAAAAAATCATGATATTTCATATAACTACAACACATATCAAAAGTTCAACACTGTAAATTGTGGACATTTGTGTTTGAAATATTTAAAAAATTTTTGGAGTAAGTTACCGCTTAAATAATCATGTTTAATAAAAAAAATACCATTCGCACGATGTCTTTCACTTTGTCTATAACGGGATCCTCTTCGGAATTGATTACGAATCATTCGCCCGCTCTTCAGCTAGATGGTGGATATGAATGTGGGCTGCTATACATGTCAACTTTTAACTCTATACCTAATATAGACTACAGAAATAATAAGTTTTATTATGGCAACAATGAGGTAGTAGAAATTCCTGAAGGGTCATATGAGCTTCAAGATCTCGACGATTACCTCAAAAGAAGTCTACAAGGGTGTACCTTTTCATTAACGTGCAATAATAATACGTTAAAGACTTCAATATTGTGTTCTAAAAATGTATATTTTAATAGAAAAAATTCAATTGGTAATTTACTAGGTTTCGGTAAAGAAACAATACAAGCTAATATATTAACAGAGTCCCCCTTCCCGGTGTCCATTCTGTCTACAACTATAGTACGAGTAGAATGTGACATCGTGAGCGGATCATTTGTAAACGGAAAACCAAGCCATATAATTCATGAGTTTGTACCAAATGTTCCACCTGGTTATCGGATCATAGAAACTCCGAAAAACGTTATCTACTTCCCAGTTACACAAAACAGCTTAGGCTCTCTTAATGTACGAATATTAGACGAAAACGATAATTTAGTTAATTTACGAGGTGAAGAGATTCAAATTTATCTACATCTTCGAAAAAATGTTAGATTTCAATAAAAATACAGCCTCGTGCGAAAAACGTTTCAGTACTCATTGTGCCATCAAGAAAAGAAGACCTAAACAACAACAACTTACAAAGGAAAATATTATTTTTTTAAAAAACATAGGTCTGTTAAAATGGGAATACTAAGCTTAACAGAAAATGTAAGTTTTGATAACACGATTGAAAGTTTTGAGTATCATTCGTATAAGCCGTACGTATCAAGTTTTAACCTGAATGATGAAATCCGTATACCTATTAACCAACAAGATCTTTATGTATTGCCTTCGGCGAGTACTTTATACATAGAGGGTACTATTGAAGTAATCAACAGGGAGACGAAAGCGAAAGCGAATAGTGTTCTTTTTACAAATAACCCTATACTTCATTTGTTTCAAGATATTCGATATGAACTGAATGGAATTGAAATAGATAAAATAAAAAATGCAGGAATCACAACAACTATGAAATCTCTTGTATCCATGAATGAGCTCGAAGCATCGATGTCAAAGCTATGGGGTTGGGATGTTGACGGTACAAAAGTTACGCATGGGTCATTTTCCGTATCTATTCCTTTAAATAAAATTCTTGGTTTTGCAGAGGATTATAACAAAATAATAATTAACTGCAAGCATGAACTTATTCTTTTACGATCCAACACAAATTTGAATAGCGTAAAATTGAATACAAATGAATACGTAGATAACATCACCATATCTAAGATTGTATGGCGTATGCCTCATGTTAAGGTTTCTGATCGGGAAAGATTAATTTTACTCAAAAGTTTAGAAAGAGATAGAACTATTCAGATAGCGTTTAGAAATTGGGATCTCTACGAGTATCCGCTTTTACCTAAAACATCAAAACATTCCTGGGCAGTCAAAACCTCTTCTCAAATTGAAAAACCACGTTACGCTATAATTGGATTAAAAACACATAGAAAAAATACGTCTGATAAAGATATAACTCACTTTGATCATTGTTATTTAAGAGATGTAAAATTTTTTTTAAATTCAGCTTATTATTCATACGAAAGTTTAAACGTTAATTTTGCAGATGAAAAGTTTGCTATATTATACGAACAGTATGCTAAATTTCAACAGTCTTATTATAACCGCAGGCAGGCACCATTGTTAGGTCCACAAGAATTTAAAGAAAAATCGCCTCTGTTTGTTATCGATTGCTCAAGACAGTGTGAATCCCTCAAAACTGGTTCAGTCGATATCCGCATTGAATTAGAGTTCGACAAGGACATACCTGACAATACTGCAGCTTACTGTCTAATTTTGAATGATAGTATCGTAGAATACAAACCATTAAGCAATATAACACGAAGAATATCATAATGTTGGAAAATCTATTCGTAGATCTTCAAGGGTTTAAATCATCAAACAATGAATTTATTGTTAAAGAATTTGCATACAGTACAAATGAACATACACAAATATTTTCAATAAAACCTCCATACGCATTTTCTACTTTATCGGAAAAAGAAAAACGACAAGTACGGTGGGTAGAGAAAAATCTTGGAATTATGTGGTGTGAAGGATATATTGATTATAGAGAATTTAAAAGAATGATTTATAATTACTTAGAAAGTAAGAAAATATATGTAAAAGGATTAGAAAAAATTCAATGGATCAAAGATTTGTGCAATAATTGTACTGTAATAGAGTTGGGTGAGCAAGGCTTTCCTAATTTTCAAATTATGTATCAAAAATATTGTAATGACAACAAAAATAAATACAATTGTTTAATCCACAATAAATCTTGTGCATTGAAAAATGTTTTATGTATAAAAAAATGGCATTTTGAAAGTAACTTATAATTTTTTTGCATTTAGATATGATTTTATCATAAAAATTGTCATAAAATAAAAAGATTATACTGTTACTCTCATTTTTATTTTACTCAGTCAAGTCTGTTGACATGTATTTAAAGATAAAAACATTTTGAATACTAATGTGAAAAAACTAGTTAAGTTAAATTGCGAATAAATAAAACATCATAAACAGAATAGTTTTATTTTTATTTTTAGCTTCTACATGAAATACATACTGACTACATATTAAAGAGATCTTAATAACTAACACTATATCCACTCAGTTTTTTTGAAATTTTATTAACTACACTTTCAGCACTATCGATGATCTCGTCGTACCCATCATCTGCCACATATTGTGCACTCAGAATTGAGTTTTCGTCGTCATCACTAC
The DNA here is from genome assembly GCA_963971205.1 of Aethes cnicana. Taxonomy (NCBI): domain Eukaryota; kingdom Metazoa; phylum Arthropoda; class Insecta; order Lepidoptera; family Tortricidae; genus Aethes; species Aethes cnicana. The sequence continues at coordinate 4,665,335 of OZ020299.1, forward strand.
CTTTGCTTAAGTCTATTATCTGAATTTTTATTAATCGCGTACCATTTCCAGGTTTGTTATTTACCACAAAAGATGATAGTTGAGGATGGTTGTTTTTTTTTACAACCTTATTTTGTAAACGTAGTTTTGCTCTTCTATCTTTATTTCTTTTCAATCCGCTGTTTTGAATTCTTTTGACTAAGTCGTTTTCCTCTTCAGGAAATGGTTGAGTGTAAGAATCAAATAGTTCGTTCGGAGTTTCAGTCATTTCGAAGATATTTTCCATTTTCTGTAACAAAAAACGTAATTTAATCAGTACAAAATATATAGTTGAAGTTTGACATAAGTACTATACAAAGCAAACTGTAAATTATAGGATTTTTTTACACATTCCGACCTAGTCTCGAACAAGATAGAGCTTTTACTATGCATACTAGACACCGAAATAAATACATTTAAATAGGTACTATGCGTTCATGATTCTAGTACATACAAACATTCATGCTCAACACAGAAAGTTTGCCCTTGCGAGATTCGAACTCGCTACTTTCAGTACCTACAGGAGACAGGATCACTATCAACTATGTCAATCAGATTTTTAATACAAATACACTTTATAAATATATTTATATATAAATAATAGAAAAAATAGCTTACCTAAGGTCAGTTGTAGATACACCGCGATTTGACTTAAATCAGTAGGAAATTCGTGTGTCCAGTTGGCTCTTAATTCGAACAAGTGTAGTTGAATTTGAATATGAATCGTTTTATATCAAATAAATAGCTTGACTTCTTGCATCAGCAAAATTACGCAAGCATGTATCGTGAAAATACACGTGACAACAAAATTCCATTCAAACTGCCATAACGCGGTCATAGCTGAATCAGCTTTGTAGGTGATTGAACTCATAAACAAGTAACAACGTGTTTTGCTGTTTTTGAAATGAAGCTATAACTTTTCGATATTGTTAAACAATAATCGAATAATTACAGGATATAGGTACCTACCTATACAACGCTTACTTCCTAGCTGCGTTCACGTTTTCATGTTTAAGCTTACGCTCTTATGTGCGTGAGAATAGACTTTATCAGATAAGGTATAATAGAAAGAAAACAAATGTTTATAAACCCATGCATTTATTTATTTATAAATACGAAACAATTAACAAATCGCAGTATAAAGCATTTTATTTTCAAAGAAGGATTAAGTTAATATTGTCTTACTACTAATTAAACCAAATTAATATAGTATGAATTTACAAAGTACACAAATATCAGTTTAGAATCAACACCTAACTATTTTAGGTACTTAATGCGTTTTTACTAGATAACCATTATACATATAGATAATTTTCACACACCGACACCTCAATCCCATACAAAAAATTATCTGACCAACTCGAAAAAAAATTAAAAACCTAATAAACATGCTTAATATCGATAACTGATACAGTAGTTAAAATACAGTCACAACGTTTTGCTGGACCCTATATACCTAAATAAAGTTATCAAGGTAAGGTTGTTTTTAAATATTACACTAAAAAATAGACATATGTCCCCATGATTTTGTTGAAATTTTGTCTGATAATATATGTCGTTTGTCGTCTTTGTTAGATAAGGCAACTTTATTGACAGATTGAGTGAAGATCTCGTGCTTAATCGATTTAAATAATATGTTTGCTTTCCGAATTATTTTATCATTAAACAGCACGTCCTGATAGTCATTTAATGTTAACTCTCGAACTGCAGGCTTTTTTATTCCTTTAGCCTTTTTAATAAGAGATTTCTCGCTTTTAATACAGTATAGTTTAGAACGTAGTCCTATAAACTGGGACATGATCTGTCCTCCAAGCTCGTCCTTGAACAACCCAGGTACCTTCTTGTTACGTAAAGGTATATTAAATCTATTTAGGTCATTATAATTGCTTGTGTCAAAAAAATTTAAAAAGCTACTTTTTAAATCATGATAAAAGTCTTCCGTTTCGATTTTATAAATAAAACTGTCAGTATCAGTGTAACATAGGGTAATTCGATCTTGATAGTGAGGTTTCATTACAGAGTAATGAAATTGGTACATATGACTTTTAGATAGTTCTAGTACAGAGAATCCTATGTAAATTGGTTTATCCAAAATTACTCTTTCAGGTTTCATTTGCACGGCAACTAAATTTTCAGATAACACTGTTGCACTGTGAAAATTTGGTTTCGCGATTAATTGGTTGGCAGATGTAAACTTTTTTGTTTTGTTTCGGCTATCGCACCACTTATTTACTAATTTTACGTCTACGCGTCGCTCACTGTCTTCAAGAGTCTTTCCAAAAACAGAGTTATTCATTAATTTGAAAAGATCTTGTTGGAAAGGAGTATTAGCTTTTTTTCTCAGTTCTGTATTTAAATCGATATACTCTTTTAAGAATGGGCTTTGACGGAATCTGAGAACGCGATGGATTTTATGAAGAATCAAGCCATTTTGTAAACATGTTTTCAAATGAACGTAATGAATGACGTATTCGTATTTGTCATATAAATTTGGGGTTAATTTAGAAGTTTTACCTCCTGGAGGAATAAATTTCTGTGCACAAAATGGATAGTCATTATGGCTATGATGTAGATATTTGGGATATAACAGATCAACTTCGAGAATAAAACCAAATTCAGCATCATCCTCCACAGATAAAATATCTAGCTGAACAATTTCATGGAGATCTAGAAAAGTAAAATCTGACATGGGCAACGATTGACTCATACTATATCCATACAAGTTATTGCAATCGATATAAACTAAAAATGAATCTGATTTACTCTTTTCATAACTTTCCATGTATTTGTTATTTGCACGAGCGTATCGAGTCGAACACATACAAATACCACCTCTTATTCCTTTTTGTATCAGCCGAATGATTTCTAATTCAGCTATCAATTCTAGCTTGACTCTCGTTTTTAAAAGCATAGCATCAAACGATAGACTTGGTGCAGTCAAGTAAAAAGCTGCGTCTAAATGATAATTTGACTTGCAAATTTTTCGAAAACTTTCAAAAATATCTGACAAAAGCAAAACATCAGTTTTAATATAGAGATCTGTATATTCACCCATGTTATTTAATTTAAATGTATTCCACACACATTGAGCATGTTGGTAATCAGAATCACTAATTTGCTCTGCAGAAAGAGAGTTAAAAAAAGAAGACTTTTCAGGTAACTGAGTTTCTAAAAATTTATCCCAGCTGGTCATGTAATCGTAAGGATAAACTCCTTTACGTATTAATAAATCAAATTCAATTAGTTTAGGAAAAAAATTTCGTAGATGGAAAAAGTCAGATTTACCTAAGCCCTTTGCTAACTTTTCTAAACTGGCTCCTAGAAATTTAAACGAGTCCACAAATCGTATTTGTGCGTACTGTTCGTTAGATAACCATAAAAATTTTGTAAATGAAATATAGTTTTCCTTGTTTTTAGGTATTACTTTCACAGGACCGGAGCATTTACCCAGTTCTTTGATAAATAAGTGACAATCATAACCTGACAAGTTATGAAAGAATATAGGAACGAATTTCGGTACGCGGAAACGTAAGTTACAATATTGATGGGAAAATCCGCGAAAGAGGCCGGTGAGATCTGAGTGGTCTCTTACTTTATCCAGAAATAGATCTGACTCGCAAATATGACAAATTTTATCATTTTTGTGAGCTAAAGCAGTTTCTTCATCAAAAATCATAGGAATTTCCTTATTTAATATTTTGTATATATCATTAACATGTCTAAACAAATATTGCAAAAACTTAGAAACGCAATCGGGACCACGGTACTGAACAAATCGATTCAGACTCTCATCATGAGAACACACTATGTAATAAGCAAAAGCTGCAGGTATATGAATTTGTTTATTTGAAGTAAAACTACTGGTCGGGTTAGGTTCACAGTTATGGTAGGGCTTAAGAATTGTTTCGAAATCAGCATACACAACAAATGGAACATCTTGTTTTCGCTCAAAATGTTTAAATTCGAGATAAGTACCTTTCTGAGGAAGTACCGTTGCAACCCCACTACAAACATGATTACTAAATCCGAGTTCAGTTGGAAAAAATATCAAACAGTCTTCACAGAAATAAAGCTTAGCATGATGTTTCGTAATCTGACAGCGAACAAGACGCGATAAATTATTAATCAAAACAAAGTGCGACTTATCACCATTTTCGATTAAAAGTAAATTGATCCGATGTTTCCTTTTGTATTCGGATCTATATAGAGGTCCTACAACAGTTCGACGGTCTTTTAACGAATAAATATTAATACAGATATCAATATTATTACGTTCAAATGTTCTAATATCATCGAAAGTAACAGGGAAAGACATATCATCAATTTTCAATAAGTCTTTAAAATGAGGATAAGACGATATTCGCTCGCTGTGTTTTTTAGACGGGTAAAGAGCTGCAACAACACACCAGAGAAAACAGTAATCATCATGATTATGAATGTTAATGCAGGCTTTTTTATTTTTTATGAACTTGGGTAAATCCACGTAAGATGACGCTTTCAACGGCTCATACTTATTAATATTAACTTCTAAATACAAATTAGATAAAAAAGTCCACCCTGAGTCCCTTTCTTGAAATTCTTCGATTTTTTTCTTTATAGTAATAATAAATGATTGAAAAAAGTCTTCAAATTGATAATTTTGATGTACAGCAAAATTTTTCGTGGCAAAAGACTTAATTTCTTGCTTGTTATCCTTGAATAAAAGAAAATTTGCAAAATATTCTAAATTTACTTTAAAACACATGTGTTTTTGAAGCGATTCTTGAAAAACTTTTAACAACTTCAATTTTAACGTGTTCAAAAATGACTCTGGTAAACAAAACTTAAACTCATCAGTTGCCATAATTCTATATGAGGATATGCGACCTTTAAAAGCAGACGAAATTTCAACAATATCATCGTCAAGTTTTACAACCGAATTATTTTTATGTTTATTACTTTTTAGGTGTCCCACCCATTGTTTTCTGTCTATTTTGATTAAACACACCGCGCAAAAAGGCATATTACCTATTTATTTGCTCTAACAACTTACCTTGAGCTATTGCTATCTCTTGTTAGAAATTACTATTATTGTCAAAATAAACAGCTACTTATTTATATAAAAATGAGAGAGAAACACATTGCTAACCTTAAATTATAATTTTAATTACTGCGATTAATATATATATATATATATATATATATGCGTTAACTTGAATTGCAAAGGTATACAATTAAAATAAATAATTATTTAATGTTATTATTAGAATAAAATTTGACGTCGGCGTCAGCGAAAAGTACTTTAATTCGTTTAATAAATTTTTGCAATGCTTCCCATTCAGGCGAATCGTCGTTGATTTGCACCTTAACGGCAAGGAGAGCCTTTTTCCAACGTTCCTCACGTAACTCACCACGAACGTCAGCAGTGTTGTACACTCGTAGCTCGACGAAAAAGTCACCATCGATGTTGCAGGCTCTTTTGGTGGTACCGTTAGGAATTCGATTGGTAATGGACGATTCGACTGGATCTGATAGAACAGGCTTCTTCGTAGGAACAACCTCTTCAGGAAATACTCCGAACACGTCGAAGGGGTTTTTAAACTCTTTTTTCTTGGATGCTGGGGACCTGATAACAAACATTGTGTATAAGAAAACAATTGTGATATCGTTATGTTATTGCACTTGCTCCAAATTAATTTATTTGTAGCAACAAAATACAATTTCATAAATCTCCAATCTACAATCTGTATGTAGGTACACTAAAATTTCAATAAACAATCAATAAATAGAAATATAAAATGAAAACAAAAATACCTTAAAGCTGCTGCCTTTCCTTTTTGAGCAGTTTTTTTAAATTTCGGTGTATATTGACTTTCTGCGCTAACACTTTCCTCTGAATCAGATCTAAAACAGAAAGTACAAAAATTAATTTAAAAACTTAAAAAAATTGGTTTAACTAGCAAGTAAGTTCCTTATCAATTGAAAATGATACCTGGTAGCTGAAGATTTCCTTTTTTTTGCCGCCTTTGATCGAGAGGACGTTTTTGGTTGAACAGGTACACTGTTCGCAACGACGATGTGTTCAAATTCGGAGTCAGACCTGAAATTAAAATAAGATATTAATAAAATAATGCTTATTGTTACAAAGTTAAAATACCTATATATATATAAATGAGGAAAGTAAAGCGTTTGCTTACTTACTTACATTTTTCAGCAATGTATCGAGTGGGCACTAACGTGGAAACTGCTACAGCGTACTGCGTAACGTAGCCTTTGAGCTGATGATGGATGACTTCGTAAGAGTAGACAGTAGAGTTTTGTTCTTTGCACTGCGGCAGCCAAAATTGGAATAGAACGAATTTAGATCGATGGAAAATAAAAATAGGTGATTATTGCTGATTTTACAAAACGAGCCAGGGCTGTCGCGTTGCAAATTGTTCTAACAATAGGTAAGTATTATATTAGTTTTACTCATGGATAATAGATAGTTCCAGCAAATTCAAATATATTCTAAAATACGTGTTATTAAGAATAAATATATTAATACAAAAAACAATCAATTCTCATCACTACAGAGAAACGTGATAAGAAACCCAATGGAAGGTAATTCCGAATAATTAGAAATTTTACCAAAATGAAAAAAAAAAAAAAAAAAAAAAACTAGTATGTCATATATTTAACTCCACATGAAATAAAAAAGTACAACATGAATCTAGACAGAAATAACTGATTGCTGGTAAATTAAAAAAAAAAACAAATAAGAAGAAAAAATAAATACAAAATAAAGATTTTACATACTAAAACTATAAATACCGCTTTTATATCAAATTGTTCAACGCAAAGCCTTTAGTGCCAGCCCTGAAAATGCAACTACTTGCATATTATTTAGGTCGTTGCACAAACATCCTCTGTACGCCATAATTGCGAAATTTTGTCAATGTCCTAATTTCATGGATTTTATGAGTCGAACTTAATAAATAGGTAGGTAATAAATAATTTGAAATAGATTTTTATCGCTAAATATTTAAATAAGTTAAAATTATGTGGACTTATCCCAAATAAATATATTCATAAACGTACCTAATTAATGATTTTAAAAATTAAAGACTAAAAGAATTTAAAATTAATCTTGAACTTTTAACGCGATATACTTGTATATTTCTTTTTCTCTTTTTCTATATTTATTTAGAATGTATTCTCAGAAACGACTCTACCGATTTGGATGAAAATTGGAATATAGGTATTTTCGAAGCTGACAAATCGATCTAGCTAGGTATCATATCTGGGAAAACTCGTTTTTAGCTACTTTCAGATTTGTTCCCGAGCAAAGCTCAGTCACTCAGGTACTCAACGCTTTTATACCAAAAGACGTTCAAATGTCGAAAACATTTTCTTTGTATTATCATTTCTTTATAATCAAACATAAAATAAATAGGTAATAATATAAAAATAATATATTCCTAAGCATTGCAATACGATGTGATTCAGTGTTGTTATGTTTATTTTTTAAAGCGTCATCTATACGCTAATTGCTTAAGTAATGAAATAAGTAGACAAATTAAGTCAATGCACGGTTAGCTACATTAATAAGTGCATGGTGAAGTAATTCAGCGTAGTATCGATAGATGACGTTATTAAGCTCCAATTACGTTTGCCAGAATGCAAAGCAATACATTATTTTTTTAAATGAAACTTAATATATAATCATTAAGATTGTTTTTACATCAACCTAATATGTTTATGAATGATCTTAGAAAACATAATGCAGTATGCATAACATCGTCACAGATGGCGTAATAAATCATAAACATGGTTAAAACTAGTTTTCGTATGTTTTTTAGATTTAAATCATTATATTTTATTCTTCAATTTATGCTAGAAAAATTTGAATAAAAGTGCTTCAATTTTCTTGGCAACATTAAACGTTTATGTTGATGTTTATACAAAAATAAACCTTTGACGTGCATCGCGCTATCGAAGTTTCTAAGTTTGTTGATATATATAGAAGTAACAATCCCTAAATCCTAAGTGGCTGTATGGCTCCCCTGACCGACCGGGGGGATGCGATGCAGTCCCAGTCTGTAATTCTCGACGTGCTGGGCCTGATCAACCCAGTACACAGAGTTTGGCTGAATTTTCTAAGATAATCAGAGGGGTGATTCTGTACTTGTGCGGTGGCTTGTATGGATGACCCCCGTCCCTGGGATGGATGGAAACTCACCCACGCATGTAAAACGCGGCCTTCTGCCGGGGAGCAACTTCCCGGGGGTCCGTTCTTGCAGTGGAGCCTGATCAACTCCATTGTAAGTTATGCAAACACCTGAGTTAACCTGAGTCAAAAGTTTGAGATTACGCTTGCGACGAAGGCTCAGTGGCGCTGCCTCGTGCACACATCGGACGCGGTGTGTGTGTGGTGTTTTTGCCTCTTTATGTAATATTTAAAAACAAATACGCAGAGTTTCGACTTAGTGTGGTGATAAAACAAACGGAATTTGCAAATTCAAGTGTTCTGCGTTACGTTGATAAATTAAAGTTGAATGCAAAACAAGCAATATATCAAATTATTGCACGATTTATGTGTTTTAAGCGTATTCATAATAAGCACGCAAGTGGTGTTACCGATTGAAGTGAGTGAAAGAGAACAATAATGTGATCGGATGGAAACGGACTCGGGTTAGCTTGGTTTGCATCGATCGTTCATTCGTTCTTTGAATAATAAACCCAATGAAACGAAATTTACGGTTTCTGGTGTGGTTAATGTTGTATCCGGTGTGCGTTACGTTTGATATTAGACATTTGAACCAACACGAGTGAGTGAGATTTTCACCAGATCGACCGAGTGATGGGTCAGAATGCCCAATCGACCGTATTCAAAATAATATTAGACATTTGAACCAACACGAGTGAGTGAGATTTTCACCAGATCGAACGAGAGGTGGGCCAGAATGCCCAATCGACCGTATTCAAAATAATATTGGGCATTTGGACCATCACGAGTGAGTGAGGGCGAAAATTTCGCCCGATCGAACGAGAGGTGGGCCAGAATGCCCAATATTATACTACTGAGGTACACCGGAAGAGGACTTTGGATAGAAATACCAGGAATCCCAGAAAACCCGTAATTCCGGAAAAGCAATGATTTATTATATGTGTCTACTATGCGGAAAAGGTTTTAAGTGTCGTGGAAAAAGGGCTTTGGAAATATAGTGTTTAATTCCCAACAAACGAATGACCGTCAGAGTGTCAGGGCGAGTTGGGCGCGACTGCGCGAGTTGCGCGCCGGCTAGATTCAGGCGGGTGATTCCGTGGCTATTCTGTATGTATACTATTAAATATTCTGTGCTGCACGTTTATGCTGATTTGTATGAAGGGTGTCACTCCAAATGCTGATACTGACATAATTCGGCGTAGTGAATGACTTTCCCGCTCTTGTTCCCAGAAATCAGCTCCATCAGCCTCATCCCCATGACCATGGACTGTATCCACGGCCAGAAGATGAACTCCACCATCATCCCGTTCAGATGTAACCGCTGCCACCTCAGCCGCATCATGATCCGCTCCCCCGACCAGAGCATCAGCAACGCTGACACTTCGAAGTACAGGGTCATGTGAGTACAGCAAACACCATGATACAATAATATACTTCGCCAGGTATGACAATCCGGTATTCTGTAGTAGTGTGGGTGTCACCCTAACGTCACTCGCACTGCTGTGCGTTGCAAGTGGTGTATTCAAATAATCCCTGACCCCGATATGTATCCTGTGTGTTTCGTTAAATTATTACGTTCATTTGTTTTTAACTTGTCCTACTTTGTGTGCTTCAAGTAAATGACAATTGTAATACGCAAATAATTCATTTTGCATTTTAACGGCAGAAAATATTTCCTCTTTTTTTGTTTTATTGCAATAAAGTGGCAACTCGACTTTGACGCAAGGGTGACACGTCACCCGGATCGGCACACCTTGTTTTCTTAGACCACGAGCACTTCTTCTGTGCCATGAGCTTGCCATGAGCAAACACCAGGGGCTCTATTCGAAGTGTTACATAGGGAATAGTAGATTGTATGACTAGGGAGCAAAATGGTATATTTTACCGCGGGTGACGGATTGAATCCAGAGCGACGCGAAAGATTCCAGAATAGAATCCCTAGCGTAAGCGAGGGATTCTAGCGTGGAATCTTGAGCTAGCGAAGGATTCAAGCTTTGTCACCCAAGGCATAAATAAGTTTGCTACCGTGTTGTACACTCTGCTTTTCACCCCTCCTATGAGAAAATAATTAGATCAATAGATCATTCGTTCATCATTGTCATTAAATTAAGTAAAACAAAAAATAATACATTTAGAAACAAACAAGGTTAAAAAGAACGTGTGTTTCGCGCGCTTATCATAATTTCATAGGTAGAAGGCGAAAATGACTTCCATATTGAAGAATCTCTAACTACTTCATTGTATTTATATTCTGTCATGCTCGCATGCGTTGCGTTCATAATAATAGGTAAATTTTAACAAATGTGAAAAAAATACATTTTATGACAATTTCGCTCATGTATCAAACAATAGTTATTTGTTATGCAAGGCTGCAAAGTTGTTGTTTGCTGTGAGTGCGTGATTGAGACCCGAGTGAGCGAAGGATTCTAGGGTTGAACCACGAGCGAAGCGAGTGGTTCAAATATAGAATCCTGAGTGTAACGAGGGTTTCAAGGCACGAGACAGCAAACGACTTTGCTGCTGAGCGCAACACAAAATTTTTCACCTCACGCGCGATTTTTCGGGAAGAAGACTTAGTTCGGCGTCACGTACAGTTTGTGCTAACTCTGGAGGAGTTAAATTCGTATCTTCATCGCTAGAATCGCTCATATTTTCTTTATTACTCCGTATAGGTAATCTAAATTACAAAACCAGCAATCTAAAACTTTATTTTTAATTATTTTTTTAATATTTTTTTTTCCGGAGGTTGCGTTCCAATTCACTCCTACTCGTACTTCAAGATTCAATTATTCATTGAATACAGTTAAAATATAGGTACATATATTTAAGTATTTTTGTGATAAAACATAGTGAAATAATGAAATACATCTGAAACGGTGTATTATTAATATAATTTTATTAATGATGATATTAAGTAACTTGAACCTTTATTTTAATAAAACTCTCACGACGAATTGCGTTTCAGAACGTATCGTTGTTTTTTTATTGTGACAGTGGCGTCATGCGTCGTTCGAATTTCAAAAACACTTTCCACGCTAGCGGATAAAAACAACTTTTGCGCTCGGATATCAAGCTGCAAAACGACCACTTTCGAGCCAGTGAGGTGAAAAGATTTTTAATACATTTGCGATAAAATGAAAAAAGGGCAGTGCAATTCATATTACGTACTTACATAATATTCCTTTGGAATTCTCAGAGGTGTTGATCCCAATACATTGCATCACCTAAATCACTTTTTGATTTCATTCATTCTCTACGAAATAATTCATAACACTACATAAGGTACGTTTTATTTTGGAAATTAAGTGTAAAATAATACGGCAAGGAAATGAGCGCTCACGAAATTCGCGGGTTGGAGTTTTTTTTTTAATTCGATCCCACGACGAGTTTGCGAGGAATGCTACGGCATTGGCCTGCACCATTCAGCCAAATTGAAAATAAAAAAATAGAAAATAATTTATCAAAAGCAAGTATATATTTATGAATTTATGGATTTTTAGTATGTGTATTTATGTAAAATGCCGATATATAAAATTCTTATTACGAAAAAGATGCGACTTTTGAATGCAACTTTTTACAGTCTCCGCAGCTCCGTAAACGCACTGCTAAACCGTATTTTGCTCCCTGTTAGCGGGGTAGAAATGAAAAAAATTTTAAAAAAAGCGAAGAGGGAGCAAAATCGCATTTTGCTCCCTCTAAACGGGCAACAAAACACTTCTTTTCGAATAGGAGGGGTGAAAAGGGAGATTCCTAATCGCTGCGCTCACGCGTTACGGCGCTCAAGTTGAACTTTAAGTCTAGCTGCTTAAGGCGCTGACAAAAATGACTTTATTTAAACAGTATGTAAAGGAAAGCTATTTGGTTTTATAAGGCTAATAAAATACTTGAAAAAAATTGTTATTGCGTAAAAAGGATTTCATGAAATTGGCTATGGGTGAAAAATGACAAGGTGATTGATTCTTTTTTTATGGATAGGAATAACCTTCTGTAATAAAGGAAAAAAATCTGAGAATTTTCCGTGGCGTAGATTTTGCTTAAAAAATAAAATTGGTTTTGTGTTATGACGATTTAAAGATTCGTCATAACACAAATCTATTTCTTTTTTTTTACGCGAAATCTACTACACGGAAAATTCTGAGATTTTTTTCTCTTGATACAGAAGGTTATTCGGTCATTCTCCAGAACGATGTTATAATTCTAATTAACGCGTCGCTTTTTTTCCTCTTACTTTTCAATGAGTTTTATCTCAAATATAGTATCTTTTTGATCATTAAAACTTAAATCCTTATTGGGCACATTAAATATATTGACGGTTAATTAGTTAAAAATAATTTAAAATTTCTGTGGCGCGTGAATTAGAAAAACGACGTGTTATTTAGAATATTACACTTTTCCATGACGTGTGAATTATAAAAACGACGTTTTAATTAGAATATGTTATTTTTGCGAGAATATGTTATTTACGGTAAGTAATTATTATTCTGAATTTAAACTATAATATAACTATACATATGACGATATTTTTCCACAAATTCTAATTAACGCGTTGATTTTCGACGCGTTAATTAGACGCGTGAATTAGGGATTCTTGAAAAACACAAAATAACTTTTTAAAGGTACATGTAATAAATCACAGAATCTAGTATCAATTAAATATTGCGACCTTTAATGTATTCTGTAACTCTCATAGCAATAAAGTTGCTGGTTGATTTTTAAAATGTAAGCTTGTTAATTAGAAATTTCTTAAACCAAAACGCGTGAATTAGATACTTACGTGCGTAATCTGCGGCCTGGACACAACTGACACTACCATCCCGCACGGGGCTTTGGGCGCGACTGACTGCTTGACCGAAATGCGGTAGCGAGATCCGTGCCTACATTCCGACCACTGGTGTGGTCAAAAACGATCGCGACGCGTGATTTAGGATACGTTTCGAGACAAAGTAATTATAATTGAATTTTTTGTGGTTTATGACTGTATTGACTAGATTTTTTTTGTACAGTGAAAATATATATTCTTTTGTGAAATAAACTTGTTTTCATCGGGTTTTCTTTATGTATATCATCAGGAAAAATTGGAACGTAAGTAGTTTTGGTAGTGGGACGCGACGTGTTTATTAGGAGAATGGGACTTTTAGATTTTTTTTCCACCCGAAGCCTTTTAACTATCTCTTTGAAAATTCATGTACAGCTCAATACAAATACCTTCTACGATAAAAAAATATAAACCATGATAAAATCTATGATTTTATATGGTTAAAGAGTGAAGACAAGCAAAAATGTACGTCTGGAGAATGACCGTATTATCCATATAGGATATTGCTCATATACAGACAGCGTTTCCGTTCTACGCCGCAATGTAGGAGATTGCCAGTCTACAAAGTACCTTGTTTCTACCCTTATTAGTGAATTTAATGATGAATCTTTTTTTAGTGCTGCCAGGCCCGGAATGCCCGGGAAACAGTGAGTATATGCATATCCATTTATTTCTTGACTTCATTTCTATTTCAGGAAATTACGGAGAAAATCGCAAATATTTCATTACAGTTGAGTGTAATACACTCGAATGGATTATTGTGACAGTATGTTAAAATTATGGTACTATGTCCCAGTATGGGATTGATGGTGAGAACGATACCTGAATCCCATACAATTTTTATATTAACAAATCGAAAAAAAACCTAAAAAGCATGCTTAGAGAATCTATAGCTGATGCTGACACTGTGGGTAAAATATCGTCACACACGTTTTGCTTTATCCGCCGTATACCTACCAAATATTGCTCGTTTATATTATAATATAGGAATTTCATACTTACAATAAAACACGGTTGTCTTGGGGAATCGCAAACCGGGATTCATTTCATGAGCTCGTACTTTAGTTTCCGATGTCATTGAAGGTTTTTTTTAATCCAAGAGGAACTTGGACGAAGGACTCGGACTTATCTACCTACAGTCGGAATTCCGTGACGGAATGTATGTGTGGCAGGTCCATACATTTTGTATCGAGGGTATGCGTTTGGAATTTCCGAATCGGAATTCCGTTGCGGGATTCCGTTACGACCATTACGAATGTATGTGGCAGGCCTTAGTGGTGTGGTGGTGGATTCTTTCCAGTATTGTTATGACGAATGCGTGTCGTAGTTAGAGTTACTTTACTGCCGCTGTGGTTCCAACAAAGCTATCTAGTCGCAGATACGCATTCTCATTACCTGTGCATACCTTACCTTGTAACTTTATATATTTTTTTAGTTTTCATTCTTTTTTATTATCCTTTAGACAGCAAACCCTAGAGCTGGACATAGAGAGTCCAAGACCACAGGATTTCGGAGACTACTTCGCCATCTTCATCAACGGAGACGGCCAGGAGGAAAGAGTCAAGGTCTCGACTGTACGCTGTGAGTTCTTAAGACAATCGACCAACAGTTATTACCAGCCTACTATTACCAGCTACTCATGCAAGACCCTGCAAGTAGGGTCGCCTGTAGCGCCCTTTGACAAACGTTATCCATCTTGAACGACGGTCATTGAACAAACCGCCCGTGAAATTCTCGTTTCTGTGTCAATTAGCGACAAAACAATTAAGAGATTTTTTTTATTTCCAGCGCCAGGTATTTTTTACTAATTAATACTTTTTATACTTTTTTGTCATAATATAGGTAATTGTTTTTCTCTTTCATTATTGTAACCGTCTTTCCGTTTCTTTTTTCAGAAAAGGGTGAGACGGCCTGTTCTTATTTGTAAACCAAAATCCATTTTTTTTCAATATACTAATAGTTATATTATTATACTACATTTTTCTTCTTCCAGATGTGGGTATGTGAATCATTAATTCAGGTCTATATGAAGTAAAAAAATTTTCAATTAACGATATTCATTATTTTCTTGGTTATTTACAGATAATGGTAAGTTTACCAATGGCTGAGGCCATAGATAAATGATACGAGGAGAGTGGTAGAGTCTATACTGTAGTGCGTGCTCCGAAACCCGGGTTAACACTAGATCGACATCTAGCGTCCAGTGGCTGAACCCCGATTACCCGACCGTTTAGCAGTTGCTCCGCTACTTGAAACTAGATGGCGATAGAACTGCACAACGGAACGGTGGCGCTTGACTAAGTTCAATTTGTCAGAAAAGAACTGTCAAGTATTCATATTCATTTAATCCTTTGCAACCATGGTATTTATTAGATGTTACGGAATGTTCCAGTACATTCATGGACCCTACTAGGGTATAGCAAAAATAATAAAAGAAGACATGTGAATTGTGATTTTATCAAGTAAGACTAAGAATAAGAAAAAAATACAAATATGTTTCCCCTTACAAAAAATATTCCATAAATTCTTTTAGCGAGTATGGACTCTTTTCTAAAAGATAATTATTTAGTTTTTTTTTACAAAAGTATTGTAATTTTCTTCATTACTTAAATGCTGAGGAATTTTATTAAAAATTCGAATACACATCGCATGTGGTCCTTTGTTAGTCATGACGTTGATGGCGTAAGTTTCGTGGTTCTGAATAGAGGTATATCATGTATCATGAGTGTCTCTTTCTTTTTATTTTTATTAAACACACTATCAACGGGACTTAATCGCGTAAAAACTATTTATATTTTACCTCGACGTTTCGGCCGCGATGCAACGGCCGTGGTCACGAGAAGACTGAAGTGACGGTATCAGCATATTTTTCTTGTCGCGCGGGTGGTTCGAACTACCCGCACTTGATTTTTATTAATGTCACTCGGAATGTCGACAGGCCGGCACACGGCACTAACAATGTCCGCAGATTTATCCGAAGGGGCATCTCGTCGCTTACACTTGCTGATCTTTTTATTTTGTTTATTACATAGTGATAAAGGTGACACGCGCCGACGCATCGTTGGGCGTCGGGGACCACTATGACAAGACGATGCATTACGAATGCGAGGGCTGCGACCTCACCGACATCTTGTGTAACGGCGAGTCGATCATAGCGGCGGGCCGAGTGTCCATCATAAACGTGTCAAAGATGATCAGCTTTAACTTCCCCAGGTAACTTTTTCTACAGGATAACTACTTACTTTTGCTTTTCGGTGAAGGATAACATCGTGAGGAATATGAGAGGAATAAGAGGCTATAGTCCCCACGCGAGCCGTGGGGACTATAGCCCAAAATCCTCTCGTGATGAGAGGAGGCCTGTGCCCAGCAGTGGGCCGTAAATAGGCTGTTGTAGTAGTAATAGTAACTACTTACTAACCTACCTACCTACCAGCCTAGTTTGTTTTTCTTCATCTTCACTATCCAAAGGGGGTCTGGTAGAGATCGCTCGCTATTAAGCGATAAGACATTACATTCAAAGATGTACAGACATCTCTACCAGACAACCTTTCTATAGTGGAGATGAAGAAAAACAAACTAGGTTGGTAGGCGGTGCTCTGTACTAAGATGTGCAGAAGAAACAAACACAAAAAGTAATAAACATACTTAAATATATTTATACATAAACATACATAAACTTAATTCCATATAAATAGATAACAGCCAAGTAAATTAAAATATAATCCATTATCCAAGAATAGAAAAGCAGTATATGTATATATCAGACAAGTGACGAATAAATGCTCCTTAACCTTTTTCTTAAACACTGAAAGAGATTTGGCTAGTCTACTTGATTTGGCTAGTCCTTACTTTTTCTATTAATGTACGTTATAATTGATTTCTAGATTCGAGGATTCAAACGCGTGTGTGTACATGGGATTTTTCAAGCTTAAAGACAAAGTATTCACAAAGGTCCTTTCTGTAATCGAAAGTAAGTTTGCTCAGGTCCAATAGGGATGACGACAACTTTTTTTTCCTTAGTCTATCAGGAAGATTATTGAAAAGTATTGGACACGTATTTTTTCTTTTTTCACGTAATCAAACCTTACGGGGATATATTGAGTTGAAATGTCGCGTGACGTCACGGTTAGGTACGATTTATACCTAACGGTGACGTAGTTAGCCCCCACTCTCCAATGCGTTTTAACTTAAGTAGTCATTCTTTATTAATTTGATTATTATTATAGCCTATGAAGTGTCCCACTGCTGGGCAAAGGCCTCCCCTCTTTTTCGCCACTCTCCTCTATTCTGTGCAAGCTCTGGCCAATCTGGGTCAAATGCGTCCAAGTTGTCCCGCCATCTCCTTTTGGGTCTGCCTCTTCTTCGGCAGCCATCTCGTGGAACCCACTCTGTGGCTTTTTTGGCCTACTGTTCCAGATGCATCCGCCAGACGTGGCCAGCCCAGTCCCATTTGAGCTTGGCAGTTTTAACGCCCACATCAGCAATTCCCGTTTTTTAGCGCAGCTCGGTGTTTCTGATGCGATCAGTTCTACGAACACCGAGAATGCTGCGCTCCATTGCTCGTTGGCAAACCTTGAGTCGTGACTTTTGAACTTCAGTTAATGACCAAGTTTGGGCGCCATAGGTTAGAATGGGCAGAATACAGTTAATTTGATAAAACAAAAAATACGTGGCTAATATTTTTTTATTACCTGACTGACGGACTAATTAGAATTTCGATTTCTGCACCCTGTCGTCATCCCTATTAAGTAAAATCGAAATCGTTATCTTACAAAATAATATTTTAATATTTTTTTGTTTCTTTACAGATAACTGTAAGTATTTGATAGAATGCAGCAAAAATTGAATACCTAATTCCTATTGAAAATAAATATTTTACTTTAAAAAAAATCTACTTTTTTAGCGCCCGGTAAGTAAAAGGCTCTATTTACCTAAGCTTGTTTTGTTGGTTGAAATTGTTAGTCAGTAGGTAAGTGTAAGGGCCCTCGTCCACGGCGTCTTTTTGTAGCGATGTTTCCGCGCTACTCACATCGCTATCCATTTTTACATCAAAGAGTAAAAAGGGTAGCTATTGAGCAGCGCGGTAGCATCGCTACAAAAAGTCGCCATGGGCGGGGGCATTAGTTGATAAAATTATCTGTGTGAGTCATAATGGTTCCGTTTCTCCTTTCGAGGCGCTGAGCCCTAGAAATGTTATTTACATGCAAATGCTCAGAAAGTCCCCTTTATGTTGGTAAACATTAACGCAGAAAGTTTTACTTTCCTGCACGATTGTGCACACTGTGCGGGAATGAAAATAGGAACTACTTTCCCGCACGCTGTAGTGTGCGGGAAAGTAAAATATCTATAGCGTCGAAACTAAACTGAACAATAAAATTACAAAGTTATTTTTTTATTTTTTGAAACTTTTACTTCTTAAATATATATTTTATGTGTTTCCTCGCATGATGCATTGTAAAACGTTGTATGACACTCGTGCGAATAGGTAATTCCCAACTTGTGTTGGTGTAAAACACTCGCTCCGCTCGTGTTTTAGAACACCTCCACTCGTTGGGAATTACCTACTTTCCGCACTCGTATCTTAAATATCTATTTTCAGCCGTTAATATCACAGAAGTGCCTAAACTGAACCCCCCTATCGAAGGCGAGCAGTTTGAACAAGCTATCAACTTTATATGCGAGGATTGTAACACGTATAAGGTACGTTTTTGCGAGTGTACAGGGCTATATTCGAAGTCTTAAAATAGGGATCCCCTGTTCCCCATGGATCGCTCACGCGTCGCGTGATCTTTAAGGGTGAGTTGATTCAAACCGTCCGTTAAAGTTAACGTTATCGTTAAATAGATAGATAGATAGATAAATCGTTTATTTGCCTGTTACTAATGCACATGTATCTAGTTTTACATAAATGTTACATGCACAACTTAGATTTAAAACAATAACAGAAACAACATCTACAAATACAAGCACATCGTGCGTTGCAACAGCGCAAATGGGCCATGGCTCAGTGTGTAGCTCCGCCCGGGCGAGCGGATCACTGATATTCTGCCACAAACCCCGAGGACCGACGATTTATTCGCTTATAAAATAAAGAAAAAACTTATGTTAAACTTAAGCAAGTAATACCTTGAAAAAACTCATACCTATACTTAACATTGCGAGTGGCTTTATAATGTGTGACAGTGTAATGAATGTGAGTGGATATACTCGTACATGTATGTGATGTGACCTGTGAATGAAGTATATTTGGACTATGTGTTATATATTAATATTATATATCAAAATCCGTTACCAAGTATCCGCGTGGTATTCCAATCATTTGTTTTTGTAAGAGTACATTTCTGAAGTGACTTTTGAATGAATGTTTGGATGTTAATTGTCGCACAGGAGGAGGAATGGCATTTACCGGAAACTGCCGGTAAATGCTATGGTTTTATGGTGGTGACTTCCAAGGGGACAGCGTGAGGGTCTGGCTAAATATTTTACTATGGGATGAAACGACGTTTCTGTGTGGAATGACAGCTCGGCGGCCATATTTAACGACCAGGAGTCCGTCAACTGTGCTTAAATCAACCCAGGCTTAAGCAGCTTGATTTAAAGTTCAACAGTTCTAAAGAGTCCCTAATTTAATGATAATGGTATCTAAGTGGTCACTGCGGCTCATGGAAATAAGAAATCATGAGATTTCGAATGCGTTGCCAACCCAATGCCTCTAGCTCTATGCCGTTCATTTCACCGGCTGCCTCACCCCCTTACCGGAACACAACTGCTATTTGGCGGTAGGCTAGGGAGTAAGACGGTGGTAGCTATCCGGACGGACCTTGCACCAGGTCCTACCAACAGCAAAATGAGAAATTTATAAAGATGAATGTGTGGAGTAGGTACCTCGAATGTGTAAGATAAGGAATGGCATCATGGGGCGATTTCCCAAGCAATAATTTTGATGGCAAACGCTGAAATCGGGGGGTGCAAAAAGTACCTACCTAATAAATACCAACTTTGTTTTTAGTAAGAGGGTTCCTTATTCAAGTTTGTAACGTATTTTTGAACTATTTCAACTATTTATGGTTAATTATTTAAGGCCGTTCTCTGACCCAGCGTCGTCAAATTGCTCATATAAGAAATGTTTAAAAGTTAAAAATATGAAAAAAGAAACGTTATATTTGACTATATCATCCTTACATTGACAGCTTTCGTTACACGTTTCACGAAACTTCGCTCGATACAATTTAATTCCAAATTAACCTCTAACTCGGACCTTTCATCCAACTACTCCAGTTTATTATATCAAACAGTGTAAAACTAAATATACTTAACAGAAATATTATACATTGACAGCTTCATAAATGCCATATTTTTTTGTCGGTATTTTTATAGAAATTAAAACGCGTTAAATACTAATTAAATCGGGCGTTCTGTACGTATTGCTTTCTCTTTCACTCGTTGACAGTGACGGCTGAGCTGGTTATAGTCTAGATAGTATAGAGTCCCAAAGCGAATATGTAGGTATCACTCAAGATATTGTTGAATTAGGATGATTTGTACAGTAAGTAATACACCTATTTTATCCCAAAAATGGCACTGAGGCAGTAATTTCTATGACTGAGGTTAGAATTTTGCTGACCAAAATGAATTAGTACAGTGAATACGTAAATGTCCCAGATCGCAGGTTTCTGTGGCCCGAACCGAAGGTGAGGGCCATAAATATGCGATCTGGGGCTTTACGAATTACCGCCCGTGGTTTGTCAAAAGTTTTACGTCTTGCCTTGGCCAAGAAGTGAGATTTTCTCTCCGCGTAGCGTGCAGAAAATCCCACTTTATGGCCAAGGGTGATGTAAAAGTACCTTACGTACCTATCTGACTGATTTGGTGGCAAGCCCGAGCAATATTACTAAAATACTTATTATGGTAATTGATTGGCCCATGCATTGCACAGGTGTTCGTCAACGGGATCAGTTTGGAGTCAATGAGCCGACGCGCTGGCACCGAAGCTACTAGCAGTATCGGATCGTTCGCTTTCTTTTCGGTGAGCAAACCTTCTAAGCTCACTTGCACCACAGTAGTTATATCTAATAGGTAAGTACTACTACTACGTACTAGTAGCGACACGTACCTCCCCGCACCAACGCCAGGTTACCTCTCCCCGCCCGCGACGAACGTGCTCCGGGGACGTGCACTCAGTCATGATCGTCACTAGGGTGTGCTC
Organism: Aethes cnicana; assembly: GCA_963971205.1. Lineage (NCBI taxonomy): Eukaryota > Metazoa > Arthropoda > Insecta > Lepidoptera > Tortricidae > Aethes > Aethes cnicana. Next base: position 4,686,563 of record OZ020299.1, read on the forward strand.
CCGGGTATTCCCGGCAAATTAGTTTATTTTACGGTACCTGATGAAGTAATTCCCGGGAAAGTACCGGGATTTTTTCCTAGGGTTCATTTTTTTCAAAAATAACATTAAAAACATCCCGAGACTCAGTTAATACACTCTTTTACACGCATTTTAACAATTCAATTCAATATTTCACATTTTCGTGCTTTGCCACTTCACATTGCTCCGTTCAAAATTCAACTCTATTCTAAAGAATAACGTTGATTTATTTGCTGCACGTTTGTTGACGACGAACTCTTTCTTTCATGGGTACATATTGTGTTTTTTTTTTGTTTATTGCGACGTAAAAGGTACATTTTTATGTTGAAAAGATGTTGTGATTATATTTTTTGACAGTCTCTTGGCAGTGCGTTACGAGCAACTTTGAAAGACGACCAATATCCATGAGTGCGGTTTAGCTTGTAAATCCTAAAAGGCCGTTCTCTTCTTCTCATCACCATCTGAACACCATTGATAATCCAAGGAGCAGGAGGATGTCACTCGCAGCGCGTAACAAGTGCTTGACAGCCTCTACCTGCCTTTTATTTCCAGGCAACGACTTCGGTCATCAACATACGTATAACCGAGTTCCGGGATACTTACTTGGGGGTGTATCAGGCCAAGTATTTGGTTGGAGACGAACAAGTCACGAAAACCATCATGGAGTTCAAGTAAGTTAAGCCTCTTTCACAATCACAAAATTGAAATAAATAAATAACACGGCCGAGAAGCGAGTTCAGCTCGCCAGGAAAAGGTTCCGTTCTTCAATATCAATAATACATTACAGACCTAGGGTGGTGAATTCGTAAATGTCCCAGATCGCAGGTTTCTGTGGCCCGAACCGAAGGTGAGGGCCATAAATATGCTATCTGGGGCTTTACGAATTACCGCCCGTGGTTTGTCAAAAGTTTTACGTCTTGCCTAGGCCAAGAAGTGAGATTTTCTCTCCGCGTAGCATAGGCATGGCCACTTTGGGTGATGTAAAATATCATGCACTTCTAATATGTAACCCAATTCGATAAAACGAGGGTTAAAAGGTCGTTTTTCATTTTTATGAAACACCTCTCAGAGGAATGATTATTACTTTAAATAAGTAAAAATTATATAAGAAACCCGTCTAATTTTGTTTCAAGCACTGAAAATGAACTAACTTTTACTTATTGGAATCTAAAGATTGCTTGCAACAGTGGGATAAAGGTTAGGTTTACGCGTTAACTCTGGCCCATTACACTTCGAATAGTAGTTTTATGAAAATTTGACATGACAAACAACATGGCCTACTTAGGTATTATCAATTCAGTATAATCACACACTTATTTCGGCCCCATGCTAATTTGTGTATAAACTATGAATGTGTTCTTCTAAGGTTCACCTTGCTTTTCCCATGGTTAGAACTATGAATTAAAAAAAAAAAAAAAAAAACCGCCTTCAAACTCGGACAGACTGCGATGTCAATGTCAAGTTCACTAATAGGCCCGGTTCCTATATCCACGAAACGCCTCGTTTTGCCTACGGACGGTTGATTTTTGACATTTGTTCCATAGAGAATCTGTCAAATTTTAACCGTCCGTAGGCAAAACGAGGCGTTACGTGTATATAGGAACCGACCCATGATTATCATTTCTTTGGGTCGGTTCACTTGACACCGACTTCGCAGTCTGTCGGAGTTTGAAGGCGGTTTTTATTTTTTTATTTAAATTTTTTTTTCGGCTACAGTTTCCAAACATTACTATAGAAATACATAAATAACTCTGAAGTCTTCGAAATTGACACCAAATCATCTACGTGCTAGCAAATTTTGAGGAGTTCCCTCTTTTTCTCATGGAACCCATCATCAGAAGTGAACCAAAGGGTGCCATCTATTTGGCATAATTCTTTTTGTCCGAAACTGTTTACGCATAACAGGCTTCGCATAATTTATTTACGCCGAATCTTGACTTTGCCGAATTTTTATTAAGCATAATTCTTAATTGGCCGAATGGGTGTTTACCCGAATATTGTGTTGGCATAATGTTGACTTGGCCGAATTTTATTATGCATAATATTGTTTGGCATACTAGTAATTTAGCAGAATTTTGATAGGCCGAAATATTGTCCGAATTTATGTCCGAAACAACAGTTAATGTAGGGAGCGCCAAAGCTCATATAAAATTGCTAGTCCGTAAACTGGAATTCCGAAAATGTATGTCATAAAACGATTTTAGCCAAGTAAATTGTGTATGATATAATTTGTTCAACATACTTATCTTTATTAGATAGAGTTCGGCAGTTCACGGTGTGCGGTAACACCAAAGTTTGGAGCAAAGTCGACTCGCATAGGTTAGGTTAGGTTATTTTTATATAAGTAAACGAAATTATCATTGAGTAAAAATCCCCCCTCTCCCTATTTAGATAATCATCGATGTTATACAGGATGCTCATTTAATTAAATCGGCGAAAATAAAGGTAAATTCGGAATTCGAAAATTATGCGTGAATACTATTCGGCGTAAATAAGTTATGCGTAATAGAATTCGACGAAAAATCGTTATGCGAGATTAGTTTCGGCGTAAACACTATTATGCCTATACTGATTATGCAAACTCGAATTCTGCCAAAAAAAATATGCGTAAACAAGGGGAACCCTGAACCAAATTAATATGGGACCAATTCGTAGATACCACGATTCGATTAAAAAAGAACCATCGAAATCGGTGCACAATTGACGGAGTAATCGTGGAACATACATACAAAAAAAACATACAGACGAATTGAGAACCTCCTTCTTTTTTTTAAGTCTGTTAAAAATGATCTTCATTTTGTAGAGACAATACCACGCAAGATTCGGGTGAGTAACAAAACAATCTACCTATTATACTTACAGTATGTATACATTATATTGTGGCACCAGGGGCTAGGTATATTCAAAGTCTTAAAATAGGGATCTCCCTGTTCCCTATAGAGGCTGACGCGACGCGTGAGCGATCCTTGCTCACGCGTCGCGTGAACTTTAAGCAGCTATTACTTAGATTTAAAGTTCAACTTGACGCGTGAGCGATCCTATAGGGAACAGGGAGATCCCTATTTTAAGACTTCGAATATAGGCCCCTTGGAGACCGCCATTACATGTGACTGCTTACAGTAGACATCAGATATAGTGATCATAAATATGTACACATGCACTCTAAAATCTTGACAGTAAGCGAAATATTTGACAGCTATTTGCGACGTTGCCAAATTTCGGAATAAACCCTCTTATATTCATATTTCATATAGCTGTCAAATGTTTCGCTGTTTTTATTAATTTCTCAATTTTACTGAATTTAAAAAAGTTATCATGCTATGGTTGAATGACGCGTCTCGTTTTATATTTGTTGGTTAGGCATTGAAATGATAAGATTCCATTAAAATGCAGGGAAAATGCGATGGAAAGTTTTCAAAAGATAGTACTTCCATGATCCTTAAAATTTCGTGTTCCTATGATAATTGTTGCAATCCACACTTAATGTTTTATTCAACCATAGAGCGATAATTCATGTTTTCATTCAGTAATATTGGGAAATTAATGAAAACAGCGGTATAAGTGACAGCTATTTGCGATGTTGCCAACTTTCGGAATAAACCCTCTTACTTAAGGTGGAGTCTTGTATGTAATTGCAACTTATCTCAATTTAAATTAACCACTGAGCATTTCGGTGAAGGAAAACATCGTGAGGAAACCTGCACGCATCTGCGAAGTAATTCAAAGATGTGTGTGAAGTCCCCAATCCGTACTGGGCCCGCGTGGGGACTATGGCCTAAACCCTCTAGTAGTAGATTGCAACTATACCTACATAAAATATTAACTCTGTATCTTCACTTCCAAAGAAGAACTGTATTACCTCGTCTATAGTTGTTCAAAAAAGTGTTACTGGAAGGAGCTATTTATTTAGGTACCTATGTTTTATTGTACCAAGACTCCATCTTATTCGTACGTGTACAAAATGCGCTTGTTTGAAAATTTATTTTTACGACTATTAAGGTTTTCTTATATTTTTTATACTTAGGTGACGGATCGGGATCGGACGGTGGTAAGGATTATTTATTTATTACTAGCTTCTGCCCGCGACGTCGTCCGCTTGGAATTCGGTTATCGCGTTCCCGCGGAAACTATGCGTTTTTCCGGGATGGAAAGTAGCCCGGGACCCCAACTATCTCCATGCCAAATTTCATCTTAAGCAGTCCAGTTGTTGAAGCGTGAAAAGGTAACCGACAGACAGAGTTACTTTCGCATTTATAATATTAATTACTAGCTTCGGCCCGCGACTTCGTCCGCGTGGAATTCGGTTATAGCGTTCCCGCGGGAATTGAGCGTTAAACTATAACAAATCATATACGAAAACCTTCCTCTTGAAACACTCAGATTTAAAAAAATCGCATCAAAATCCGTTGCGTAGTTTTAAAGATTTAAGCATACAAACATACAATTTAAGGATATAGGGACAGAGAAAGCGACTTTGTTTTATACTATGTAGTGATAATATGGACTAGCTTTTATTCGCGACTTCGTCCGCGTGGAATTCGGTTATAGCGTTCCCGAGGGAACAACGCGTTCTTCCAGGATAAACACTGACCCCGTGTAGGTATACCAAACTTAATGAGTAGCTTGTGCTGTGTGCTTTCCCCAGGACTCGATTATGCGCGACACTCTTATATAATTACATTTTCTCTGGTACTAACTAGCTGGTACTGAATCTAGCCGGCGCGCAACTCGCGCCCAACTCGCCTTACCGTCATTTGTTTCATCCGGAGATGGAGAGTGCATCATTGGCCCGCGTAGTGGTACACACACATTTACAAGTGTACCGACGTCCTCGCATGCAAACTTTGACATTTCATTCGAATTGTGCTTCGAAATCGTGCTTTTATAGGCCGTGCCCGCCGTGTGGTTTACATTACGTCTTCTATGGTAGTTGAGATCTTCTACTACCTATCTAAAGTGCCGCGTGTTCACGTTTCAAAACGCTTCAATTTTTTTTTTATTATTTAAAAAGCACCACCAACACCCCCAACGCATAGTTGATGGCTGTCTCAGCACGCACACATGTGTTGAGAGTGTTGGTGGTGCTTTTTAAATACATTGAAGTGTTTTGAAATGTGAAGGCGCGGGACTTTAGATAGTAGAAGATATCCTATTAAATATTCTGTGCCTCCATGACTACAGGAAACAATACTAGTAGCGACAGCGAGAGTACCACCGCGGCCGCCACCACCGGGGACGGGGCCACCGGGGACGATGCTACTAACGCCGACGGCGCACCCGACGGAGAAGCAACTACGGAAGCACCCGCCGCAAGGTAAACAACATCTGTTTTCTGTCTGTTTTTTAGAAGCTACTACTACAGCCTATTTGCGTCCCACTGCTGGGCACAGGCCTCCTCTCATCACGAGAGGGTTTGGGCTATAGTCCCCACGCGGGCCCAATGCGGATTGGCAACTCCACACACATCTTTGAATTACTTCGCAGATGCGTGCAGGTTTCCTCACGATGTTTTCCTTCACCGAAAAGCTCTGTGGTAAATTCAAATTTAAATTTCGCACATCAAGTAAACTTAGAGGTGCGAGCCGGAATCGAACCACCGACCTTCTGCTTGAGTTTGTTGCGGCGCTTCTTCTCAAGCAATGGGTCTAGGAAGCGCTAGTAAATTCTTTTCTGACGTGTAAAAGTGCCCCTATGTGGCCAATTTGCTGAATAAATGATTGAATTGAATTTTTTGAATTTTGGAGGCGGTAGGTCGAACCACTGGGCCACCACGGCTTTTTTAGAAGCTGCCAGAAGGTAAACAACTACAGAAGTACCCGCCGCAAGTACTATACCGGAAGGCATGAGACTCACAAAGGCGCTAGCCGTAACGAAATCCCTACCGTTGACGTTGACGAACATACGACGTCATAAAACGATGTAAAAATTAATTGGGATTACGCTTGAATTTGGCTAAGCATTGCTCGGAAGTTGTTTCACGAAGTCGTTTTTGATCGGCTGTCAGCAAACGCGGCACCCATCTTGCGGAAAGCTTTTTCATATTCAAAATATTAGGTATGCAAGATATGAAAAACTCGTTCAGATGAAATGTGTACAGTCTCAGCTATCTCACGAATCTTAACTCGACGGTCATCCAAAACAATATCGTGAACTTTATTCACGACATCATCAGTGGTAACTTCAATTGGCCTACCAGAGCGTTCTGCGTCATTGGTAGTGGCACGCCCAGAACGAAATTCTGTAAACCACTTATGTACCATTCCATGAGAAGGAGCAGATTCCCCATAATATTTTTTTAAACAGTTTTCAGTCTCTTTAATAGTTTTTCCACGTAAAAAGTAATGTTTAATTAACACACGAAATTCGCTTTTCTCCATTTTCCAACAATTTTCCGACCGTATTCGACATATGCCTCAATAACTTTTTTATTTTCCCACCTTTAAAAAAAAAAAACTGCCAGTTACCAAGGAGATCAGAATTGTAATTAAAAAGTTTATATGTTAAAATGGTTTTTGTTTTACTTAAAGTCACTGACTTATCAAACCGCCCTCGTATTTATTACCTCCATAGCTGGCGTACTGTGCTAGTGGTGCGCGTGCGCGACGCTCGATGACGCTAGTGATGCACCACATCTCCATTGGAACTACTAGATTAAAACTAAACCTTTTTTTTATGTTTATTGTTTATTGTATATTACTCGCTATCCTTCTTCTTTTACAGGAGAATGCAAAAAACGGAGGGTCCAGCGATTTCGCCCGCTGCGCCGGCAGTCGCAACTACTCAGCAGATATCTCCAGCTGCCGACACAGCTACTAAAACGGCTGACACGACTTAGGAGACTATTAAACAATGGCAAAATCTCCCTCTTTTATTTCGAATAGTCCTTTAACACGCTGACAAGAGCTAATGACCTTGAGCAATCGAGGCAGGCAACTGTCTCAGCGGACAATGTATGTTTGCATTGGAGGGAGCGAGAAGCACGCCCGGGGTATGTGGGCGACGTACGTAAAAAAAACCCACATTGCATTGCATTGCAGCAAATTTTTTGGTATTATTATGACGGAATAGTGTATTTAATGAAAGAAATCTGCGTTGGTAAAATAAACTTATAGAACCGTTTTAAAAGGATTAGAAGACGATTTCACGATTTATTTTCATCAAACCGATTTCATGAAATCCTTTTTACGAAATAGCAAGCTACTACTGTTTAAATAAAGTCAATTTAGGTCTTAATTGTCAGCGCCTTAACACGATCACTATCCAGTGCCCCGATGATGGGTCAAATCGACTACCTACAACTACCTCATCATCATTTCAAACGAAAGACGGCTGGATATAGGCCTCCCCCAAAGCGCGCCACACTGACCGGTCTTGTGCCACTCGCATCCATCGCGTTCCCGCGACATTTACAAGGTCGTCACTCCATCTTGTTGAAGGCACCGACTGCTCGTCTCCCGGACTCCAATCGAGAACTTTCGGGCATCAGTCCTGCGAGCAATGTGCCCCGCCCACTGCCACTTTAGGTTCGCAATACTTCGGGCTATGTTGGTGACCCTAGTTCTGCTGCGGATATCATCATTTCTGATTCTATCACGCAGAGAAACCCGAAGCATATCCCCTCTCTAACCCTCTCCTTTGCCCTGTGAGTGCTGAGCCTTCTTATTATGAGGCCCAACGTTAAGGCGCCCAGCCCACATTTACTGTTTCTGATTGATGACAGTGAAAAAAAATCAGATTTCGTTCGGACCTCACACGACTATCGAACACTACTACTACTACTACAGCCTATTTGCGTCTTACTGCTGGGCACAGGCCTCCTCTCATTACGAGAGGGTTTGGGCTATAGTTCCCACGCACCACACATTTCTTTTTTTGCATTTTTTATGTTAAGTATATAAACACAACAAATTGCTAAATTTGCTATATTTTATATAAATCTCCGAATATAACATTTATTTAAACTGAACAGAGACAAACAGTTTCCGCAATCCGCAAACGGCGATGTATAAAATATTTTTCCGAAACACGTCAAACTATGCTCAGGTTTGCACCAGTCGGATGTTAGATGGTAATTGAAGGAAGCGGGGACGCGAGGTAGGGCTAGTCTAGGTAAAATGATAACAAAATGCGAGACTGTTCAAGTACGCCGAAGAAATGAGGTGTTTTAGGGTTAGGACAAAATTGATTTTACAATAACTTTTGACCAGACAATTACAAAAAATATTCTAGATGAGTTTTGTATGATTAAACATTTCTTAATACAGGAAACACAATTGGAGACGTCAAATTCGGAATAAAGATTAAAATTATAATTGTTTTTCAAAAATAACACTGTGGTGGACGCGCCAATGAGCTTAGATTTTTATTTTAAAGTTTTAAATTTTAAAATTCAATTTTTTTTTTATAACTTCTGAATTATTATTAATTGCCTTTTTTGATGGCAATGTTGCTTCCCAGTAAGATCTTTACCCAAAAAAAGCCTGACCCTTATAGTTTAATTTTCATGAAGTTAACATGGGTGGACAAGTGCAAAACATGAAATCTGATATTCACCCGCGAACGAAAAGACATTTCCAATGTCTAAAAACTTGTTAATTTATGTATAGCAATTTGATTATAGTGATTAATTATTCTACGGTCTTTGGTGAAAATCAATCACAGTAGGTATTAACTTGGCTATTAACGTATCGATAATTTAGTCATGTTTCGAATTAACGACAATTTTCAGGTATGGGGCGCAAAAAAGTCCAACACCGACTTAGAAAATCAAATACATATCCATACTAATATTATAAATGTGAAGGTGTGTTTGTTTGTCCTTCCTTCACGTCGAAATGACTAGACCGATTTGAATGCAATTTCGTATGGGAATAGTTCAAGACCCTGTACTTAAAGTAGGAAACTTGTTATCCCGATATTCTCAAACAGCGAGGAAATACGTAAGGTCAGTCGGGGCAAGTGCGCCAGGATGGGGTAAGTGCGCCTAACATAAATATATCGAAACCTAGAAATACTACTCAACTAGTAGTTGGCTGTTTACAAGGCATGATAGGGGCGAAATAAATTTAGGCGCACTTACCCAACATCAGTATTTACTACTTCCATGATCGTGGATGATTTGGCCATGGAATTCTCTACAGACGTGTCTCAAATAGCAAGCGAATTAAAAAAAACACACGACAATAATGTTTTAGCTGGCCAAGGCCGGCAATGGACAGCCTCGCGTCTTCTTTTTAGGGTTCCGAAGTCCACAAGGAACCCTTATAGTTTCGCCATGTCCGTCCGTCCGTCTGTCCGCACTATTGCTCGGAGATGCTTAGGTCTAGAGAGCTGTAATTTGGCATGAATATGCATATTAGTTACGCTGACAAAGTGGTACAATAAAATTTTGAAATATATTTTTTTATAGGGTACCTCCCCTACTCGTAAAGTGGGGATGTAATTTTTTTTTCTTGCGTACCCAATGGTGCGGCATATCGTTGAATAGGTCTTAAAAAAATATTGTGGGTTTGTTAAAACCATTTTTTGATTAAATGATACGTTTGTGAAATATTAAGCTTTAAAGTGCTATTTTTTGTTAGAGTCACGTGCCCCCCCCCCCCTGCCAGCTAAATGGTGGTATTTGGATGGCTGAAAAAAATCACGGTTGTGGCATATATAACGTAGTTGAAAGGAAAACTATCAGAGCTAAGTAGGCGGTACAAACTTACGAGTAATAGTCGACCAACTTATAATGATGATTTTTCTCGAGCGGCAGGGGCGTCGGGCGGGCACGTCTAGGCTAGCTAGATGTTAATAAGTCTTAGAAAGGTACTGTGGGCATCCTCAACTTCGGAACCCTATAATTTGCGCGTGGCCCGACACGCACTTGGCCGGTTTTTTTTAAAGTAACACGGACATTTCCGAGCATGTTTGAGAAAAAGCATTATCTCTCGTACTAATAGAATGGCAATGCGCTACTTGGCGGCCTCTGCAATAATGTACTGTTCCATAAAAAATACAAATATTTTACAATATATCTGCCCCCTCCCACACTAGGCATAGGCGGTCCCGTGGGAGCGATTTAAATTCTAACTCTACGCGAACGAAGTCACGGGCAAATGCCAGTATTCCAATAAGCCTTTTTTGCTTACCATATCGAATTAAACATTTTCAATCAGGTGCGTCAAGTAAGAAATCAAAAGGAAATTAAAAAGCACAATCAAACAGGAGGCCGCTTTGAAACCAAACCTTACACCATTATTTTCCCCGTTCGCTTATTGTCAATGTTGCTATGTTAGTGTTGTTCTTCCTGTGTAAGTACAAAATCGATTAGCTATTATAAATATTGTGGTTTTGAGAGCTGCAATGAAGACGTCGCAAATTTTTGCATAGCCTTAGACGATTATTTATATTTTGAATTTTTAAATTTTTTACAAGAACTGAATCGTCAAAAAACCACGACCACTTATAAAACCACTTTTTTTAGGTTGCCCTTGAAGAATGATCAAATAAATAATGTATTATTTGTTTCCTAGGTATCAGAGCCATAAGTGCTCAAAACAACAACGATCCTATAAAGGAAAGGGTTTCAGGTTACCTTCCTTATGAAATACCAGCCCCACCTCACGCCGTTCAGCATGCACTACCAAATTACATGAACTTACTACCACATTACAAGGATATTATGCATAGTAATAACAGATATTTCAACATAGAGCACGACGAGCACGGACCGGCAGCCAATTTTCCAGAAAAGTTGATTAAAGACGGAGACTTTCAAATGGGCTTCGACGATAAAGCATCAACTTTGATCAAAAAACTGACTAACGTCCTACAAAGACTCAACAGGAATCTAGTGAAACACATGAAAATAACACAAAGCAGTAAACTTAATAACGCGTATTTGGTTAAACTACCGGTTTACGCGAGAGACAAGCACGCAAGAAGCAAAAGGGATACAGATGTTGTTGATAAAAATTCAACAACGGTTACTGAAAAGTTTGCTGAAAAAAATGCAACTGTAGAAAACAAGACAAGTGAAGATGCAGCTAATAGCACCGACGTGATACCTGCTTCGATTGATTGTAATCAAACACTGCATACTAGGAGAACTTTCAGTGAAGACTTAGAAGTGTCCAACGCAGTAAAATCGAGGCTTCTGTCTTATATACAAGAGTATTTCCGTGATGTTGAAAAGAAAATCGCTACGTTACGGAACGTGAAAAAGGCTTTTGCCGATGACAACGAATATAACATAGGCTACATGATAGCTAACATCGATATGTTGGAGATAAATTTAAAGAATCTGAAAACCGAAATGGAGAGGAATCGCCAAGAATTGGGAGAGAAGCATATACTTGATATGTTTGATAAAGTTAAAGTATCTAATAACTTGGTTACAAGCTTATTGGTCGCCTTGAAGAATATTCTGGAGAGGCGAGGGAAATCGCAGGAGACGCAGAAGTATTATCCGGGAAATACAAATTACGTATAAATTAATAATAATAATACCGCATCAGTGTAATAATAGATACCTACAGGAATAACCATGAACCATGGAATAAGTCAAAAAGTGGAACTACCACTGTCCCAAAATATGTGCCAGGTGCGCGGGGGCAAAAAAGGCTTGTATATCTCTTTCTCTAACCTCATAACGAATTATAAAGACAAACGAAGCCCCGGGTGAAATTTTCGGCACGTTTTTGAGTTGTGAACGAAAACGACCTTCGGACTCACATCCTTAAAGCTCAATTTTTATCGTTTCGAAATTGACACTACTCGCTCCAGATCTACTCCTGTACTTACGATCTCCATGGAATTAACTTCACAATCATTGAATATGATTAAATATGATTGCAAAAACTGGAACCAATTATAATTTATTTTATTAAAAGCTCTAAATTTTAAAGAATTTAATAGATAAATAATAATGATGACTATGTAACCATATTGTTTTGAAAAATAAAACTACATTTCCGACTACACTTTTATTTAATTTGAAACTATAACATCAGTCTAAAATAAAACAATAAAAATAATATTAAGTAATAAGTACTTATTTCTAAAATTTTGATAACATCCGACCACGTACTATTATTAGGTTATATCAAATATACTTGTCTTCCATCTGTTCACTGCTTTTTTTATAATAAGAGTCCGCGGTCAGAGAATTTACTTAAAACATCTTGAGCCTCTTTACAACAGTCTTATCTTAAAAATATTACTTAAGAGGGTTTATCCCGAAAGTTGGCAACGTTGCATATAGCTCTCAAATGTTTCGCTGTTTTTATTAATTTCTCAATATTACTGAATTAAAAAAGAAGTTATCATTCTATGGTTGAATGACGCGTCTCGTTTTATATTTGTTGGTTAGGCATTCAAATAATAAAATTACATTAAAATGCATGGAAAATGCAATGGAAAGTTTTCAAAAGATAGTACTTCCATAATCCTAAAATTTTCGTGTTCCTGTGATAATTGTTGCAATCTATACTTAATGTTTTATTCAACCATAGAGCGATAATTTATGTTTTCATTCAGTAATATTCAGAAATTAATGAAAATAGCGAAATATTTGACAGCTATTTGCGACGTTGCCAACTTTCGGTGTAAACCCTCTCAATTATAAAACTCAAATAACATAAATGCTTTATACCCCCGTAGGTAGGTACTTCGTGTTCCGTCAAATGTTAAACATAAGTAATTAACAAATACCTTTCTAAAATTACTTGAGCACGTAACTTATACTACACGACTTCGACTTCGTCCGTGTGGAATTGGTAAATAGCGTTCCCGCGGGAACTATGCGTTTTTCCGGGATAAAAAGTAGCCTATATTGTATTTAAAAAGCACCACCAACACTCTTAACGCATGTTTGACGGCTGTCTCAACACGCACACATGCGTTGAGTGGTAGTGCTTTTTAAACTATTTCCAAATCATAGACATAAATAATACTTCGTATGGACCCGGCCTAACGTAGATACATGTCATGTTTCCCCACTTCACTGGTGTCCAATCCAAAGTTAAACTTATATCGTGACACTAAAGCTGGGTCACATTTTTTCAACAACGAGACAACTTTTTAGATACTGAGAAACAGTTTCGAAAAAAGTTTTTTTAAAAACGCTTATTGTCACGCGCGCTCGGTGACAGAACCTTTGATTGGACACCGTGGAAGTGGGGACATATTACGTGTACGTTAGACCGGGTCTATATTATTTACGTCTATGTTCCAAATACATTGAAGCGTTATTATTACATTATCCGTACTGGGAGCGTTTTGAACTTTTGACGTTGCATAGTGAAACTACATCTTAAGAACTTTTCACTTTTACAATTTTTAATAGTGGTAATGGATATAAATAAATTGCATAGGTAGATTATGCTTTGGAAATATGTACTTTTTAAAAGGTAACATGATCCTATTCCTATCATTTATAACACTTTTGTACGTAAGTAAATTAAATTTATATTATACTCTATTGGAAATTTGCGTTTTTCTCATTGGCTGTAGGATACTGTCAAGCACAACAGTAGCTGGATTTGCTTTGCTACACCTGTAAAATAGAAATGAAATAACTCGATTTTTTAAAAAATAATATGACCCGACTGCAAACAAACTTTTGATGTCACATTATATGTTTTTGTGATCCGTTTATTTTGATACCCGACGCGATAGGCTTTGACATTTTTTTTTGTAAACGTTTAAAATGCCTCCAAAAGTCAGCCACCAACTGCCCTGCACTACCCAGTGTCACTCTCACAATTAACGACAAGCCATCAAGCCACTGAAGCTGGAGAGCGTGCTAAAGAAATATACATACATACATACTTACACACATACACTCGAAAAACATAACCCTCCTTCTAGCGCAGTCGGGTAATAAAAGCGTGAGTATTTTTTTTGTGGTGCTTGTTAGGTCTGCGAATTGATTAGTCAATTTAACGATAAAACCCTTCCATTACTGACTGAGTGATTGATTTTCATTCATAAGTAAACACAGAGGCGCGAGCCGGATTCGAACCCCCGATCCACTGCATGCGAGGCGGAGGTCGAACCATTAGGCCTTTGAACTTAGGTAAATAAAATTGCGATTACTTTTCTTTCCGATATCCGATTTTAATCAAACATAAGTAGCTTATAAGTAGCTCCGCATGATGCTTTTTTAACCGACTTCAAAAAAAGGAGGAGGTTCTCAATTCGTCGGAATCTTTTTTTTTTTTTTTTTTTTTTTTTTATTTTTTTTTATGTATGTTCACCAAAAATAAATAGTAAACGTGAACCGATTTCGATGATTCTTTTTTTGTTCGAAAGGTGGTACTTCCAAGTTGGTCCCATATTAATTTGGTTCAGTTCTGATGATGGGATCCATGAGAAAATGAGGGAACTCCTCGAAATTTGCTAGCACGTAGATGATTTTGGTGTCAATTTCGAGGACTTCAGAGTTACTTATGTACTTCTATAGTAATGTTTGGAAACTGTAGCCGAAAAAAAATTTTTAAATAAAAAAATAAAAACCGCCTTCAAACTCCGACAGACTGCGAAGTCGGTGTCAAGTGAACCGACCCAAAGAAATGATAATCATATAGTGAACTTGACATTGACTTCGCAGTCTGTCGGAGTTTGAAGGCGGTTTTTATTTTTTTATTTATTTTAAACTGCATTCAATTCGGTTCAGTAGTTCCGGAGATTAACCGGAGAAAGAGACCAAAAATACCCTTTTACTATAGTATAGAAGAAGATAGCTGATGAAACCTACCTTGGAAACATGCCGTTGCACCGCAGTTCAGTCCAACCCGTCAGGGCCTCATACACCATCGTGTCTAAAGCCTTGTCAGCAGGCAGTTCGCCGGTCAGCATTCGGAGGGCAATGCTGTAACAAAAACACACTCACATACACTTTCTTAAAGGCCGGCAACGAACTAAAGCTACCCGTCGATTCAAATTCACGAAGTGATCCTATAGAGAACGGAAGAGGAATTTCACTATCCCTTTTCGGATAAACCTGTATGAGCGAGATGCAGGGATGGATAAAGTGCGTTTCCTGGAATTGCATTGTAAGAATGATTTGCTCTGTCGCAAAAATTGGGATACTAATAAATAAAATTCCTGGAACATTTCACACAAATTGACCTAGTCCCAAACTAAGCAAAGCTTGTATACTGTGGGTGCTATAGACAACGATATAATTAACTAGGTACTTACATAGAGAAACACATACATATATAAATACTATTACATCCATAACTAGAGTACCGTTGTGTGTTAAGGCAGCCGGCGAAATTTCTGGCACAGAGGCATTCCATCTTAGGCCTCAGGGTAGGCAACGCATTCGAGATCTTATGGTTTCTTAATAAATATTTGGATTTTGGTGTCAATGTTCATGGGCCGCAGTGACCAGTTACCTCAGGTGGGCTGTGCACTAGTTTGCCTATACCAATAACATAAAAAAGGTAATGTTCCTTACCCATTGATTCTCGCCATTGTGGCTAAAGGCGCGTTCAGCTTGGCTGTAGCCACCAAGTTCCGGCAGTACAGCAGCCATACACAGTCCAGCTCGGTGTAGGAACCTAGCGTCTGGGATGCCTGCGGAAAACACATTTATAATTTTAGTCCATTTGTATTCTTGAAGTTAAGTTTATACAGCCAGAGACAAGGTAAAACTAATAGGTATAATAGACTGGCAATCTCCGTTGCGTTACGTCGGTACAGCTTGTGAGCAATATCCAGGGGTGCCTCTAATTTTTACCCGAATCATAACCCTTATGTACTATTTCGTTCTAATTCAAATTCAAATTCAATCACTTATTCAGCAAATTGGTTACATAGGGGCACTTTTACACGTCAGAAAAATAATTTACCAGTATCGTAATATCGATAACGTTTCCGACATTCGGGGTTTATAGTTTGTTTTTCAATATTTTACTTGTTATATAGCCTACCTCTTGGAGGTAGTAACTGATAACTGGAACTACCTCTGTGACCAAATTTTGTGCCAGTTGCGCGGGGGCGAGGTGCGTAAAAAGCTTGTAGGTACTTAGCTCTATAACGAGATATAAAGACAAAAGCTTCGGGCGATAGTTTATATTTTATACACATCTCTGCCCTTGACTGTACTTATTGCCTCATGGACGTATGTACCTGTTGACTGCTGAGATGGTTCAACGCATGTGTGTTGCCATCTGTGTCTCGCGATAACTGCTGCTGTAGGCTGGAACTGTCACGGTTTGACATCTGACTGAGCGCAGCTCTGCAAAAGACAGACATTTTCCTTTTATTCCATTGACCTATAATAAGTAATAACATATGGACGAACAGTGCCTAACAGAATATGTCAAAATATATGGAGTAAACTGACATTAGAAAATACGTTCCAATATGCCAATAACGCCTCTTTGTAACGAAGGCCAAACGGGTGCACGAGCTGTGCGGGCATCCGTTTTGACGGGGGCATTTTTCTCCGGCTGATTGTGAATCCTTACTTATCAATGTTATATTCTAAATTTTTAATTCATAAACATTACAAACATAAAAATTAGAACTCGATTTTTGAAAAAAATAATATACCCGACTGCAAACAAACTTTTGATGTCACATTATATATATTTGTAATCCGTTCATTAAACCTTATTTTGATACCCCACTTGACAAATTTTTTTGGTCACGTTTAAAATGCCTCCAAAAGTCAGCCAAAAGTTTTTGCATTTTTGATATACCCAGTGTCACTCTCACAATTAAGACGAATCCAACGACACCTCACATGCTAAAATCCATCCAGCCATTTAGGCTACAGAGCGTGCCAAAGAAATATACATACATACGCTCGAATAACCCTCCTTCTAGCGCAGTCGGGTCAAAACATAACCCTCCTTCTAGCGCAGTCGGGTAATAACAAGAAATAAATGATAATTATCTTTTTCCTCTCGCATTTTTTGAGAAAGCACCACACCTTAAAAACATTATGTAGAACACTATGTCTGACTGCCGCGCGGTTATCGGCGCGCTATAGTAGATTGTGTGACTAGGGAGCAAAATAGTATATTTTACCGCGGGTGACGGATTGAATCCAGAGCGATGCGAAAGATTCCAGAATAGAATCCAGAGCGGAGCGAGGGATTCTAACGTGGAATCTTGAGCTAGCAAGGGATTCAAGCTATGTCACCCAAGGTTTAAATAATTTTGCTATCGTGTTGCACACTCTGCTTTTCACTCCTCCTATGAGAAAACCAGTAGCAGGAAGGAACAAAATTGTACTTTGCTCTCTTGGGAACAAAAACTTATTTAGCTCCCTGTTTGCAGGGCAAAAATGGAGAGGGAGCAAAATCGCATTTTGCTCCCTCTAAACAGGGAACAAAGTACCTACTCATTTTCGAATTGGAGGAGTGAAAAGTACGATTTTATTGTTGGCTGGCAGTGAAGTGAAAATTTTCGTTTTCACCGAGCACCGAAGTATTTCGCGTCTCGTGCTTGGATTGGATTGTAAAACTTCGATATGTTCAAGTGTCTTCTCTGGTGGAGTAGTTGAGTCTGTAATTTTGAATCTCCATTACCATACTTACTTGGTACTCTTGTAAGCCCTTCCGAGGTGAATGGCCGCGCGAGCTGTGCTCATTCCAATTTCGAGCACATTCTCTAGAAGATTCTTCCCGATGTCGAATTCTTCTAAATTCTCTTGGCGGATGTTTTGACGTTTTCTGTAAAGGAATATGTTTATGATTTCAGTTTCTGTTTCTGTTTCTGTGTGAGGCCGGCCCTAGACGATTAATTAATTGCACAATATGTCGAATTGTGCAATGTTATAGACCGTTTAGGGTTAGTATTGCACAATATTCTCGAGGGCAGAGGCAGACGCATCAATGTTATTGCGCAATTTTATTGTAGGTCTAGGGCCGGCCTGAAACCTTTTTTTTTAAGAGCAAGCTAGCACGCGTGGAGGCCATCAGTTGTCTCTCTAGGGTCCTTCCGTGGTACAGGTTTACACAACTTAGAAGGCGCCTAGATTAAGCATTAATAGACTCTACGTCAACGGCTTTAGTGCTTCGCCGCACGTCTTCTAAGTTGTGCCGTCCTATTCCTATACAACCATATTACCTGCCGCTAAACAACGGCTTTTTTGGTTAGTGCTTGATTTAGTCGTAGATATTGTTGGCAATAATCACAACATCCATGTTAGTATCACTTTATTTTGAATGGCAACACTCTTGCCCCAGTTATTGCTGACAAAGTCTAAGCTGCCACTTACATGTCAATTGGCTGTATAATATGTTCCTACTGTTTTGGGGGAAGTATCCGGTTGGAAGGACCATTTTGTTCGTAGAACAATTACTTTAATCTATTATACTGCACTGGACTCAAACTCTTGTAATAAATGAAAAAAATATATAAAATTAACGAAATAAATCAAACTCGTAGATCGACATTGACATGTAAGTGATATAGCTTCAACATTGCCAGCAATAATAGGGGCAAAAGTCTTGCCAGTAAAAATAAAATAATTCTAACATGGATGTTGTAATTATTACCAACAGATATATTACTTAGAGAGTCTTACGAAAATGCTGCGGTATTGTAAATCTCGTTCTGTTTCGACTCCACTTTGCTCGGGTCCAGGAATAATGCGTTGAAGGCGAATACGTCTGGATCCTTCAGCATTTTATTGCGGACACCTTCCTGCAATTAAATTAAAATTACTTACCTATACCATTGAACCCCGATTACCCGACCGTTTAGCAGTTTTGATGGCGAGCCGAACGCAAAGCACGTGGGGACTATAGCCCAAGCCCTCTCATGATGAAAGGAGGCCTGTGCCCAGCAGTGGGACGCAAATAGGCTGTAGTAGTAGTAGTATAATTTGAACATACCTGATTCTCCCACGCCATCAGTTGAATGTTATGTAGCAGCATTACATCCAACGTCAGTATCCCAAAAGACAACAAATCAGAGCTGTTGCTCAAAATAATTTTCCTGCTATGATTCGTGCTAGTATAATTCTCACCAAAATATATGTCCTTCAGTTTGTTCATCACGATGCTAACGTTCCCTTCAATCAAACTGTCATTCAATGCTTTCAAAAGTTGACCAAAATCATTGCTCGTTTTGATCTTCTTTGAACTGTTACCAGGTAATTCGAAGTCGGGATCAGACATGATCCAATCATGTAGTTCTTGCACCTTTTCTATCAGATAACTGGTCATCGTATTGCTTTGCATGTAATCATCATAAAGGTTATCATCATTGTAATATTCCTCATAGTCATGATCATTCTTCTTCAAAATTGCTACGTAACCATCAGGTAGTTTTATATCTGATTTCTTATTAATAAAAACATCGGGCAAAGTCGGTTTGAAATCAGGTACCTTCTTGTCTGTAGTACCATCATCTGTTTCAGGGAACTTGGCATGATCTTTCTTCTCTATTTTTCTCTCATGATGATGAGTCGCATCATGCATCGGATGCACCTGCGGCTTGGCTAGCAAGTTAAAGTCTTTCTTGTCTCTCTTACCTACTATGTTCTTGAATATAGATAGTTTCTCTAATATGGGGAACTGGATGTCGTTGTCTAGTTCTTCGGAACTTGTCTCTGTAGTTGGTTCTTCTGTGGCCGTTGGTTTGTGCGGTTGAGGAATTGGTGCCGAGTAAACAGGCTCCTGAAAAGTGATCCTTTTGTTGCAGCAAAATAACGACTTGTGTACGTGTGTGGTAGGGTGGTGTGCAAGGTCCGTTCGGATAGCTACCACCGTTTTATCCGCTAACCTGCCGAGCAGTGCTCGCACTGTTGTGTTCAGTAGGGGGTGAGTAAGGCTTCTGATGTATTATCTACTTGCATGGAGGCATTCTATCTTAAGTCGGTAGGCAACGCATTCGAGGACTTTATGGTTTCTTAATAAGATATCATAAGATTTCGATTCCCGGGCATACTGTAAAGATAGTAAAGGAACGCGTGGGTATTAGCGATGAGCGATGAGCTGACAACCTGTCACTACATTAAGAAGAAGGGGAAGTGGTCTTCTCGTGACCACGGCCGCTGCATCCCGGCCGAAACGTCGAGGTAAAATATAAATAGTTTTTACGCGATTAAGTCACGTTGGTAGTGTGTTTAATATGAGTGTGTATCGCGAAAGTTTCAGACAATGTATTGTAAACCGTTACGGGCCGGAAACTGTCACTACATGTATGCCAATGTTGATGATTTCATTACCCTCGAAACTTCGTCAAAGGTGGCGTGATGTAACGTTGAAGGTCACTAACGCTCTGCCTACCCCGCACAAGGGCGGATCTAGCTTTCGACTCACGTCATACAACCCCCCCCCCCCCTTTTTCGCGTCAGGGGTTAAAAACTCATAATAGCAGTAGACCAAGTCCTGCCGAGGGGGAGGTCATGACCCCCATAACCCCCGCCCTGGATCCGCCCTTGACCCCGCAAGGGAGTATATAGGCGTGATTATATGTATGTTTGTGTGTGTTGCGTACTCTGACTTACCGGTGTCTCATAGTCTTGTTGCTGGTAGCCCCATCGGGTGACCACGACAGTGGCCAGCACTAAGGCAGCACAAACGGCGAAACAGGACGCGCTGGTTATTACCCACACTTTCAGTGGTACCTGGAATAAGTACGATTTTATTTATTACTAAGTAGCTTCTGGACACGACTTCGCCCGGTCCTGCGGTTGAAGTGTGAAGAGGTAACAGACGACAGACACCTACTACTTTCGCATTTATAATATTACTATGGATTTACCGAGGTCTTGGTGGGCAGAGCGGGGACGGGGCGCGGCGGCAGCGGGCGGCGCGCGCGCTCGGCGCTCGGGTAGCCCCGCCCGGCGCTCGGGCAGCCCCGGCCGTCGCTCGGGCAGCTTCGGCTATAACTCGGTGGTGGTCGTGGCGCGACTCGCGCAAGAGACGCCGACGCCGGCCGCTTCTCGTATTCGTAGTGAAACATGGTAACTAAAAGAAAATAATTAAGAAATTAATTAATATTGAACGCTGAAAAGATTATTCAGAAAAGAACAAGTTAAAAAATTAACAATAAATTACAAATAGCATTTAAATTTACAGAAATGAAAAAAAATAAAGCTAAACAACCTAAAAACCTAAATTAGGGCCTCCCGGAAGGGTTCCCATCACGCAGGCAGCATTCCCTCGCTGTATGGCAATAGCCAGTCTTTGCGCGAGAAAGCTGCCGGCGCGAGGGTCTCCCGTTGCCTCCCTAGTTCTTTGTGGAGCCCCCGCGCCCCTTTACCCCATGACTCCAGAGTCTCCACCCAGCCTCCACTCCAGGCGCTCTGGGGTGTCGGCCGCCGCTCCGGCTCGACGGCTGGTCGAGGTGAGATACGACGTCGCCATTGTGCCGGCGCACGTGGCGTCCCACACCAGCGCGCGGCCCATCCGCCAGGGTATCAAAGAATTAAATATTAACCAAGCGCAGGAAATACGCAGGCATCAGTTCGGACTACGTCTTCGAACCACTGGCATTCGAAACCATGGGACCCTGGGAACCGAGCACTTTGAGTTTTTTCAAAAGTCTTTCGAAAAAAGTCATTGAAGCTTCGGGTGACCAGAGGGCTGGCTTCTACTTATGCCAAAGAATTAGCATTGGCATCCAGCATTGCTAGCATGTGATTTTGGACAAATTTTCTATTTATAGCTCTACTTTAACACTTATACTAACTAATTTACTTTTATTTTTAACTTATTCTTATCATTAATTACCTAAGTTCATTTAAGTATTTATGTTTTTTATTTACAAGTTGCTGAATGATGTTAGAGTTTGTATACTTCTTTAGTCTATGTATTCAACCTATTCAAATAAAATTAAGAATAAATGGAGTAGACACATCTGTTTCTGTCAGTGTATGAAAAACTCGTTTTCTTTATTGCTTAATGTGATTAATATATTATCTCAATAACAACTGTGCAACCACGCTCTGCTACAATAGGTTAAGGTCCCCGACACAGTGATGGATCACATTAGTGGCAAGATTCAAATTGGTCTACTAGAAGGAAAATCGAACTGGGATACATGGAAATACAAAGTCTTATGTCTACTACGCACCGTACCGAAGGCGCTAGAGATCGTAGAAGGCTCGTTCCAGAGACCCACGTTACCGGCCGCCGGAGCTGGAGACGCCGCTGTCGCCACGCACAACACTAATTTAGAGTTATTTGTGAAATCCGACGCGAACGCCCTTCTGATTTTGACGACCAATATGCACGAAGAAACACTCAGAAAAGTCATGAGGTTTACTGAAGCTCGAGAGGTTTGGCTTGAATTACATAGACTTTTTGATGGATCGAATGAGGACAAAGCTTATAATCTTTGTATGAGCTTTTTCGGCTTCAAGAGAGATTCAGCTGACGATATAGCTACACATATGTCAAAATTAAAGAATATCTGGACGCAGCTAAATTTGGAACTTCAAAAGGACAATAATAGAGAATTACCAGAGTTGATGCTCATTTGTAAAATCCTGGACACTCTTGACGAGTCTTATTTTGCGTTCCGCAGCAGCTGGCTACTACTCCCAAAAGCAAATCGAAACGTCGAAAGTCTTACCACCCATTTATGTGCATTCGAACGAGCGATGCTGAGTAATAATGAAGTATTGCAGTAGCAAGAAGCTTTAGTTACGAATTCAAGCTCCTCTACCAACGAGAAGAAGAAAGACAAGAAGATCAAATGTAATTACTGCCAGGCTATCGGTCATCGAGTTCGAAATTGTCCGAATTGGATACGAGATGGCAAGCCACCTAAAAGCAGCAATGCAATGCCCTGTTCTTCGAAGTCAGCGAACATGACAGTGATGTCTATAGAAAATACAGAAGTTTTTCAAATCGAAAGAGATACCGAAAATTGGTTTGTTGATAACGGCGCAACGAGCCACGTCACGAATCGGGCTGATTTATTCCAGAGCTTCGAACGTTTTGAAGATGATCGTATGGTAACTACTGCCAATGGAAATGCCGTCCATGCTAAGGGTAAAGGTTCCATAATAGTCGAAGCAAACGTGAAAGGCAAACAACGACGTGTTACCTTTTCAGATGTTTGGTATGTCCCAGCCATTCGGAAGAATTTATTCTCGGTTCTCGCTATGCATGACAAACTTCCGAACAGCACTTTCTCATCGACGACAAGAGAATGTACAGTCTTTGTCAATGGAGAAGCAAGCTTGATTGGAAAACGTCAGCAACAAGGTGGTCTTTACAGACTAGACGTTATAAATTTTCCACCTGTCAAACCCCTCGAAGTCTATGCAACATCGGCAACAATGCAACTATTTCACGAGAGGCTAGCACATCAAAACAAGAGACATGTCAAAGCTATTGTGAAAAATGAACTCGGGTTGGATCTTCCTCTAGACAAGGAAACTTGCGAAGGTTGCATTTATGGGAAAGCCCATAGGCTTAAATTCGGTACGAGATCAAGAGCAACTGCTCCCGGTGAACTTGTACACACAGACGTCTGCGGGCCATTCGAACCAAGTAATACTAATTTCAAGTACTACGTTTTGTTCAAAGATGATTACACCAGTTATCGTATGGTTCATTTCCTGCGAAACAAGTCCGAGGTAAAAGACAAGCTTATTTTGATGCTCGCACAGGCTAAAACTGCCGGACATAGCATAAAATGTCTTTTAAGCGACAACGGTGGAGAATTTGACAACCAGTCCATTCGGAAAATCTTAGACTCCCATGGAATTCAGCAAAGACTCGTCTCACCGTACACGCCGGAACAAAATGGAGTAAGCGAAAGAGAGAACAGAACTTTGGTCGAAACTGCTAGATCCATGATGTATGCACACGAAGTATTGCCTGAATTCCTGTGGGCAGAACTTATTAATACTGCTGCATATATCCTGAACAGAACGGGTCCCACTATCCTGAAAGATAAGTCTCCGTATGAACTTTGGTGTGGAAAGAAACCTATAATAAAGCACCTTCGTATTATAGGTTGCCCGGCTTACGCACACATTCCAAAGCAGAAGCGGAAGAAAATAAACAAAAAAGCTCTAAAAGGAAGACTCATAGGATATGACGAAGATTGCTATCGCATATGGGTTACCGATGGGAAGAAGCAAATGCTGGTCCGTTCACGAGACGTTACTTTCAATGAACAGCCTCGTCCAAGCTCCGAACGTGTAGAACCAGACACAAGTACGAATGTGAAGGAGTACACCTTTAAACTGCCGCTGGAAAACGCCACCGACAGCAAGAAGCCAAGTTCATTAGAAATACCCAGCCAAGTGACTTCAGAACCCGAGGGAGCTACCGAAAATGTCCACGAACAAAATCTCGAGGGAGAAATCCTGGAACAAGTCCAAGACGAAGAATTAATTCGTGAACTTAATCAACAGCAAGATGAAGATGAACATTTCCATGATGCTGAACCTGCTCAAGAGCCGCCATCGCCGAGATACAGCTTGCGTGACCGAAGCGGAATAGAACGTCCGAAACGATTTGACGATTACGTATGCGTTACAGAGACATCCATCAAACTTTGCGGATGCGATGAAGCGAAACGATAGCAAAGAATGGCAGAAAGCTATGGAAGTCGTCAGAATTGGTACAGCTTATCAAGTAGCTGATATCCTTACCAAAGCCCTGCCCCGTCCTAGTTTATCTCAGCTTAGTCAAGCTATGGGAGTTATGAATTTGTTGAATAAGGGAAAGTGTTAGAGTTTGTATACTTCTTTAGTCTATGTATTCAACCTATTCAAATAAAATTAAGAATAAATGGACTAGACACATCTGTTTCTGTCAGTGTATGAAAAACTCGTTTTCTTTATTGCTTAATGTGATTAATATATTATCTCAATAACAACTGTGCAACCACGCTCTGCTACAATAAATGAAACTATATACATTATCGACTTACTAAAACCATAGATCAAGCCAGGTAGGTATACCGATAATGACACCTTCAAACAGATCTGCGTACGCCCGAAACAAGTGCTAAATGCGATAATAGATGTCACCGCCTAGGTAGTTCCCCTGAAGAAGCCCCGATGAAGCGCCCCTGGATATTGCTCACATACAGAGCTTTTGCGATGTACGCCGCAATATAAGGTAATGTATGTGTGCCAGGGGCTATATTCGAATTCTTAAATAGGGATCTCCCTGTTCCCTATAGGAACGCTCTTGCGTCACGTGAACTTTAAGCAGCTAGATTTAAAGTTCAACTTCACGTTGAGCGATCCTATAGGGAACAGCGAGATCCCTATTTAAGACTTCGAATATAGATAGGCCCTGGTGTCGCTACTGGTACAAAGTATTCGAAGTATACTCGTATCGAACTGTAGTCGGAATATAGAAAAACCGATCGGAAGGCAATCACGCACACAGACGCACGTATTCGTACACCAAAGTCAGAAACAAACCATAGGTAGATACTTAATATTTCAGTGTGCGATTTAGATTCCGTTTGTTTCTATGTAGTGGCGGGGGTGTGATTATGAACTAAGTATATTGTATTTTTTTTGGGGCTTTCGTAAGTAACTTACGTTTTTGTATGAAAAGTCGAGAAAATCTGGAGCTTCTAGCGATCCTTAAGAGGAAACAAAAGGATTCACAATCAGCCGGAGAAAAACGGCCCCGTCAAAACGGGTGCCCGAACAGCTCGGGCACCCGTTTGGCCTTCGTTATAAAGAGGCGTTATTATAGCATATTGGAACGTACTTTCTAATGTCAGTTTGCTCCATATATTTTGACATATTCTGTTAGGCACTGTTCGTCCATATGTTATTACTTATTATTATAGGTCAACAATGCGTTTCACAAAAAGTACCTCATTTGACGGCATTATACGGTAACTTAACTCTCGTTTAGCTTGTTAACTTAAACACGGCGTACGGTAACCACATTACGGATCCGTACCGTGTCCACAGTTTCCATTATCTCAGTAAAGGGA
This sequence comes from Aethes cnicana, assembly GCA_963971205.1. Taxonomy (NCBI): domain Eukaryota; kingdom Metazoa; phylum Arthropoda; class Insecta; order Lepidoptera; family Tortricidae; genus Aethes; species Aethes cnicana. Next base: position 4,712,468 of record OZ020299.1, read on the forward strand.
CCGTGGACCGTGGACCGTGGACCGTGAGGTTCGCAACGCGTGGGAACCCTACTGAACATTCTTCCCAAGCTTTTACATAATCTATACTAATAAGTCTGTAGAAGTCGCGTGACCGTATGTATGTACTATGTGGATGGAAGTAGTAACTTAACTAATAACTGGAACTACCTCTGTGACAAAATTTCGTGCCAAGTGCGAGGTGAGGGGCGTGAAAGGCTTGTAAGTATCTCTCTTTATCTAACCTTACAACACGAGATAAAGACAAAAAAGCTTCGGGTGGAATTTTAAGCACGATTTTGAATGGGGGCTATCGCGTGTGAATTTGCCACTAGAGGCGCTTGTGTCGCGTGAGGTCCAATTTTTGGCGGGCTTCGTGATATAAATTATATTTTTATAATTTCCCTGTTGAAAAGCGATCTCCTTCGTAAAATTATCGCAAATATGGATTATTTGGCGATGAACGTGAATGCTTTGAAACAAAAATAAAAATTCCGAACTAAACGGAACCGCGCAACATTGCGGAATAGCTACTCGATATGATGATAGTTATTTATAATTAATAATCTTAACGAGATTCAAGATTTAAAACTTTGTTTCGGCGCCGATCTTATAGAGTCGCCTTTGACAGCTATTAGGTACCTCTGGACCTTAGTCAACAGTGGCGCCAGCTGGTGAGCAAAATAACGATAGTCCCCAATTTCAAGTTTCGAAATTGACACTATTAATGGACCGGGGCTGTAGGGCTGGTTTAAAGACAAGGTAATGGAGAAATGGGTATCAAGGAAACACGCTCTCACTGGAAGTATAATATACTGACAATAGGGATGACGAAAACTTTTTTTTCCTTAGTCTATCAGGAAGATTATTGAAAAGTATTGGACACGTATTTTTTCTTTTTTCACGTAATCAAACTTATACGGAAATATATCGAGTTGAAATGTCGCGTGACGTCACGTTAGGTACGATTTATACCTAACGGTGACGTATAGTTAGCCCCCACTCTCCAACTTTAATGCGTTTTAACTTAGTCATTCTTTGTTAATTTGATAAGCCCCGGACCGTAATAGACACTATTCGGTCCAGATGTACTTACTGTACTTATTATCTCCATGTTTCAATCCCCGACCTACAAATGTAATTTTATTTAACCATTTTCTCTAGTTATAAAATAAATAAATAAATATCTTGGGACATTTCACACATATTGACCTAGCCCCAAACTAAGCAAAGCTTGTACTATGGATGCTAGACAACGATATAAATACTTATATAGAGAAATACATATATATATATAAATACTAAACATCCATGACTCGAGTACAAACATTCGTGTTCATCACACAAAGTTTGCCCCGAGCGGGACTCGAACCCGCGACCATCGGAACAGAAGGCAGGGTCACTACCAACTGGACCAATTTGGCCGTCACTTATATCCACATAAGTAAGTAATTAAGTATTTAAATTTCTTCTCATGCACATAAAAGTTAGCTGTTACTGTCTGTGAATAAAACTACTTCCTATGTAATAAAATAAATAATTAATTAAACTAAGTAGGCAAGTGCTACTACTACAGCCTATTTGCGTCCCACTGCTGGGCACAGGCCTCCCCTCATCATAAGAGGGTTTGGGCTATAGTCCCACGCGGGCCCAGTGCGGATTGGGGACTTCACACACATCTTTGATTGGATTCCTCACGATGTTTTCCTTCACCGAAAAGCTCATGGTAAATTCAAATTGAATTTCGCACGTAGGTAAGTAAACTTAAAGGTGCGAGCCGGAATCGAACCCCCGACCCTCGGCCACAGAATAAGTAATAGTACTAACGTACAGAAGGCCGACTGGTAACAAAAAACCGGTTTTGTTGCACCGTACGCTCCGAAATTGGCCATCTCTTTCTATCACATGCAGCGCGCTCTTTCAGAGGCCACGCCCTAGCGCTAGGGCTGGCGCACTCGAGAACATATTAAATGATGCGTCTAGTATTAGTATATAGGTTAGGTGGAATAGTGTTATGAATAAAATATATATTTAGGTTAAGTAAGTTTTTTTATTATTATTAAAAACACTCTTCTACACAGATGCTACAACGTTATTTACTATTAAGTTATCACATACTTTATCTGTCAATTTATAAATCTGCTAAATTCAAAATTAAGACACACAGTCACACAACTGCATTATCATAATATAAATACTAGCCGTTGTCCGCGACTTCGTCCCGAGTACATAGAATTTGCGTACCCAATGATACTCTACTGTACATGCGTAGTTATTGTTATTATTCTTATAGAAAAGATAAAAATTTGGGTTGTCTTGAACGACCTCTATACCAAATTTCATCATTTTACTCTTTACCAAATCATTTTACTGTTGTTGTTAATACAACCCTCTGCAATACAATATTTTTTTGACATAATTCAAATTGCATAGCACATTTTGTCTCTTGCGTCGCGGCGTACCTACATTAAGACTTTACGCGCGCACGTGCATTCGCTAGCAGTGTGCGGCAACCACTACTCATCACGCCACGGTGCGAAGCCGGCGGGTACTTGTATCAAGCGCAAAGATATCAAAGAGTGCGCCGCGCCTGCCTCGGCATGAGAGGCGGTACGTCGAACCACTAGGCCACCACGGCTTTTTAAGTAGGCAAGTGCGCTACTTATTAACTACCTTCAATTAAAAAAAATTGTTCACACGTCCAACAAACCTTGTTTTTATAGTAATTATGACTAACTTCACCATTAATTATTTTATACATAAATAAAAAGACTAAGCCGTGGTGGCCTAGTGGTTTGACCACCGCCTCTCCTGCAGAGGGTCGGGGGTTTGAATCCGGCTCGCACCTCTGAGTTTACTTATGTGCGAAATTCAATTTGAATTTACCACTGAGTTTATCGGTGAAGGAAAACATCGCTGGGAAAACTGTAAGCATGTAATCTTTAGGATGTGTGCGAAGTCCCCAATCCCCACTGACCACTGGCACAGAATACTACTATTACTACAGCCTATTTGCGTCCCACTGCTGGGCATAGGCCTCCTCTCATCACGAGAGGGTTTGGGCTATAGTCCCCACGCGGGCCCAGTGCGGATTGGGGACTTCACACACACATCTTTGAATTGCTTCGCAGATGCGTGCAGGTTTCCTCACGACGTTTTCCTTCACCGAAAAGCTCAGTGGTAAACAGAATAAGTTAGTAATAGTACTTACTATGTCATTGGGCCCGCGTGGGGACTATAGCCCAAACCCTCTCGTGATGATAGGAGGTCTGTGCCCAGCAGTGGGATTAAAGTAGGCTGTGGTGGTGGTGGTATATAAAAAAGGGAAGTTTAGTTAACTACATAGTTAACAAAAGCTACAAATAATAGTACCTATAGAAATAAAGACTAGTTTTAAAAAATTCAAAATTCAATCATTCATACAGCAAATTGGCCACATAGGGGCACTTTTACACGTCAGAAAAAGAATTTACCAGCGCTTCCTAGACCCATTGCTTGAGAAGAAGCGCCGCAACAAACTCAGCAGAAGGACTTTTTTCAAAAATTCCACATGGTTACAAAATTTACATTTGCATTGCATTACAGACTTTCCTAATCATTGCCATGTAATTTTATTTTATTTTCTTTATTAGGAAAGCACACAGAAATAAATGTACAAGAAAGATATGAATCTTAATGGCTAGAAAATAAACATTCACTTATTTCCTAAACAGCTTCCACTGAAACATATATGAAAAATAACTACACATCAATCTAAAAGTTTACAAGAGAAAAAGAAAGCAGAAAGTCATCATCATCATCATTTCAGCCGAAAGACGTCCACTGCTGGACATAGGCCTCCCCCAAGGCTCGCCACTCCGACCGGTCCTGTGCTACTTGCTTCCACCGGTTTCCCGCGACCTTCACGAGGTCGTCGCTCCATCTTGTTGGAGGCCTACCAGAAAGCAGAAAGTGTTACTAGTCAAATAGAACTACATACTAGTAAATAAGTATATTTAGATTCTCCTTTATTTTTCTGTACATACTTATTTGTCTACTCGTGAACATGTGTCCTCTTCACTACTCAAAGGTTAGCTGGAAGAAATTCCTTGTAGGGATAAGCTCGCCTTTGTACATGTGTCTCTTCTCTGTATTGATAATTGTATTTGTGTTTTTTTTTTCTTCTGTACAATAAAGTGTTACTTACTTACTTACTAGTAACTCCCTACTTAAAATTAGTACTTACTTATAAATAAGAAGGGACTATCGTTTATTTGCTCACCAGTTGGCGCCACTGTTGACTAAGGTCCAGAGGTATAGCTGTCAAAGGCGACTTTATAAGATCGGCGCCGAAACAAAGTTTTAAATCTTGAATCTCATTAAGTTTATTAATTATAAATAATTATCATCATATCGAGTAGATATGCCGCAATGTTGTGCAGTTCCGTTTTGTTCGGATTTATTTCATTTTATTTCAAAGCGTTCACATTTTATCGCCAAATAATCCATATTTGCGATAATTTCACGAAGGAGATCACTTTTCCACAGGTAAATTAAAGAACCTATAATTTATATCACGAAGCCCGTGAAAATCAGTGAAAAGTGAATGTTATTGGACCTCACGCGACACTAGCGCCTCTAGTGGCAAATTCACACGCGATAGCCCCCATTCAAGTAGGTAATTTTTTTTTGTCTAGATGTATTAAATATATCGACTGAGACACAGTGTTTGTTGTACGCGTCACAAATGCGCCACAGAAATGTAATTATAAAGATCAATTAACTTATCTATTCCTACATATCATACTGCCTTTGCTATTTGTTATAATTATAATCTGAAATCTAATTCATTGTTTCGCGTTCGCACAATACTTAGGAAGCGTATTGTTGTTAGTTACTTAACAGTTGCAGAAGGCCAAAGGTCCAACAGTGGCGATTTAAGGACGTATTACTTAATCCGCGACTTCACCCGCGTGGAATTCGGTTATCGCGTTCCCGCGGGAACTACGCGTTTTGCAGGGATGAAAACTACCCTATGTCCTTTCCCGGGACTTCAATTATCTCCATTCCACATTACATGTAAATCGGCCAAGCGGTTGAAGCGTGAAGAGGTAACTCAGGTAACAGATAGACAGACAAAGCTAGTTTCGCATTCATAATTATTAAAAATATGGATCTTGAAGGTACGGAACCCCTGAATTTACTTACAAAGCACTATTAAATCTAGATTAATAGTCGGATTTCTAGCATCTCTTGTATCATGACACATCGTCACGTGCTATTTCCTGCATACCGCGTCGTACTCTGCTGCTCCCATCCGTCCGGGTCAACGACAGGAAATGAAATAACTCGATTTTTGAAAAAATAATACCTACACCCGACTTTTGATGTCACATTATATATATTTGTAATCCGTTCATTAAACCCTTTAATTTGGAACCGCACTCGATAGGCTTTAACAAAAAGAAATTTTGGAAACGTTTAAAATGCCTCCAAAAGTCAACCATATTGTTTTTTACAATTTTGATATACCCAGTGTCACTCTCACAATTAAGACGAATCTAACGACACCTATCATGCTAAAATCCATCAAGCCATTTAGGCTACAAAGCGTGCCAGTATAGTTCGGCCAGATCTTTCTGTATTTTGGTTACGTCCAAATGGTTAAACAACACCGGCGGCAATTTGTGTAGGTCTCTCGCGACAAAAATAGGGATTTCATCAACGGGACAGTCCTTCATCGAGCCAATAATATCACCCAGATCGCGATTAGACTTCCCATCACTCTTGCGTTTCTTCAGTTCACTCGATTTAGAGACGGATTCAAATAGCAACCGTTTCGCACTAACAATTTCGTCTTCCGAAAACGCAGTAGGGGTCTTCTACTATCTAAAGTCCCGCGCCTTCACATTTCAAAACGCTTCAATGTATTTAAAAAATACCACCAACGCTCTCAACACATGTGTGCGAGCTGAGACAGCCATCAACTATGCGTTGAGAGTGGTTGGTGGTGCTTTTTAAATAATAATAAAAAAATGAAGCGTTTTGAAATGTGAAGGCGCGGGACTTTAGATAGTAGAAGATCTCTAACATAGATGCGCCTTAAACTCGGCTCGTCCAGGAGATGCAACTTACTTACTTATATTACTGGAACGAATCTGGTTTTACGAAATCAAAGAAACTGTTAACACCTTCTTGTTGGACCTGGTGCTGGGTCCGTCCGGGGTGGCACCATCGTCTTTCCCCGCTAACCTGCCGCCAAATAGCAGTGCTCGCACTGTTGTGTTCCGGTAGGGGGTTAAGGCAGCCGGTGAAATTACTGGCACAGAGGCATTCCATCTTAGGCCTCAGGGTAGGCAGCTTATGGTTTCTTAATGGGGGATCATAGGATTTCGATGTCCATGGGCCGCAGTGACCACTTACCATCAGGTGGGCTGTGCACTCGTTTGCCTATACCATTGGTGTAAAAAAACCCGCACAATACAAAAAGCACAAATTAACTAAGGGTTACGTTAGGGTTAAGTAGTATGCGAATGAGACAGCTGTGTTAATAAGTTAGAGAGAAATGTTATTTCTGTCAACAAATCTACAAATAGCAGATAATAATTTTCTATTGTCAGACATGCATAACAGAGACATGATGGTCAAATGTATGCCAATTATAAGTAACTAGCTGACCCCACGGACTTCGTACCGCCTTAGAATGTTTTTTTGGGTATGAAAAATAGCTTACGTCCTATTCTCAGACCTACTGAACATATACTCCATATTTCATAAGAATCGGTCGAGCTGTTTCGGAGGAGTTTGATTACAAACACTGTGACACGAGAATTTTATACATTAGATAGCTTCTGCCCGCGACTTCGTCCGCGTGGAATTCGGTTATAGCGTTCCCGCGGGAATTGAGCGTTAAACTATAACAAATCATATACGAAAACCTTCCTCTTGAAACACTATATCTATTAAAAAAAACCGCATCAAAATCCGTTGTGTAGTTTTAAAGATTTAAGCATACATAGGGATACAGGGACAGAGAAAGCGACTTTGTTTTATACTATGTAGTGATATAAAATGTTGATATTAGTAAAAAAAAACATTACGTAATGAATTCGTCTGAGTAACCTTACGGAGAGGTTGCACTTTCTTAAATCAATGGAGTAAAGTACCTTCATTTTTAATCTGCATAGCATAATCTGTAACTGTAACTAAAATGGTGCGTAATTAATTTACAAGACTCTGAGTAACGGCTATTTGTTTACTTTCGGTAACAAAATTATGTAAAAGGCAAGTAGTGATTTGATTTCGCCAGGACCGGATGATTCTGAGATATTTGGGTCCAATCAACTATTCTAGCGATTTTAACAGAGGTCGAAAAAAGGAGGAGGTTCTCAATTCGTCCGTTACACGTCTGTCTTTGGGTCACAAACTTACATATACGTACCAAATTTCAACTTAATCGGTCCAGTAGTTTCGAAGAAAATCGACTGTGACAGACGGACGGACAGACACACGAGTGATCCTATAAGGGTTCCGTTTTACCTTTTGAGATTCGGAGCCCTAAAAAACATATTTTCTTCTATTTTTAAAATAAATGTACTCAGTTCTCATCTTACTAATATAATAAAGCTGAAAGTTTGTGTGTTTGGATGTTTAGATGTTTGTTGCTCGATCACGCTAAAACGGCTCAACCAATTAACATGAATTTTGGCAAACAGATAGTTTGTAAGCTGGAATAAGCTATAGGCTGGCTAAGCTATAGGTTATTATCCCGGAAATCCCGGAAAAATCCTGGAAACTCATTAGAGGGACCCCGGAAGAGGAATTTGGATAGAAATCCCGGGAATCTCACAAATTCCGTAATCCCGGAAATCCCGTAATCCCCGAAAAGGTTTTAAAAGTATCCTGGTAAAAAGGGCTTTGGAAATATAGTGCTAAACTCCCTGCGACGAAAAAAAACGAAGCCGCTGGTAAAAGCTCGTGTTATTTAAGATAAGAAATGGGCGAATATTGACCATTCTCATCTCATCTCTTCTTTCAAAATATATAACTACTTCTTTACCTACAGATTACAAGAAAACATATAAAGTACGGAACCCTGTCTAAATGCGTTTTACTCACTCAGTCCCCTTTTTAACCGACTTCAAAAAAAGGAGGAGGTTCTCAATTCGTCGGAATCTATTTTTTTTATGTATGTTCACCAAAAATAAATAGTAAACGTGAACCGATTTCGATGATTCTTTTTTGTTCGAAAGGTGGTACTTCCAAGTTGGTCCGATATAAATTTGGTTAAGTTCTGATGATGGGATCCATGAGAAAATGAGGGAACTTCTCGAAATTTGCTAGCACGTAGATGATTTTGGTGTTAATTTCGAGGACTTCAGAGTTACTTATGTACTTCTATAGTAATGTTTGGAAACTGTAGCCGAAAAATTTTTTTTTAATAAAATAAAAACCGCCTTTAAACTCCGGCAGACTGCGACGTCGGTGTCAAGTGAACCGACCCAAAGAAATAATAATCATATAGTGAACTTGACATTGACATCGCAATCTGTCGGAGTTTGAAGGCGGTTTTTATTTTTTTATTTAAAAATTTTTCAATAACAAGGTAAAGATTATTGACGTAAGCGTTAATTTTCAAGTCTGCAAAGTGAAACAGCATAATAATGAACCAATTACACTTTCAAATTGGGATTTCATGGCCCTCGTATTTTTATAAACAACACGTGACTTTAAATACCTATTTATTTTTACTTCATTTTCATCAGGCGAACCACCTTCGCCTGGTGGAAATGCATCTATTTACGTTGACAGATTTATCTAACTTAAATAAAAATGTTGAAAAATTCCAAAATTGCCCCAGTCGCAATGATTTTTATACTTATTATATTATTATATATATATATATATATATATATATTATTGTATATTATATTACTTATTATATATTATATATATATATAAGTATTATATGTGTCTATGCCCAGTCGTCTTTTCGAAATAAATTCCCATTCAGCTCTCTTCCCATACTTAAACTAGCTTTTCCCCGCAACTTCGTATGCGCAGAAATATTAAAATGAAAAATCCCGTTTTTCCCGTTCCCATGGGAATTTCGGGAAATCCTTTTTTGGTATAAATGCATGGTTGACATCCCAGGGACTCCATTCCAATAACACCATCCTCCTCACAAAGGGCTTGGGATGATGCAACCGCTAAATTGGAATATAATGAGATGTTATGTTAGACAATAGGTACAGGTCCCGCTCGCGCCCGCCTTACCGCCGCCCCGGTTGCAAGGAGGCCGGTCAATGGCTCAACGCTTACCCCTCTCCAAATACCGGCACTTTTCTGGACGCCGAGACCCTCCGTCTGGCGGTCAGCCTCCGGCTAGGGGTCCAGGTTTGCGCTCCGCACAAGTGTCGAATGACATCATCCGTCGGTCTCTTGCCACCGTTAATGTACCGGCCATACTAGAGCCGCCTGGTATTTACAGAGACGATGGCAAGAGACCAGACGGCATTTCTTTGATTCCATGGAAGATGGGACGTGTGCTGGTGTGGGATGCCACCTATGTTGACACACTGGCTCCGTCTCATCTCAATGGAACAACTCGGAGAGCCTGCGCGGCGGCTGAGGCGGCCGAAAAAGCAAAAGTTAATAAGTACAGGGGTCTCGGCGCCGGTTATCATTGTATGGTTTTCGGTGTCGAGAACTTGGGTCCGTGGGGTCCAGGCGCTCGCTTGCCCTCTTCAAAGATGTAAGTAAGAGGCTGGTCGACGTAACGTGGGACCGAAGAGCTGGCACCTTCCTCGCTCAACGGATTAGCATAATCTATCCAGCGAGGAAATGCTGCCAGCATCCTCGGAACAATGCCACAAGGAGCCTTTTTAGATTTATTTTTATTTAGTTACTATTGTTAGTTGTAGTCTAGTTTAATAAGTTTATTTTAAGGTTTTTATTTTATTTTACGATGAATAATACATATTAAAAATCAGACAAATCGATTAATCTTAAAAATGGAATTCATAGCATTATCTAAGTACTTACTTATTCTAAAGGTAAATAGGGTAAGTCCCTACGTGGGCTCATTCACGTGAATTTATAAATAGGGGCATGGCATTTCCCATGTCGCTAAATTGTAACCTACTTAAAAAGTACATTATCTCCCTATTTAGAGCAAATTATATTGGAACATTTGTAGCGTACTATCCCAATCCTAATAGGGATGACGACAACTTTTTTTCCTTTGTCTATCAGGAAGATTATTGAAAAGTATTGGACACGTATTTTTTCTTTTTTCACGTAATCAAACTTATACGGAGATATATTGAGTTGAAATGCCGCGTGACGTCACGGTTAGGTACGATTTATACCTAACGGTGACGTAGTTAGCCCCCACTCTCCAACTTTAATGCGTTTTAACTTAGTCATTCTTTGTTAATTTGATAAAACAAAAAATAAGTGTCTAATATTGTTTACTACCTGACTGACGGACTAATTAGAATTTCGATTTCTTCACCCTGTCGTCATCCCTATTGAGTCCCTGAAATTGAAAAAGGAGACCCATTGCCCTGAATCGTGTCCCTAAACGCGCTAAACTTGTATAGTTCTTTATTTGGACGAAAATTGGAACATATCTGAGAAAACTCGGGTTTATCAAATTTCGCTCGGTCGTCCAGGAACAGTACTAGCTTCATTAAATTACATAACATCTAGCTAAATAAATAGGACATAGTGAATCATTCATGTGCGAAATTCAATTTGAATTTACCACAGAGCTTTTCGGTGAAGGAAAACATCGTGAGGAAACCTGCACGCATCTGCGAAGTAATTCAAAGATGTGTGTGAAGTCCCCAATCCGCACTGGGCCCGCGTGGGGACTATAGCCCAAACCCTCTCGTGATGAGAGGAGGCCTGTGCCCAGCAGTGGGACGCAAATAGGCTGCAGCAGTAACTTAAATTGAATTTCAAACATAACTAAACTATACTTAGTATAGTCAGTATTGTGATAGCATTTTGAACCGACGACCCTCTACATAGGAGGTTGTAGGTCAACCAACAACTAGGTAGGTAGGTAGTGGTTACAAGCTTTACAACATAGCTTAGATAACTAAGCCGGGTTGCATAATATAAGAGAACTAGCTTTTCCCCGCAACTTCGTATGCGCAGAAATATTAAAAAGTAAAATCCCGATTTTTCCCGTTCCCGTGGGAATTTTGCAAAATCCTTTCTTAGCGGATACCTACGTCATAACATCTACCTGCATGCCAAATTTCAGCCCGATCCGTCCAGTGGTTTGGGCTGTGCGTTGATAGATCACTATATCAGTCAGTCAGTCAGTCACCTTTGAGTTTTATATATTTAGATCATCATCATCATCATCATCATCATCATCATCATTTCAGCCGAAAGACGTCCACTGCTGGACATAGGCCTCCCCCAAGGCTCGCCACTCAGACCGGTCCTGTGCTACTTGCTTCCACCGGTTTCCCGCGACCTATATTTAGATAAGAGAATTTATTTGACAAGCATAGGTACATTGATAGATAGTTAACGTTCGATAAAAAAGCGAGATTTTAATAATGGAAACAAAAACGTTTCCGTACGTATATTTGTTTCCCAATTCTCGACACTATTAAGACCGGTCCTGTGCTACTCGCTTCCAACGGTTTCCCGCTACCTTCACGACCCCTATGTCCAGCAGTGGACGTTTTTCGGCTGAAATGATGATTCAGCAAAATAGATTATCTCTTCACTGATCCGACGGTCGCGGGTTCGAATCTTTGAGTGATGAGCACGAATGTTTGTACCCGAGTCATGGATGTTTAGTATTTATTTATTTATATGCATATATTTCTCTATATAAGTAGTTATAGCGTTGTCTAAGTACCCATAGTACAAGCTTTGCTTAGTTTGGGGCTAGGCCAATCTGTGTGAAATGTCAAAACATATTTATTTATTTATTTATCTATCAGTCATACCAGTGTGTCAGCCAGAAAAGCCGCAAATATCTTGATTTTAAGGACTCCATTGGCATTATGTTCCAATTGGAATCTTCTCTTAATAGTGGTATATTAACATTTTGGGGAATCCTACACCCCTATTACCAAATCGAATGAAGGGATTCACTATATAAATTCACTATTTTGGTACAGACAGACGAAGTTCTGTCTATAACTACACGCCGTAATGCAACATATTACGTATGCTAATTACGTATGTAAATATATGCCACAACTGCTTGCAACGCAGTGTTTGTCCTATTAAATAGTACCTGATATCGGTCAAGCAGGTCAGGATACTATTTAAAACCAAAAATAAAAGTTTTTGTAAGTCCTAGGTTAACTTAAATCAATGTACCTACGTAAGCACTTCGCAGTGAAAATATCACAGTAAGTATTATACCAATGTAATTTTTGGTAGTTAAGTAGTTACTATTTTACTGACATACATTAAAGTAAATGACATTAGATACATTAGACATTCAATAAAAAATCAAAGGTGTAACTAAAAAAACATAACTTAAAAGACCTACCCGCAATACTTTTTAATCCCAAAAAAGTCAAACTGTATTAGAAAGTCACTGGCAACTAACGGGTTGTCACATCACTACACTTTTTTTTTCAGAACGTGAATCCGAACATCCGAACGAAATATAAAAAAAAAAAAAAGAATAGCGCGGTTTCAAAACGGCGACCGGTGTCGCCAGAGGTTTAAGCCCGACTGAAGAACTAAAGAAATAACTGTTAGCTCTGAGACTGTGGCGAAAGTAAGTAATGTTTGAGCGAATAATTTTAGTTTATTAGTTACTTTTTGGGCTCGTTTCCGTGGCCGGCTTTTGCGAGATACTAAAATGTAAATTGAACATACTACCTAAGTAGGGTTGCCATCTGTTTGTATTTAGCCGGACATTTTTGGCTTTTTCGAGTTGTGTCCGGCCAAATATTCATATGTCCGGCCTGTCCAGCTTTTGTTTGGCTTTTTGTTAGCGCTTCAAGCGAAGCAATAATCATCGTCATCATCACTACTGCCAGTCATGTCAGTACTGATCGAAGAAAGCTGAAATTTGGCAATTGTAGGTTCCTTGAGGAGTGTAAGGGAAATCTAGGAGAGGATTTCCCGAAATTTCCACAGGAACGGGGAAAAATGGGGTTTCATATTTAAAAAAAGGTATTTCCGGCTTTATAAAGTTGTGTTTGGCTTTTAGTTGTGAACGTTGTGGTGATGTCAGGCTTTTAGGGTAAAATTTCCGGCTTTTTTCTGGGCGGAGTCCGACTTTTTCATTTTAGGAAATGGCAACCCTATACCTAAGTGGTACAGTAGCTACCGTATGCATTCAAATGTGCGAAAATTTTAATATGAGTATATGAAGTCCCCAAGCCAAGCCGTAGGAGGGCGGATTAGAAGTATTATTAGCCACGATATGAATGTGTTCTGCCCTGCTGTGGGAATCTTGAAGATTGAATTGTTTTCAAGCCAGTTAATAAATCGTACCTACTTAATCAAAAATTTAATTAAAATTTAACCAATGAATTGTAGTTTTACTCGCAGATATATTCACTAAACCTATCATTCTCAAGGGGTCCACGGAAAACAAAGTTAATTAGAGATAATCTAATATAGGAAGTCCCGCGCCTCAACATTTAAAAACGCTCCAATGTATTTAATATTATTTTAAAAGCACCACCAACACTCTCAACGCATAGTTGACGGCTCTCTCAGCACGCACACTTGCGTTGAGAGTGTTGGTGGTGCTTTTTAAACACTTTGAAGCGTTTTGAAATGTGGAGGCGCGGGACATCCTATTGTAGATTATCGCTACCAAGATTTAAAAAAAAGAAAAATTACCAAAGCGTTTCTTCTAAAAAAAAAGGGCCTCATTTAAGTCCGTAAATAGAAATTTAAATTTACTTCTCCCCCGAGACCCTTGCAACACGTCGCAAAAGGCGACTACAGCAGAACTCACAGTGCGCCTAGATAGCTACCATCCCCGATCTGGAGTCTGGAGTTGACACACGCCTCTATGTGTTCTTAAATTATAGAAAAAAATTACGTTTCCGCTTGCTCCTACTCTGTTCTCCTACTGGTATGAGCACGAGGACCAATATGTCCTTATGCTCCTACCAGTAGGACCATAAGGATATGTATATCCTCGTGCTCCTACCAGTAGGAGAACAGAGTAGGAGCAAGCGGAAACGCTCGGTTAGGTTAGGTTAGGCTCGAAAAAATTGCGAATGCCTCTTGGTTTGGTTTGGATGTCGATTATACACGGTGGGTCGGAAATTATGGCAAATAATTAACCCACGCAGTATCGGCTATCGATTCTAAGTATATTGTATAGGTCTTTAATTTTTTTTGAGTTGGTAGAAAAAATAATTGTATATGGGATTGGTTGTGCGAGCCGGAATCCCATACAAAATGTTTTTTTTACCAACTCAAAAAAAATTAAAGACCCACTTATACGATATACTTAGAATCGATAACCGATACTGTGGGTTAATTATTCGCCATAGTTTCCGACCCACCATGTATACTTAGTATTAGTAAGTAGTATTATAAATGCAAAAGTAACTTAGTGTGTCTGTTACCACTTCACGCCTCAACCGCTGAAATAATATTTGCCATTATTGACCTATAATAATATTAATAAGTAATAACATATGGACGAACAGTGCCTAACAGAATATGTCAAAATATATGGAGCAAAATGACGTTAGAAAATACGTTCCAATGTGCTAATAACGCCTGTTTATAACGAAGACCAAACGGGTGCCCGAGCTGTTCGGGCACCCGTTTTGACGCGGCCATTTTTCTCCGGCTGATTGTGAATCTTTAGATGTATGTTGTATGTTCATATAATGTAGGACGCCCAAACGAGGTGTCAATGAGAGCTAAGTTTGTGATCTAGGTCCTTAACGGCACGTCGTTTAGCGCTCGAACGACCGACGACCTACTTCGGCGCTGGCTACGGTACTTCACATAAGTTAAACTTTTAAGTTTCTGTTTAAGTTTCTCTGACTGACTAACTCACTGACTGACTGCCTGACTTACTGACTGACTGACTGTCTGAGTGACTGACTGAGTGACTGACTGACTGTCTGAGTGACTGACTGAGTGACTGACTGACTGACTGACTGACTGGCTGGCTGGCTGGCTGGCTGGCTGGCTGACTGACTGACTGACTGACTGACTGACTGACTGACCGACCGACTGACTGACTGACTGACTGACTGACTGACTGACTGACTGACTGACTGACTGACTGACTGACTGGTTGATCAACGCAGAGCCGAAAATTTGGCATTCAGATTCCTTAGGGAACATAGGGGCACTAAGAGAGGATTTCCCGAAATTCCCCCGGGAACGGAAAAAACGGGATTTTATATTTTAATATCTCTGCGCATACGAAGTTGCGGGGAAAAGCTAGTAGGTACTAGGTAATATAATAAATGCGAAATTAACTCTGTCTGTTATATCCCTTTACGCTCCAACCACAGGACTGGACCGCGATTTAAATGTTTGGTACGAAAAGTCCCGAGAAAGGACATAGGCTACTTTTTAAATACTCGTAGTTCCTGCGGGAAGGGAACGCGATAGTCGAATTCCACGCGTGCGAAGTCGCGGGCAAAAGCTAGTTTAAACTATGCTTAACCGGCTGTTACCGTCGCCTGCTAATTTGTCGATACACTAACACACATCACATATTGTACTTATCTAAACACAGTTCCGTCCATTTGTCCAAGTATAGACAAATGGACTTTACCAAGAACAAGGAATTAAAAAAAGAACTTTATAAAAACAACCTTTTATCAAAGTACTCGTGAAGACGAATCAAACGAGTCCAAACTCGATGGGGTTGTGTCGTTTAACTACTTCCTAATCTTCCTATGGCCACCTTCCGGTTCCATCATCAGATCATCGGTATTCGGTAATTTCAGCTCCATCGGTAACCGGGAAGTGGATCAAAAACTTGCAAGATTTGATTACAGACAAGCAAACAATGCAGTCATTTATTATTTGTAGCCCCCGAAAACTCCTATATTCCAATTTTCGTCCAAATCGTTAGAGCCGGTTACGCGATCCTTTGTGTGAATAAATAAATATATATATACAAGATTAGTGCGTTTATTTTTTTTTAATCATGAAATATTTATCGAGGCTAAGTACACTAAAGTGACTATGCCAGCCTCATTGGAGGACACAAGAAAACAAAAAATTGGTTTATGGAGAATAGGCATGACGACAGGGTGAAGAAACCGAAATTGTAATTAGTCCGTCAGGGAGGTAATAAAAAAATATTAGACACGTATTTTTTGTTTTATCAAATTAACAAAGAATGACCAAGTTAAAACGCATTAAAGTTGGAGAGTGGGGGCTAACTACGTCACCGTTAGGTATAAACGTACCTAACCGTGACGTCACGCGACATTTCAACTCAATATATCTCCGTTTAAGTTTGATTACGTGAAAAAAGATAAAATACGTGTCCAATACTTTTCAATAATCTTCCTGATAGACTAAGAAAAAAAACCGGCCAAGTGCGTGTCGGGCCACGCGCAAATTATAGGGTTCCGAAGTTGACGATGCCCACAGTACCTTTCTAAGACTTATTAGCATCTAGCTAGCCTTTGGTATGACGTGCCCGCCCGACGCCCCTGCCGCTCGAGAAAAATCATTGGTTTTTTAATCATTTCATAAGTCGACTAATGACTCGTAAATTTGTACAGCCTACTTAGCTGTGATAGTTTTCCTTTCAACTACGTTATATACGCCACAACCGTGATTTTTTTCAGCCATCCAAATACCACCATTTAGCTGGCAGGGGGGGGGGGGGACACGTGACTCTAACAAAAAATAGCACTTTAAAGCTTAATATTTGACAAACGCATCACTTAATCGAAAAATGGTTTTAACAAACCCACAATATTTTTTCAAGACCTATTCAACGATATGCCACAACATGGGGTACGCAAGAAAAAAAATTTACATCCCCACTTTACCAGTAGGGGAGGTACCCTATAAAAAAATATATTTCAAAATTTTATTGTACCACTTTGTCACCGTAACTAATATGTATATTCATGCCAAATTACAGCTTTCTAGAACTAAGCATCTCCGAGCAATAGTGCGGACAGACGGACGGACGGACGGACATGGCGGAACTATAAGGGTTCCTAGTGGACTTCGGAACCCTAAAAAGTTGTCGTCATCTCTATTCCCACTTTAAATTATAAGATTATCTACTTACAATCGTAAATCATCGAAATTAATCGCACCCCAATTCGTATCGCAATTTTGTTAGTGGTAGGGCCCGGTGCTAGGTCCGTCCGGGTTGGTACCACCGTCTTTCCCCACTAACCTGCCGCCAAATAGCAGTGCTCGCACTGTTGTGTTCCGGTAGGGGGTTAGGAAGGCCGGTGAAACTTCTGGCACACTGTATGAACATTTTAACAGCAATATCTAGAAAATATAGTGAAATTTCTAGCACCGAGGCATTCCATCTTAGGCCTCAGGGTAGGCAACGCATTCGAGATGTTATGGTTTCTTAATGGGGGATCATAGGATTTCGGTGTCCATGGGCCGCAGTGACCACTGACCATCAGGTGGGCTGTGCGCTAGTTTGCCTACACCATAGGTATAAAAAAACCCCAAGGTAAATATGAAAAACTCACAAAAAATAAAAAAATAATAAAAGTACATTGCTTATCGCAATAACTTTATTTATGGCACACAATTTTATTTATAAAACTATATACAAAAATAGAATATAATTTTAAGCGAGAGACCTCATCGTGTTCTTATTGACATGTATTAATGAACTCACATGATGTATTTCATTATTTATTGACATTTTGAGACTGTCGACATCTATGGAATTTATATTTATTTGACAATGGAGGCCATCTCCATAATATTTTTTTTTTCTGGACCCTTGGAGACTATACATCTCTAGAAGTTAGGGACTATACATCCCTTCAATGTAATTTTAGTACGTACCTATATGTA
The DNA here is from genome assembly GCA_963971205.1 of Aethes cnicana. Lineage (NCBI taxonomy): Eukaryota > Metazoa > Arthropoda > Insecta > Lepidoptera > Tortricidae > Aethes > Aethes cnicana. Next base: position 4,730,447 of record OZ020299.1, read on the forward strand.
TATTTTATACATACATGTAATGTAAATTTTCCGTAGTGCGGCAGGCACTGGATGCAGGCCCTGCAAGTAGGGCCGTCTGTAGGGCGCTTAATGGTAATCTGCTCATCTGCTTGTTGGTATCGCGGTGACACACGCTCAAAGTGATTCCTGAACGAACGAGGAATATAAAACGCTAGCCAATGCCCGCGAACTTCGTCCCGCATAGACTTAAAATCTGCGTACCCGTTGCTACTATACATATAGATGGTCATAGTTATAGAAGTATTGAAAAACTGAAATATCGGGATGAAAAGTATTCCTGAGGTCTCAAACTATCTCCACACCAAATTTCAATCAAATCGGTCAAGTCGGACAAACAAACACACTTTCACATTTATAATATTATAGTATATGCTAGCTGACCCCGCGGACTTCGTACCGCCTTAGAATTTGGGTATGAAAAATAGCTTACGTTCCTATTCTCAGACCTACTGAACATACACTCCAAATGTCATAAGAATCGGTCGAGCCGTTTCGGAGGAGTTTGGTTACAAACACTGTGACACGAGAATTTTATATATTAGATAGTATGGAAGGATAGATTCGAGCACAGATATTTAAATGACCACGAATGACATCAAGGTACTCGGATGTGACGCCGGTTCCGGAAACAGGCGGTGACCGCATTGTGGGAGCAGTCCTGAAAAAAAGGTGCACCTTAGAGTCCCGGACCGCGCGGCCGTGACGTGTAGTGTGATATTTGCGGTTCGTAGTGGAACGTGTTTATTCGAGCTCGTCGTAGACGCCGCTAGCGCCGCCAGCTCCCGTGCAGCTTGACGACGCTGTGACACGCGTTCTCGAGCTCCTTGTGCTTGCGCTCGTACTCCTCCTTGCCAGCCTGCTGGTTGGCTTCGAGCCACTTGATCGCTTCATTGCACTTGTCAACGACAGTGGCCTTTATGTCGATGCAATACGATTCGAGCGCGTTTTTGGCGTCGATGGTCTGTCTCCGCATGTCATCCACGCGGCGGTAGTGCTGGGCCTTGCTGGCCAGGCGCTCGATCTCCTCCTTGGAGAAGCAGTGCTTGTTGGGGATCTGGCGTCTCTCATTGGTGGTTTTCTCGTCAACCCACGTAGTGAGGATGCCGTTCATGTCGATTTCGAACACGACCTCTACCTTCGGCACGCCGGGCGGGCCGGGCGGTATTCCCGCCAACTCAAACCTGCCGAGCAGGTAGTTGTCCTTGGTCACGATACTATCGCCCTCGAACACGAGGAGGTACGCTCCGGTCTGGTTATAGGAGATTGTGGTGAAGCTATAAGTCTGAATTGCAGGGAAGCGGGTATTGCGCTCGAAGAGCGGCGTCATAAGGCCGCCGTCCGCGACACCGATCGAGAGCGGGAGCGCGTCGAACTCCAGCAGGTCAGACATAATGTCTCCGTTGAGGAAGGCGGCTTTCGCGGCGGCGCCATAGGCCACTGCTTCGTCGGGGTTGACGGTCCTGTTCAGCTCCTTACCGTCGAAGAAGTCACGCAACAGCTCCTGCACTCTGGGGATGCGGGTGGAGCCGCCGACGAGCACTATGTCATCGATCTCCGATTTATCCATCTTGGCGTAGCGCAGACAGCTCTGGACGTGTTCCATCGTGGCGCTGAACAGGTCGGCGTTGAGTTCCTCGAAGCGCGCGCGGGTGAAGGAAGTGCAGAAGTCGATGCCGTCGAAGAGCGAGTGGACCTCGATGCTGGCCCGGGCGGCCGCGGACAGCATGCGCTTGGCGCGCTCGCAGGCCGTGCGCAGGCGGCGCAGCGCGCGCTTGTCGCTGCGCAGGTCCTTCCTGTACTTCCTCTGGAACTCCTGCACCAATTGCGCGACCATGCGGTTGTCGAAGTCCTCGCCGCCCAGATGAGTGTCTCCGGAGCTGGATCTCATATCGAAGCGGGGATCATCGATAGTTAGGATGGACACGTCGAAGGTGCCGCCGCCCAAATCGAAAACCAGAACGTTGCGCACGCCACCGCCCTTATTGTTGAGTCCGTACGTAAACGCCGCAGCGGTCGGTTCGCTGATGAGTCGGCGCACGTTCAGGCCGGCGATGGCGCCCGCGTCCAAGGTGGCCTGTCTCTGTGAGTCGCTGAAGCACGCCGGCACCGAAATCACTGCGTCCTGCACCGTTCTGCCAAGGTACGCCTCGGCTGTTTCCTTCATCTTGGTGAGCACCATCGAACTCACCTCTTCAGGGAAGAATGTCTTGTTTTCACCTTTGTAAACTATTTGAATCTTTGGCTTGCCTCCATCGCTGCTGACGACATCAAAAGGCCAGTGATTCATGGCTGATTGTACCGTAGCATCATCGAATTTACGGCCAATGAGACGTTTTACATCTGAAACAAGTAGAAAATATGTAGGGTAATTTAGCCGGTTTTCGGCCAGTTAAGCAAAACTTTGAATTCAGATGGATTTGTTTTAGTGATATGTTTGACAAAACTTATTCTGTATATTATTTATAAACTAAGAATATAATGCTGCTTCTAAGTCTGTATCATTTTTTGCAATTAATAGTATAGTTTTATTTTTATAAAAATAAATACCTATCAGAAAGTAGCAATTTCGGTGGTTCTCGGCCACCTGTTTTAGTTTTCGGCCGCTTATTTAACCAGTTCTCGGCCACTGTTATTTATTTACAAAAATGGCTCTTACTTCATAAACGCTATATTTTAAATTAAAAGAAAGCATAAAATCAATAATCATAGAAGCTGCTTTATTCTATATATAAATAAACTAATTTTCGGCAGTTTGCTAACACGGCCGACAATAAAAACAATTTCTTTCACTTTTCGGCTACTTAAAGTTGGTGGCCGAAAACCACCCAGAAACTCACTTTATAAAAACTTATTTTCGGCCGCCCTTACATCTGTTTATTTTGAGATCTCTATGGAAAACAAAAAATAATAAAAGGTTGCTTTACAACTGGCGCAAAATCAGGATAAATATGGACTTGAAAAATTGACGAATTAGTTAATTTATTGCATATTTTTTTATTATTGGCCGAAAACTAAATACATTATTTTTGTTTGTCGGCCATTATAATATAACCTAGGCCGAAAAGTAGCTTTACACAATAGTTCCCGGCCGCCGAATACAAATCAATTAAAACCTAATTTAGATCATCAATTTGTTAAAACACAGGCGGCCGACACCTAAATACATTAATAAGCTTGTATCCAAATTTCTATTTAATGACATGTTTATTAAATATATTTTAATTTAATGGCAAATATAACCCATCAATTATAGGGGCGTTGAAGTTATTTCTCGGCCGGGAGGCCGAGAACCAAATGATTTTTCACCCCTCCTATTCGAAAAGAAGTGTTTTGTTGCCCGTTTAGAGGGAGCAAAATGCGATTTTGCTCCCTCTTCGCTTTTTTTTAATTTTTTTTAATTTTGCCCCGCTAACAGGGAGCAAAATACGTTTTAGCAGTGCGTTCACGGAGCTTCGGAGACTGTAAAAAGTTGTATTCAAAAGTCGTATCTTTTTCGTATTTAGAATTTTATATATCGGCGTTTTACATAAATACTTTAATGCACATACTAAAAATCCATAAATTCATAAATATATAGTTACTTACTTTTGATAAATTATTTTCAATTTGGCTGAATGGTGCAGGCCAATGCCGTAGCATACCTCGCAAACTCGTCGTGTGATCGAATTAAAAAAAAACTCGAACCCGCGAATTTCGTGAGCGCTCATTTCCTTGCCGTATTATTTTACACTTAATTTCCAAAATAAAACGTACTTTATGTAGTGTTATGAATTATTTCGTAGAGAATGAATGAAATCAAAAAGTGATTTAGGTGATGCAATGTATTGGGATCAACACCTCTGAGAATTCCAAAGGAATATTATGGAAGTACGTAATATGAATTGCACTGCCCTTTTTTCATTTTATCGCAAACTTTGTTTGATACATAAGCGAAATTGTAATAAAATGTATTTTTTTTCACATTTGTTAAAATTTACCTATTATTATGAACGCAACGCATGCGAGCATGACATAATATAAATACAATGAAGTAGTTAGAGATTCTTCAATATGGAAGCCATTTTCGCCTTCTGCCTAAGAATTTATGATAGGAGCGCGAAACACACGTTCTTTTTAACCTTGTTTGTTTCTAAATGTATTATTTTTTGTTTTACTTAATTTAATGACAATGATGAACGAATGATCTTATGATTTTCTCATAGGAGGGGTGAAAAGCAGAGTGTACAACACGGTAGCAAACTTATTTATGCCTTGGGTGACAAAGCTTGAATCCTTCGCTAGCTCAAGATTCCACGCTAGAATCCCTCGCTTACGCTCGGGATTCTATTCTGGAATCTTTCGCGTTGCTCTGGATTCAATCCGTCACCCGCGGTAAAATATACCATTTTGCTCCCTAGTCATACAATCTACTATTACGAAATGCAATCTAGTTATCCGGCCATCACATTTGAAAGGATTTTGCTGAATATCATACAGATTTTAATCTTAAAAACACTATTTCAACTCATCTAAAACCCACATAGATAATAGCGATGTTTCCAGAACCAAAGAAACCACATTTTAACTTACCTTGAAAAAAATGACGCGCACTATTTTGTTCGCTAATTTTGACACAAATCCTGACTGCCTACATTCCGTTGCCTTTTTTACGAGCTTATTGAAACATTTAATTAGCGAACAGATTGAGAAGGTGTCGGCGTCAAATGAATTTATGTGATTAAAGGAATTATTTGAATGAGTATGGTAAAGTTTTCTAGTTATTAGAGTTTTACTACGTAACGGCCGAAAACCAGAGGTGGCCGGTAAACCGGCTAAACTACCCTATACTGTTTTATTTAGTCTGTGTTCAATATAATTTATGGGGATAAATTATCTACACCCACGACACCATACAAATTGAACGTAATCTGCACACTAAAATATTATCTCCAATGATTTTTATACTTATCTCGTACATATACGTGCGCGTGTGTGCGAGAGTGCACGTTCCTGTTAATTTAAAGACATTGAATTGGCTATGGGTGAAAAATGACAATGTGCTCGATTATTTTTTTATGGATAGGAATAACCTTCCGTATCAAGAGTAAAAAATCTCAGAATTTTCCGTGCCGCAGATTCTGCGTAAAAAATAAAATTGGTTTTGCGTTACGACGATTGAAATAAAGGTGTTTCCTTGGTCCAAGTATGCAGCACTACTACTTGAAAAAATCAACAATGTCAATAGTGCCAACACTTTTTTTTAAGCAGTACTGATGCATACTTGGACCAAGGAAACACCTTTATTTCAATCGTCGTAACGCAAAACCAATTTTATTTTTTACGCAGAATCTACGGCACCGAAAATTCTGAGATTTTTTACTCTTGATACGGAAGGTTATTCCTATCCATAAAAAAAGAATCGAGCACATTGTCATTTTTCACCCATAGCCAATTGAAGAGATTGAATTGAAATTTGTTTTTATTTTATATTAAAACTAGCTTTTGCCCGCGACTTCGTCCGCGTGAAATTCGGTTATAGCGTTCCCGCGGGATCTATGCGTACTTCCGGGATAAACACTGAACCCGTTGTTTAAACCGAACTTAATATGTATTGTAGCCGGTTTAGAAGTTACATACAAACTTTCAACCCCTTTTACCCTCTTAAGGGGGGAATTTCCAAAAATCCTTTGTTAACGCTGATTTACTTTATAAAAGGAACCTCCCTGCCAAGTTTCATGTTTTTAAGCCTAGCGGTTTAGAAATTTCATCATATAAACTTTCAACCCACGTTTTACCCCCTTAACCCCTTAAGGGGGTTCCAAAGATCCTTTCTTAGTGCTCACATACGTCATAAAAGAAACCTTTTTGCTAAATTTTATGTTTATAGGTCTTGCGGTTTAGGAGTTTCATACAAACTTTCAACCCCCTTTTCACCCCCTTATAGGAGGAATTTCCAAAAATCCTTTCTTAGTGCTCCCCTACGCTCCCCAAGGAACCTGCATGCCAAACTTCAGCTCTCTACGGTGATCCCCGCGACTTCGTACGCGCCTAAAAAATTAAATGTAAAAATCCCTTTTCTCCCGTTCCCGTAGGAATTTCGGGAAGTCCTTTCTTAGTGCTCCCCTACGCTCCCCAAGGAACCTGCATGCCAAATTTCAGCTCTCTACGATGATCCCCGCGACTACGTACGCGCCTTAAAATGTAAAAAAAACATTTTTTTCCCGTTCCCGTGGGAATTTCGGGAAGTCCTTTCTTAGTGCTCCCCTACGCTCCCCAAGGAACCTGCATGCCAAATTTCAGCTCTCTACGATGATCCCCGCGACTACATACGCGCCTTAAAATGTAAAAAAAAACATTTTTTCCCGTTCCCGTAGGAATTTCAGGAAGTCCTTTCTTAGTGCTCCCCTACGCTCCCCAAGGAACCAGCATGCCAAATTTCAGCTCTCTGCGATGATCCCCGCGACTACGTACGCGCCTTAAAATGTAATAAACCCATTTTCTCCCGTTCCCGCTGGAATTTCGGGAAGTCCTTTCTTAGTGCTTCCCTACGCTCCCCAAGGAACCTGCATGCCAAATTTCAGCTCTCTACGATGGTCCCCGCGACTACGTACGCGCCTTAAAATGTAAAAAAAACATTTTTTCCCGTTCCCGTGGGAATTTCGGGAAGTCTTTTCTTAGTGCTCCCCTACGCTCCCCAAGGAACCTATATGCCAAACTTCAGCTCTCTACGACCAGTAGTTTCGGCTCTGCGTTGATATGTCAGTCAGTCAGTCAGTCAGTCAGTTTCTTCTTTTATATATTTAGATAGAAGATAGATAGATAACTGTTTCCCGCGACTTCGTACGCACCTAAACATTAAAATGTAAAAATCCCATTTTTCCCGTTCCCGTAGGAATTTCGGGAAGCCCATTCATAGTGCTCCCCTACGCTCCCCAAGGAACCTGCATGCCAAATTTAAGCTCTCTGCGATGATCCCCGCGACTACGTACGCGCCATAAAATGTAAAAAAAAAACATTTTTTCCCGTTCCCGTGGGAATTTCGGGAAGTCCTTTCTTAGTGCTCCCCTACGCTCCCCAAGGAACCTGCATGCCAAATTTCATCTCTCTACGATGATCCCCGCGACTACGTACGCGCCTTAAAATGTATAAAAACCCATTTTTTCCCGTTCCCGTAGGAATTTCAGGAAGTCCTTTCTTAGTGCTCCCCTACGCTCCCCAAGGAACCAGCATGCCAAATTTCAGCTCTCTACGATGATCCCCGCGACTACGTACGCGCCATAAAATGTAAAAAAAAAAAACATTTTTTCCCGTTCCCGTGGGAATTTCGGGAAGCCCTTTCTTAGTACTCCCCTACGCTCCCCAAGGAACCTGCATGCCAAATTTCAGATCTCTACGATGTTTCCCGCGACTTCGTACGCGCCTAAACATTAAAATGTAAAAAACCCTTTTTTTCCCGTTCCCGCGGGAATTTCGGGAAATCCTTTCTTAGAGCTCCCCTACGCTCCCCAAGGAACCTACACATGCCAAATTTCAGCTCTCTACGACCAGTAGTTTCGGCTCTGCGTTGATATGTCAGTCAGTCAGTCACTCGTAAAGTGGGGATGTAATTTTTTTTTCTTGCGTACCCCACAGTGCCGACAGTGCGGCATATCGTTGAATAGGTCTTACAAAAATTGTGGGTATGTTAAAATATTTTTTTGATTAAGTGGTGCGTTTGTGAAATATTAGAAAGGAAAACTATCACAGCTAAGTAGGCTGTACAAATTTACAAGTCATAGTCGACCAACTAATGAAATGATTAAAACAACCAATGATTTTTCTGGAGCGGCAGGGGCGTTTGTCGGGCGCGTCATACATACCACAGGCTAGCTAAGAAGCTAAATAAGTCTTAGAAAGGTACTGTGGGCATCGTCAACTTCGGAACCCTATACTTTCCGCGTGGCCCGACACGCACTTGGCCGAGTTTTTTTATAAAGGTGTCTACATACACCATAACAGTTCCCACCGGTTTTGCTATGGTAAGCTGCGCGCACGTTCGCCCGTGCCGTGCATAGACTGAACGGTGCTCAAACTAAAAACTCACCGAGAATGGTGTTCCTGGGGTTCACATCCATTTGGTTCTTGGCGACATCTCCAATGAGACGCTCGGTGTTTGTGAACGCGACACACGAAGGCGTGGTCCTGTCGTCGTGTTCGTTTGCGATTACATCCACCTTCCCGTGCCAGAATACAGCCACGCACGAGTATTTACTTCCCAAGTCGATACCTATTGCCGGCGCCATGGCTATCAGAAAAAAAATAGCAAACACCCACTAATTTCCAAACTACTTACTACACTGCACTACACATACACGCTTAAGATATAAACAATAGCGGTAAAACGCCCCATGTGCGCATGTCCGTGCGATAACAATTCAACCTTGAAAATGAATGAGCTATGTGACCTATTCCGCGAGTATTTCGAGGAAGCATAATGTCAGATTGGGTGCTCAAAAAAGCGCGAAATTTGAATGTTGGCTTAACGCATTCACTGCCACTTCTTTTCAAAATTCAATTCAAAATTCAATCATTTATTCAGCAAATTGGCCACATAGGGGCACTTTTACACGTCAGAAAAGAATTTACTAGCGCTTCCTAGACCCATTGCTTGAGAAGAAGCGCCGCAACAAACTCAAGCAGAAGGCCTTTTTTCAAAATATACACATAGTTATAACATTTACATTACATGCATAAAATATACATATAGGTACGTACTACAATTACATTGAAGGGATGTATAGTCCCTAATTTAAACTTAAATCTAAGATCTTAGAGATGTATAGTCTCCAAGGGTCGAGAAAAAAAATATTATGGAGATGGCCTCCATTGTCAAATAAATATAAATTCCATAGATGTCGACAGTCTGTTCTGTTTTACGAACTTTCGCCAGGTGCCACGTCTGTCATTAAGGGAACATTGCAACGCACATGTGCGTTCAAGGCACTGCGGGAAAGTCAGCAAAACGCATATATGCGTCGGTGGCAATGAATGCGTTAATTAGATTATGGATTGTATTGTATGATGTAGGAAACTTATTGAGAAAACACACCGGTACAAATGCAAACATATTTATTGTCAATCTCTCTTGATGACTACCACAGATACTACTAAAAATACAGATATTCTAAAGCATATGTCACATCCCCCGCTTATGATACATAATTCTTAATTTAAATCATAATCTCTCAAGTATGCTGGTTTCTTCACCAGCCTCCCCGTTCTAGTAACAATGGGTAACTGATCTCCCGCTGTGTTACTCACTGGCTCATGAAACTCCAAGTGATCTTCTGAATTATTGTTACAGAACATTGATTGCTTCATTACTGACCCGTCTAACAAATCATCCTTCTTCTCAATAAACTTATTTCTACTTGGTCTAATATGTTTTTCATTTCTCCTAACTAAATTGCCTTTGACATTTTTAACAATGAAAGATCTAGGTTCCTTTGCTACATCTTGTATTTTACCGGGATACCAACATTTACTGTTTCCTACGTCTTGAATAATCACATCCTCCCCTTTTTTAAAAGATTTCTTTTCTTTGGCAGTTTTATTGTAATAATGCCTAGATTTTTCATTGTTAACTACCATTTTTTCTTTAATATTGTTACACAATTTGGGTTTAAGTGTTTCTTTTGAACATGGTAATGTTGTTCTTAACACCCTACTCATTAACAGCTCTGAAGGGCAATAATCCAAGTTTGCCACAGGAGTTGACCTATAATGCAACATAGCTAAGTCAAAATTTGTTCCACTTTCTTTACATTTTTTCATTAAATTCTTTACAATCCCTACAGCTTTTTCTGATAATCCATTAGATTGAGCGTAATGCGGACTTGATTTGACCAACTCTATGTCATACATTTCTGCAAATTTTTTAAACTCTTGACTACCAAATGGCATATTGTCACTGACTATATACTTGGGAAACCCATGTGTACTAAACATTTTCATCAACTTGTATATAATGTAGCTGCCAGTCTTATTTTTCAATTTAGCCACTTCTATCCATTTAGAAAAATAATCCACAACTACAAGATAGTCTTCTCCTGCAAAATGGCCCACATCCATACCTACTTTAATAAAAGGCAGGTCAGGAATCTCGTGTGATATAAGAGGCTGCTTACAATTTGACACTCTATACTTTTCACAACTTTTACAGGCTAACACATAGTTCTCTATATCACTCGACATTCCTGGCCAGTACAATATTTTCCTAGCTCTTTTTTTACATTTCACAACCCCGGCATGACCTGTATGTATAATGCTTATCATTTCTTTTCTTAGACTTTTAGGTACTAGCACCCTGTTTTCAAAATACACAACATTATCTTTTACTCCAATATAATTTCTTAACTTGTACAACTTTTTTAACTCTGTCCCATATATACTTCTATCATTTTTTGGCCATTCTGAATTATACCATGTCATTATTAGTTGTAAATTCCCATCTCTTTTAGTTTTTGACTGCAACTCTTTTAATTTACTATCTGATATTTGCAAATCTTTTTCTAAACCATGAACTATTTCTGACTCTACACTGTGTACTAACTCTTTTAACATAGGTTCCTCTTGTTTGTTTGTTAAGTTAAAATGCCTAGATAGAAAGTCCGCAACATACATTTGAGACCCTGGAATGTATTTTATGTCAAAATCATACTTTAAAAGTTTGAGGACCATTCTTTGTAACCTTGCTGAGATTTTATTGATATCTTTATTCATGATGGCCACTAGAGGCTTATGATCAGTTTCCACACTAATTCTGCGCCCATATACAAACTGATGATATTTTTCCATCGCTAAACAAATTGCAAAAAGCTCTTTTTCTATAGGGGCCCATCTTTGCTGACACTCTGTATAGCACCTTGAGTAAAAAGAGATTGGCTTACCGTTTTGTAACAAACAAGCACCCATTCCACTTTTAGAACTGTCACTTTGCAATGTCAGTACCCCTTCTTTTTCTAAGATAGCTAACGTAGGTGCTGTACAGATTTTAGTCTTGATTTCTTTAAACGCTTGCTTTTGAGCCATACCCCAGTCCCAAATAACATCTTTTTTTAACAAGTCTCTAAGTCTCTCAGTTGTTTTTGTATACTCTGGAATAAATTTACTTAAATAATTACACATTCCTAGAAATTTTTGCAAGTCTTTGATATTTTTAGGCTCATCTAAGTCCACTATAGCTTTGACATGCTCAGGATCAGGTTTAATACCCGATTTTGAGACTAGCAACCCCACATACTTGACAAAATCACTCCTATACTGCACTTTATTTGGATTAAACTTTACACTGTGCTGTCTAGCCCTGTCCATTACTTTTTTTAAAACTTGATCATGATCCTCTAAACTATCCCCAGCAATAATGATATCATCATAGTAAACATGTACACCCTGTATATCACTAAATAAGGTGTTATTTATTCGCTGCATTACCTCTGGGGCAGAAGATATTCCAAAAGGCATCCTTTTGAACCGATACCTTCCAAAAGGACTTCCAAATGTGCATAGTCCCTTTTCATCGCTTAGCTTCACTTGAAAGAAGCCATCCTTGAGGTCTAATACGATGAAGACGCTTTTACCTGCAAGTGAATTGTATATTTCTTCAGGTGAGGGAATTTGGTAATTTTCCCTAAGAATGGCTTTGTTTAACTCTTTAGGGTCTAGACACAACCTCAACGACTTGTCTGGTTTCTCTACGATGACTAAATTATTGCACCAAGCAGTAGGTCCCTCTACTTTCTCAATTATATCCCTACTCTCATAACTAGATAATGCATCTTTAAGCCTTTCCTTTATAGTTTGTGGAACTCTCCTTATTGGTTTTATAACTGGCTCAGCATTTTCTTTTAGTTTTATAGTATATGTCCCTATGTTACCTAGACCTGTAAACACATCCTGATTTTCTTGTAGAAACCTACTTTTATCATCCGAAAACAAGCCATCAACTTTTCGTATTAAATTGAATTTTACACAGTCCGGTAAGCCCAGCACTGGCTGCACCTGCATATCTACAACACAAAATCTGATGCAACCTTTTTGATCTCTCACCCTGCAATTCAGCTCTATACTACCCAGAGTTTTAATCTTTTGCCCATTATATACTACTAGCACTGTAGGCTCACTAAGTTTTATATTATTTACCTTTAACTTATCAAGCAAACTGAGTGGCAAGGTGTTACAGTCTGCACCAGAATCCAGCTTAAAGTTTACATCAACACCCTCAACATTAATTAATTCATTCCATTGTAACTTATTATAACTACTTACTGAGTCCACCACAAACTCTTCTGAACTACAGTCACTATCTTTGAAACCTTCCTCTATCCCATCAACCTTTGGCCTTGACTGCCGGCCATAGTTCTGAAAACCACGCTTTGCTTCTTTCTGCTTCCTAGACCTGCACATTACTGCATAATGATTATATACATTGCATACTGCACATTTCCTTCCATATGCTGGACAGTTTCTTATTTCATGCTGCTTTCCACATTTATTGCAGCTTATCACTCTATTTCTATGATTTGTATCCTTATGTTTACTTGCAGAACTTTCTTTAATAATATTTAAGTCATGACATTTCTGTTCCAACTCCTTTACTTGATTTCTGCTCTGCTCGACTGCACTGCACAATTCTATTGCCGTTTCCAGTTTCAAATCTTTTTCTCTTAGTAACCTCTCTTTAGTGTTAGCATCTCTCAAACCTATAACCAACATATCCCGCACCATTCTATCTTCTTCTTTAAAGTCACAGATTTTAGCAGCACTTTTCAACCTCATAACAAAATGCTGTATTGGCTCATCTTCATCCTGCCTTAGGTTATAAAACCTGTAACTGTTTACAACTGTGTTGGTTTTCTTCCCAAAATAGTCATCCAACTTCTCCACGAGACCTATCCATGTGGTGACCTTCTCTTTACATGTACTGATCCAGACGTCAAGGATTTCCTCTCCCGCACAGCTAAGAAATATTGCAATTTTTCTTGCATCATCTTCTGTACTAAGGCCCGAAGCCAGTAGGTAAATATCAAACAATTCTTTAAATTTTATCCACGAACTAGCGTCTTGTACTTTATGACCGGTGGGTGGTTGTATGTTAACACTGAGATATTTTGCTTTTGCCTCCGAATCCGCCATTTTTCCCGACAACACAAAGAATCCTTCACGTCGTATACTTTATTCCACTAAGGTATCGTATCTTTCTCACTACAGTATTTTACAATTCCACCATTTAAAGTCTTTACACCTGACACCATGTATTGTATGATGTAGGAAACTTATTGAGAAAACACACCGGTACAAATGCAAACATATTTATTGTCAATCTCTCTTGATGACTACCACAGATACTACTAAAAATACAGATATTCTAAAGCATATGTCACAATGGATAGTATAGTACTTACTTACCTGGGTGACTGAGCTTTGCTCGGGTGAAAATAGCGAAGAATATTTTTTCTTACATATAAGACCTAGCTAGATCGATTTACCGCCCCCGAAAACTCCTATAGTTATTCCAATTTACGTCCAAATTGTTATTTAAATAAAAGAGTTAATCTTGTATACACGGTGGGTCAGAAAATATGGCAAATAATGAACCCACAGTATCGGCTATCGATTCTAAGTATATTGTATAGGTCTTGAATTTTTTTTGAGTTGGTAAAAAAAAATGTATATGGGATTGGTTGTGTGAGCGACGCCGGAATCCTATACAAAATATATTTTTTACCAACTCAAAAAAAATTAAAGACCTATACAATATACTTAGAATCGATAGCCGATACTGTGGGTTCATTATTTGCCATATTTTCTGACCCACCATGTATAATACTTATGTCCGTCTATATTTATTTATTTATATTTATATATTGCATATCACATTAGATAGGTACATAGAAAAGGCTGTTATTTAAACTGTACTTAACCGAGAGTTGGTACTACTTGGTACCGGCACCTGCTGACTTGTAGATACACTTTACACCCTCTTTTACTTATTTCTAAACACATTTGATGCTTGGACAAATTCAAATTCAAATTCAATCATTTATTCAGCAAATTGACCACATACGGGCACTTTTACACTTCACGTCAGAAAACGAATTTACCAGCGCTTCCTAGTCCCATTGCTTGAGAAGAAGCGCCGCAACAGACTCAAGCAGAAGGCCTTTTTTAGGGTTCCGAAGTCCACAAGGAACCCTTATAGTTTCGCCATGTCCGTCCGTCCGTCCGTCCGTCCGTCCGTCCGTCCGTCCGTCCGTCTGTCCGCACTATTGCTCGGAGATGCTTAGGTCTAGAGAGCTGTAATTTAGCATGAATATGCATATTAGTTACGCTGACAAAGTGGTACAATAAAATTTTGAAATATATTTTTTTATAGGGTACCTCCCCTACTCGTAAAGTGGGGATGTAATTTTTTTTTCTTGCGTACCCCATGGTGCGGCATATCGTTGAATAGGTCTTAAAAAAATATTGTGGGTTTGTTAAAACCATTTTTTGATTAAGTGATGCGTTTGTGAAATATTAAGCTTTAAAGTGCTATTTTTTGTTAGAGTCACGTGTCCCCCCCCCCCCTGCCAGCTAAATGGTGGTATTTGGATGGCTGAAAAAATCACGGTTGTGGCATATATAACGTAGTTGAAAGGAAAACTATCAGAGCTAAGTAGGCTGTACAAACTTACGAGTAATAGTCGACCAACTTATAATGATGATTTTTCTCGAGCGGCAGGGGCGTCGGGCGGGCACGTCATACCACAGGCTAGCTAGATGCTAATAAGTCTTAGAAAGGTACTGTAGGCATCCTCAACTTCGGAACCCTATAATTTGCGCGTGGCCCGACACGCACTTGGCCGGTTTTATTCAAAATTTCCACATAGTTACAAAATTTACATTACATGTTATGGACAAATGGACTTTCCTAAGAAAATATTTTAATTGTAGTTATCAATGTGATCATAGCACAAATCATAAAAAAGCCGCGGTGGCCTAGTGGTTCGACTCACCGCCTCTCATGCAGAGGGTCGAGGGTTCGATTCCGACTCGCACCTCTTAGTTTACTAATGTGCGAAATTCAATTTGAATTTACCACCGAGCTTTTCGGTGAAGGAAAACATCGTGAGGAATTCTGCACGCACCTGCGAAGCAATTCGAAGATGTGTGTGAAGTCCCCAATCCGCACTGGGCTCGCGTAGGGACTATAGCCCAAACCACAGAATATTTAATAGTACTACATACAGAATGGCCACGGAATCACCCGCCTGAATCTAACCGGCGCGCAACTCGCGCCCAACTCGCCCTTACCGTCATTTGTTTCATCCGGAGATGGAGAGTGAATCATTGGCCCGCGTAGTGGTACACACACATTTACAAGTGTACAGACGTCCTCGCACGCAAACATTGACACTTCATTCGGATTGTGTTCGAAATCGTGCTTTTACAGGCCGTGTAACCGCCCTGTGCCCAAACCCCCTCGTGATGAGAGGAGGCCTGTGCCCAGCAGTGGGACGCTAATAGAAGTAGTGGTAGTATAGTAGTATCATAGCACACATACTAAATATCCAACCGGTATTTTTAAAGTGACAGTGTATAATATAAAGAAAATTTAAAGCGAGCGCTTACTGCTCGAATCCGGGCTGGCTCGTCTGTGTAAGGACCACGCTCCCACAGAACATCGACATGAATAGGTACTTATATTATGAGATTTTATCACTGCTTCACAGACGGTCTAATTTCCTTTGTTGCGTAGTAAAATTCTACCTTACAGGCTACTTGGACGGCGACATCTTTTATCGCATTTAACACTTATCAATTCAATACATTATTTCATTTATCTACACTCTCATTTCATTTAATCTATATATTGAACGATTCAATTAGATTATTGATTTTAATGAAAAAGTATTTATTAAAAACGAACTAGAAGGACTGTTTTTTACTGAAAAGAATTCCTGAAACGAAATTTTGAAAAGCTATGATATTAAAACGATTAATCCGTTTGAAACGTGGATCGAAAAACACATGACGATTTTGCAAACTAACAACACTGAAGACAGAAGTACTATGAGATTCCGCTAGATGACAGTCGGAACCCCATTATGACGGATTAAAATTTTATTAGTACGATGAGATGCCGTTAGAGGGCAGTAGGAAACTGATTATAAATTTATTGTAAAGAAATTTATATTACAATATCATAAACCCTCTATGATGCGTTCAAAAACCGCAAATTATGACCAGCATTAAGATAAACTGTTTTGTTACAGCAGATTTCTTATCTGTGAAAATGTTCTAATAGCAGGACCATCGAATTCGATTGTCTAATAGCATTCAAATTTCGAACAGCAATGCCCGTCTATATTCTTCAGTCAGACAGAGCGAAAGTTTGTTCCAAATTAAAATGTCGGCTCTATTTAGTCTATGCTTTTTGAAAATCGAATATGAGACACTGACGTATTCGTATTGCCGCCATCGTTGACAGATTTTGAAGCATCTTAGAGGATTTATAAAATGAGTGTAGATAAAGTTGTGTATGCAACTGTACATAATTAGGCCTTAAAACACGAGTTTTATGAAACGAGCCGCCAGGCGAGTTTCATAATAATATCGCACGAGTGACGTTTATTATGTAGCAGTTACATAAACTACCATTACATCAGATATTATAAGTACATGATGTTATCAGTACACTTATTTCTTAGTATTTCATACAAGTACACTTGTATGAAGGTTTATATGCTGATATATTCTAGCTAGGTTTACCGTTTTCTATGATAGTGGTGTGATTTTCAGTAAAAAAAAGACACATTTCAATCTCACTTTTAATATTTACAATCATTTGTAATAGGAAAATAATAACTTACTATTACTTAAAACGAAATATAATATTATCATGTATACATAATATATGTAGTACAACCAACTACAAAAAAAAACTTTAAAATCCCTTAAGAGGGTTTACGCCGAAAGTTGGCAACGTCGCAAATAGCTGTCAAATATTTTGCTGTTTTCATTATTTTCTGAATATTACTGAATGAAAACATGAATTATCGCTCTATGGTTGAATAAAATAATGGCGCTATTTATTGACATGTACTTACCCAATGCATGTATGTACCTTATTTCAGAATTCTTCTGTGAAATTCCCGGGTGCGCCAGTATAACGCTGTCAAATTTCGTGTACCGCTAATAGGGATGACGACACCTTTTTTTTCCTCAGTCTATCAGGAAGATTATTGAAAATTATTGGACACGTATTTTTTCTTTTTTCACGTAATCAAACTTATACGGAGATATATTGAGTTGAAAAGTCGCGTGACGTCACGGTTAGGTCGGATTTATACCTAACGGTGACGTAGTTAGCCCCCACTCTCCAACTTTAATGCGTTTTAACTTGGTCTTTCTTTGTTAATTTGATAAAACCAGAAATACGTGTCTAATATTTTTTTATTACCTGACTGACGGACTAATTAGAATTTCGATTGCTTCACCCTGTCGCCATCCCTATTTTTGCAATATCTCAGTTATAATCGAAGACAGAGTGGTAAAATAGGATTGGTTTATAGCTCGAAAAATAATACCCACAGGCATCGGCGCGGATCTTGAGCGGTGACCTTCGATGCGCAGAAGTCGAAAATATGGTCTCGTCGGCCTCTGGGCGCGGGACGCGGCGGGCGCTGCGCCGTGCGCGCACGCTTATTGGCCCTTCACTCGTAAACATGCTCAACTTTCGCTCACCGCTCAAGTGCCGTGACCGTCAAGATAGCGTACACCGTAACGATATCCAGGATCTGATTATGCAAATAAATAGTACTACGGAATATCTAGGTTAAAAAAATAGTACCCTTGATCTTTTAGAAATATAAGGCCTGTTCACGGTGTACGCTACCGAGCGTCAAGCTGGCGTACACCGCGTGGATCTCTGGAACAGCTTGGTTCTCGGGAATGATTTATAGCTCAAAAAATAGTACCCACATAGTACCCACCCCCCATTAAATTTCACCGTTCTATCTAAAATAGAAGCTGAGATAATCAACCACTTAACTTTTTACGAACTTGAGTGAATACTGTGCGAGTTTCCGTGGTAACGCTGCCAAATTTCGTACACCGTTAAATGTTGGCATATCTCGGCTTCTATTATAGATGGAGTGGTGAAATTTGACGGTCGTAGGGTACTATTTGGGTACTATTTATTTGCATAATCAGATCCTGGATATCGTTACGGTGTACGCTATCTTGACGGTCACCAAGTGCCGGGGCCTGTAGTACTCTAGCTATATTTATATAATATAATTACTAATAATAAAAATGCTGCTACAATCACTGGCACAAAAAGTGTCGATATAATTAATTCATATTTTTAATTTTATTAAATTAAAAAAAAACCCAACTAATTAAATACAATATTTACAATAATTTCAGTAATGTGCGTTACCACTTCAATATTAATAACTAGCTTCTTCCCGCGACTTCGCCCGCGTGGAATTCGGTTATCGCGCTCCCGCGGGAACTATGCGTTTGTCCGGGATAAAAAGTAGCTTGTGTCCTTTCCCGGGACCCCAACTATCTCCATGCCAAATTTCAGTTCAATCGGTCCAGCGGTTGAAGCGTGACGAGGTAACAGACAGACAGAGTTACTTACGCATTTATAATATTAATATGGATATTCCAGTTCAAAATTAAGGTTTTTTTTAAATAATTATTTTGTGATATTCTATAATATTTTTACCTATTAGACTATCGTTCCACGCAATAAGAAATCTGAATTCTTTTTTATTTAATTACAACCAAAATATGTTTTAGACACTAATATATCTCTGCTCCACTATTATTCGTAAAATTTAGTCATACAGTCAGTCGGGGCCGGTGGGGTAAGTGCACCTACCAGAAATATATCTACTACAAATATTACTTAACTAATGACATCTCACATCCATGGAACAAATAAAGCACAAACCCACCGAAATACGCAGTTGACAACATTTCATTTTCTTTTTGTATGGCATAATTCGAAAACCATTCCGGTTGCTCTGTCTAAAGGATTCAATAAAAAAGTTTCAGATTTTCTGTTATTACTTCTAGGGAAAATCATGTTTAGTGGCAATGGGGAATGACGTCATAAGTCATAGCTCTCTCTGGCTAAATAATTCGAAAACCATTTCGGTTGCTCTGTCTAAAGGATTCAATAAAAAAAAACAGATTTTCTGTTATTACTTCTAGGGAAAATCATGTTTAGTGGCAATGGGGAATGACGTCATAAGTCATAGCTCTCTATGGCTAAATAATTCGAAAACCATTTCGATTGCTCTGTCTAAAGGATTCAATACAAAAAAAAACAGATTTTCTGTTATTACTTCTAGGGAAATCATGTTTAGTGGCAATGGGGAATGACGTCATAAGTCATAGCTCTCTCTGGCTAAATAATTCGAAAACCATTTCAGTTGCTCTGTCTAAAGGATTCAATAAAAAAGTTTCAGATTTTCTGTGTTATTAGTTCTAGGGAAAATCATGTTTAGTGGCAATGGGGCATGACGTCATAAGTCATAGCTCTCTCTGGCTAAATAATTCGAAAACCATTTCGGTTGCTCTGTCTAAAGGATTCAATAAAAGAAACAGATTTTCTGTTATTACTTCTAGGGAAAATCATGTTTAGTGGCAATGGGGAATGACGTCATAAGTCATCGCTCTCTCTGGCTAAATAATACGAAAACCATTCCGGTTGCTCTGTCTAAAGGATTCAATAAAAAAGTTTCAGATTTTCTGTGTTATTAGTTCTAGGGAAAATCATGTTTTAGTGGTAATGGAGCATGACGTCATAACTCTCTCTGGCTAAATAATTCGAAAACCATTTCGGTTGCTCCGTCTAAAGGATTCAATAAAAAAAAAAACAGATTTTCTGTTATTACTTCTAGGGAAAATCATGTTTAGTGGTAATGGGTCATAACGTCATGGCTCTCACTGGCTAAAGAAGGTGCGCTCGCAGAAATATTTCTATGTGCAGAAAGAGCTACAACGTCATTATGACTGACACCCTTTTAGAACAAATAGTTTTTTAATTTCAATTTTCGGTATGAAATTTACGACTTCCAAAAAAAAAGAAAAAATAGGCGTCTTTCAAAATTTTCCCAACTTTCCAATCAGCTAATAAAATGGACATGTAAATGGAAATGTATGTAGTAGATTGTATGACTAGGGAGCAAAATGGTATATTTTATCGCGGGTGACGGATTGAATCCAGAGCGACGCGAAAGATTCCAGAATAGAATCCCGAGCGTAAGCGAGGGATTCTAGCGTGGAATCTTGAGCTAGCGAAGGATTCAAGCTTTGTCAACCAAGGCATAAATAAGTTTGCTACCGTGTTGTACGCTCTGCTTTTCACCCCTCCTATGAGAAAATCAATAGATCATTCGTTCATGTTGTCATTAAATTAAGTAAAACAAAAAAATAATACATTTAGAAACAGACAAGGTTAAAAAGAACGTGTGTTTTGCGCGCTTATCATAAATTCATAGGTAGAAGGAAAATGGCTTCCATACTGAAGAATCTCTAACTACTTCATTGTATTTATATTCTGTCATGCTCGCACGCGTTGCGTTCATAATAATAGGCAAATTTTTTAACAAATGTGAAAAAAAAATACATTTTATGACAATTTCGCACATGTATCAACAAAGTTTTTTAATACATTTGCGATAAAATGAAATAAGAGCAGTGCAATTCATATTACCTACTTAGATAATATTCCTTTTGAATTCTCAGAGGTGTTGATCCCAATACATTGCATCACCTGAATCACTTTCTGATTTCATTCATTCTCTACGAAACAATTCATAACACTACATAAGGTACGTTTTATTGTGGAAATTTAGTGTAAAATAATACGGCAAGGAAATGAGCGCTTACGAAATTCGCGGGTTCGAGTTTTTTTTTTTTAATTCGATCACACGACGAATTTGCGAGGAATGCTACGGCATTGGCCTGCACCATTCAGCCAAATTGAAAATAAAAAATAGAAAATAGTTTATCAAAAGTAAGTTATGGATTTTTGAATCGCAATTTTGAATTTTGAATGCAACTTGTTATAGTCTCCGCAGCTCCGTGAACGCGCTGCTAAAACGTATTTTACATCACCCTTGGCCATAAAGTGGGATTTTCTGCCCGCTACGCGGAGAAAAAATCTCACTTCCTGGCCAAGGCAAGACGTAAAACTTTTGACAAACCACGGGCGGTAATTCGTAAAGCCCCAGATCGCATATTTATGGCCCTCACCTTCGGTTCGGACCACAGAAACCTGCGATCTGGGACATTAACGAATTCACCGCCCTAGGTCTGTAATGTACTATTGTTCCCTGTTAGCGGGGCAGAAATGATTTTTTTTTTAAACCAGAGAGGGAGCAAAATCGCATTTTACTCCCTTTAAACGGGCAACAAATTCTTTTCGAATAGGAGGGGTGAAAAAAATGTTGCCAGTTGGATCTGTTCATAAGGCAATTAGGTCGAAAAATCAATTTAGGTAAACTTACCAAAACTGGCAAGAGTAATACTAGCGACTCTTAAATAAAAATAAATAATTGTATGTAGAATCTGAAGACTGGACATTCAAACCTCACTATTGTCCTTCCTTTCAACGTAAGGACTGAAAATAACCTCACAATCGGTTCTGAAACTTTTAAAATTCTCAACCCCCTGTTCCGTCACATTAGTCTCTGAAACGTCTAAAAATTGCAACCCCGGCGCTGCTGTCGCTAAATGTGCTAGACTCCTATCTGTAATATGCCTAAAACCTGTAATACTTAGGTGCGTTAGACTAGATCTGTTAGGTCTAGTGTTGCCAGCATAAGGTCCGTTTGGGCCTAAATTAACATAGTTAATGTCTTCGCCGTCAGCGCGGCCAAATCTTTTTATAGCTGCATCGGTGACCAATGAGCTGGCATCGATGTGAAGACTGGGATGTGATAATAAAACTGTCCTAGGCACAACCATACCTTGGTTCTGATTTAGTAGCGATAGTCTATATACTGAATGTAACTGTTGCCCCACATTTACGTATAAGACATGGTGCGTGGGTTCCCTGGACGAAGGAGTTTCTTGCGATGTGCCGGTGTCCTCGTTTCGCTTGCGTTTCGAAGGGCCGGCTTCGGTTGTGGCTTTGCGTTTAGGCGCTTCCGTTCTCTGGTCGGAACTGCTGAAAAAAAAAATAGTGCATGACGATATTGACAGCAACTTAATGGGGACTATCGTTTCATTGCTCACCAGTTGGCGCCACTGTTGACTAAGGTCCAGAGGTATAGCTGTCAAAGGCGACTTTATAAGATCGGCGCCGAAACAAAGTTTTCAATCTTGAATCTCATTAAGTTTATTAATTATAATATAAATAACTATCATCGTCGAGTAGCTACGCCGCAATGTAGTGAAGTTTCGTTTTGTTTGAAAAAAAAAAGTTTTTTCAAGCGTTCACATTCATCGCCAAATAATCCATATTTGCGATAATTCCACGAAGGAGATCACTTTTCAACAGGTAAATTAAAGAAATTATGATTTAAATCAGGAAGCCCGTCAAAACCAGTGAAAACTGAATGTTATTGGACCTCACGCGACACTAGCGCCTCTAGTGACAAATTCACACGCGATAGCCCCCATTGGTGACACACATTTTACAGCCACTCCTGAGAATAACAAGAATATTTATTGTAGTCCCGGGAAAGGACATAGGCTAATTTTTATCCCGGTAAAACGCATAGTTCCCGCGGGAACGCGATAACCGAATTCCACGCGGGCGAAGTCGCGGGCAGAACTAGTAATAATAATACTTACGCGTCAGTGGATTCTGTAGAATCGTTGTGTTCACTAAAACTGGTTCCG